>VZTG01010346.1:463376-534577 GCA_013397845.1 Melanocharis versteri
CCTCCCCGCGGCCGCGCCGGGTGCGGCGCGCGCGGAGTCCGCGGCTGGGGCCGGGACCGTGACTGTGACTGTGACTGTGAGTGTGGCTGTGAGTGTGGCTGTGATGGCCGCGGGCCTGAGGGGCCCTGCCGGGACGAAAGGGACTGTCGGGATCTAAGCCCAGCGGGAGGTCAAGCACCACGCAGCCGCTCGCTCAACTCCCCTCTCTCCCCACCGCCCCGGTGAAATGGGGAGGAGGTAAAACTTGGGGAGGAGGTAGAACTTGTAGGTTGAGATAAGAACAGTGTAATAATTGAAAACAAAGTGAAATGCAATAATAATGGCAAATAATAGTAATAGTAATGATAATAAAAGGGAAAAGAGATAAAACCAAACAAATGATACACAGTACAAATGCTCACCACCCGCTGGCCAATGCCAGACCCCAGCACGTCGCAGTGATTTGTGTCTCTCTGGGATTGCCAGGTTGACAGCACAGCTTTCTACAACATTTTACTGTTTTTTCTGGACTCTACCCTTGTCTGGGGGTAAGGTGCAAACATATTGAATGTGTCCACTGCCCTATGTGCTTACTCATACAATCCCACACACACTACCTGCCACTCTGAACCTGCAGGCTGTCAGCGTGGGGAGATCTGGAAGCCTGGCGGGGATGCTGGCATCAGCAAGCACCCCAAAATTCCAGTGTCCAGTGTAGGTGGGCCTGGCAACCTGGAGGGGTCCCGTGCGGCTGTGCCGCACGGCAGGAGGGAGAGAGTGGGCCCTGAGAGGCTGGTGTGTGCTGGGCGGAGGCAAGTGCGTGGTGCCCCATTTCAGCTGCATGAGCCCAAACGCACAGCTCCATACTCCAGTTCCTCACCAGCACTGGCCATTCTCTCCAGGCTGCTTCCAGCTCCCTGGGAGATGCTGGGTTTGCCTGGAGAGGGCAGGAGGGAACCCCTGTTTAGAGGAACCAGGAGTGGAGACCCCTCCAGGCTGCCTTACTGGGGCTCTGTGCTGAAGCACAGGGTGCCTTTCTCTCCAGGCTGGTGCCTGCCCACATCCGCACTGGCACTTGGTGCCCAGGGAGGCCAGCACTGTCAAGTGGTGTCTCACATGGGTGAGAGGTGCCAGTTTTGCAGCCCACTGAGCTCTATCGAGATCCTAAAGCAAACAGTGACAAAGCAAGATAACCTGGCCCCACTGGCTTGGTGGTTGTGCTCCTGGCAGCCAGGCTCCTGGGAGGAAAGTACAGAGGACTCGTCCGCCATGTGCAGTCACCAAGTCACAGTCCCTTACTGGACTGCTGTACCTCTTCTGTGAAAGGTCCTTGAGTTTCCAGGCCTAGACTCTCTGATGTGTTTATTGTCTACATGTTTAACGTATGACCTCGACGGGGAAGAAAATGGACAGAGGCTAGTACGGGCCTGGATGATGGCAAGAGCTTTTCTCGACTTGGAACGAGCTGTGAGCTGGTAGCAGTGAGTAAGAGACACTCTCCTCCAGACCCTGTTTACTGTGCAGAGGTGGAGCAGAGCACACGGATGATCTGTAAATGTCCTACTCCCAGGTCTCTCTGCACAAGCATATGCTTAACTCTGGTTGCACAGATACTTAGGAATGAGTTAACACAAAAGATGTTTCCTCTTCCAGCAGCTACCCGCTGCCAAACTGAATTGCTTGGCAGATCTGGATGCATGGGGAGGATCAAAGCCTCAGGGCTGGGCTGGCAGTGCTCCACACTGTTTACATGTTTACATATTCATGGCACTGTTAACCCCAGACAGTTTAATAATATTGAATTTTGTATTTGTTACATTTCTTAAATACCATCTAAGGAACCTCAGCTTCCTGGGGTATTCCCAATGTTTGTTCCTAGGGCAGAGAAGGCCAACTCACCATGTAGCCATGCCTTATTATTTATTCTCTTTTTCCGTTACTGGGGTCTCTATTCCTGCAGTGGCAGCATCTTTGCACTGAGCTGATTGCTCCCTTTGGCTCTGCCTCGAGTGCAGCCTGACTGCCCAGCCAGAGGCGCAGCTTGGTTGGAGAAGGGTGCAAACACCTTGCTTTCAAGTCTTGCCATTTCCTTTCAGCAGCAGCAACTGAATGTGACTTGCCCCTGGGCCAGGGCAGGCTGGGTCTTTGCGAGTCCCTGCCACAGCCCCTTCACTACAGGAGTCGAGGACTCAAAAAGGGAGACATTACTTGTGTTCATGACTGTCCTCCAGGGCAGCCAGCCCACCTGGCATACTGGTGTCTGACACTGAATGGCACAGGAGGAAGGTGATCTGAGGACTACCTCCAGTGAAGCAGGGTTGTTCCTCCAGGCAGTGACAAAGGCTCAGACTGTCCTTCTCCTCCCAGACTATCCTCAGCTTTGTGATCCTTTGTTTGTCCTGAGTCCCCTTGAGCCTTTCTTTCCCCAGAGCACTCCCCAGTCACAACAATTAGAAGGTTTCTTTCTGTCCCGTGCTAAACAATCTTCAACATCCTGTCCCTTCACTTCAGCTGCTTTGTTCTCCATCTGTAACAAAATCTCCTTAGCTAAGCACAGTGGCATTTTCCTCCTTCTTCTCAGCACTTCCTCATTTGATACCTTTGACCCATTTTACTCAAGAGCCATTGCACCAATAGAGAGGCAGGACCCCTTTACCCAGCCCCAGTCCCTTTACCCAACCCCCAGCCCATGGCACAAGCATCACTATCGCTGCCCAGCCCCACAGGAAAGAGGTAGCTTGTGCAATGTGACCATCCAGCTCCCACCTCCAGAAAGCTCTTGGACACAACAGGAAGCCCCAGCTTTCTCTTGATTGTGTGGGTTTTTATTGCAGGCATCTCGTGGGGTTCCATCAAGGAAATCACGGCTGTGCTTGCCTTGTTTGGATCTTGTCTGATAATCAGAAAAGTCCTGCATCAGCCTGTCTGTCACTGGGTTTGAACATGCTGCCTCTCATTGAGCACGTTCTCCTCTCCTCTCCTCTCCACTCCGCTGATCAGTGCCCCGGGACTATAACTGTGAGCATGCAAAATGCCCTGGGATGGGCTTATGGTGCTGGAGCTGGCAGGGAGATAAGAGGCCAGCTTGGCCATGGTGTTCCGGCTTTGTCGCACTGCCGTGGCACACATGGCATGTTGGTGGCAGCAGCAGCAGGAGTTTTGGAGTTTTGTCTGGGGAACTTTGTGCTTGAACTACTCCGGGTTATGAACCCTGGCTCGTGGGGTGATGGCTGCCAGCCTGGCCCTGTGGCAATGGGGTGCGCAGGAAACACTTTGATGGGTGAAGCTCTCTCACACCTGCTGGCTGTGAGCGGTGCATGGGTTCCTCCGTGTGTGCAGCAAGGTCCAGCTGTGCCTGGTGAGTTAATATCCAGCATGGTACAGGCAAAGAGTGGTGAGAATAAGTGGGATGGCTCGACAGCATCATCCACAGTAATTAGCGGCCCATGGCATGCGGCTGTGCGACCACGAGATGCCGGGATGTCTCTGCTCGTGGTGTTTATTCTTTAGGATGTCCCTGTCACACACCCAGCTGCTGGTGGTTATTAATTACTATTTATACTTTGCTTTGGGTATGCCCTGTACTTTTAAGACCAGCAGAGGTGGGAACCCTGCCCTCCTGGAGGCTCCCAGGCTAGGTGGCAGGGTGACAGCTGCAGTGTGTCCTGGGGGGAGTTCAGGCCACTCAGATAACATACTAAGAGCCCCTCCTCCACCCTTTGCTCCCCAGACACATCAACAGAGGGGGCAGGCTCCCACCACTGTTTTTTCCATCCCCTTTTCTGCTTTCCCATCCTGTTGTCTTCTGAGCCCCACAGCCTCTGCCTGGCTTCACAAGCTTCTCTGGGGCCAAGGAGATGGAAGAGATCCCTTGTGCCATGCTGGGACATGCTGTGGGGGACACCAGGAACAGTGGGTGTGCAGGTGTGCACAGGGAGAATTTCACTAATCCTGCCCTGGATCCTGCCCCTAAAGTCTGTACCGCAATAGGTGCTCAGGTTGTTGTGCGGATCCTCTGATAGTATGGGCTTGGCCAGGCAATGATGACTTCTCAGTGCAGGGGAGGCATTTCTTGGTGTCCACAGCAGTGCCCCCTGCATGCCAGCTCTGCTGCTGAACTCTGGCTGTCTGGTCTCCTTCCCAGTGGCCCCAACAGTCCCTGGTTAGCTGGAGGCAGATGTCCATCATGCTGTGTGCCTAGAGAGGGAACATGGAACCATGCTACGGTCAGCGCTGCTAACAGAGAGTGGGTTGGGACAGTCATGAGACTACCGAAGGGCCATGTTGCTGGCATGAACTTTCCCCTGGTGCATGGCCAAATTTAGGCACAGCCAACTCTTGCCCCTGAAGTGGGTTTTGGCTGTGCAGTTACACTGGCCCACACACCTCAGGTGCTTTTTGGCTGTGGTTTTCCAAGGCCAGCCTCAGTTGCAAACTCAGATGAAGGAGGGGTGTAAAAGTAGGGCCAAGTTCCAGTGCTGGAAGCTTGAAGCTCTGAGGCTTAGGAGCTTGCTGTTCTGTTGTAAGCCTCAGAGCTGCAAGCTTTCCCATGTTCTCCCTGCTTGGTAGGAGGAAAAGTGGAGGCCAGGCAAGTGGAAGGGTTCTGTTGGTATGCAGGACAAGGTCCTCATTGGATGGATGCTGCCCTTCTGCCCTGCCGGCACTATTGTGATGCCCAAGAAGTGCAGTGGACATGGCCTCTTCTGCCTGGCCAGGCATCTGGGAAGAGCCATCTCCCTGCTGGTGATAGTCAGTAGCCACCTCCTCCTCACCGGCATGGGACCCAGTGGTGCAGTGGGCTTGTCTGAAGCAAGGCAAAGGTCCCTAGAGGGGTGTGTCCCTGCAGATGAGGCCCAGCCAAGCACCATCAGAGCCAGGCAAAACCCTGCTGGCCCTGGTTGTACAGGTTTAATAATATTGTAGTGTTCACTGAACTCATGATCCATTCCACAGATTGCACTAATTTGTGAGGGTCTAATGCCTCTTCCTGTTCCCAGCTGGTGAGGGAGGTGAGGAGCCTCCATCAGCCTGGCATGGTGGTAAGGGCAACCCTGTCACCCAGGCAGGAGGGTTCACACTCTGACTCTGTTTTGTCCCTGTGGTACCGCCTGCTTCCTTTTTTTGTTCTCACACATACTGCGGTAAAACGTGTGCACCCTGTGTTTGGAGCAAACAACAAACCCACGTCATGTGTTTTCGCTTTCTCTGTTTCATTGCCTCCACGTGTTAGAAATGTGCGGCATCCGTGCACTTTCCGTTTGGTACAAACAGATCATGCTTGGTCACCAGTAGAGATGGCAACAGATGGTTTGCATGGGCACCACAAAAATATTGTGGGCTTTGGTGAAGTGGATTCCCTCCCTGATTTCCAGATACTTCTTTTGGGGAAGGTAGTTTGGCTAGAGGAACCCTGGGGCAGTTTCTAGACAGCAGGGCTAAGCACTGTTTTTCTGAAATGTGTCTGGGAAATGCCTGAGACTGGAAACTATGTCAGAGGCTCTTGCCCATGCTGGGCACCAGTGTGTCAATCTAGGCCCTGCTGGGGATGTGGCTGCAGAGGTTTGGCCTGTTGCTCACTGCTGGCCGGGATGGCAGGGTCGTGGCTTTGCGAATTTGCTGGCACATCTCTCCTCTGGGCAATGCTGAGGGCCTCCTCACCTGCAGCCTGGGGCTGCCGAAGAGACCATACTTGGCCCGCTATTTCAGCAGCTGGCATGAGGGGAATGCTGGTCGGGGCAAAGAACGCTTGGCAGCACAGGAACTTGAGGTGACTGATGCCTGCCCGAGATGGACTAGCCCACGGGCCAGCGCTGAGCTGATGAGAGCAGCACGGGCCCCCGCAGGTCCTTTCCCAGGGAGCGGCATGGGCCGTGAGCTGCGGCAGTCCTTGGCTGTCCCCTCTGCTCTGACGGGCAGTTCAGAAATAGCAGCTGGCCCAGTTCTCCCGCCCCCGTGGCCCAGATCTCTAAGAACGGAGGTTGCTCGCACAGCAACAGCAACAGCAGCAGCATCAAGCGCTGCATTTAGCCCATGAGCTCAAACAGAGGGAGAGGCTGCCAGCAGGATCCCAGCCTGGCTGGGTGACGCTCCTGCCTGGAGACTGCGCTGCAGGCTCTGTTTGTTGCTGTAAACACGCTCCCTGCTGCAGCTTCCCTGTTACTATCTATAGCCGCGATCTCTTGGCTCCCGTGCAAGGCGAGTCTGCGGTCTGGCTCCCACCTTAGCCTGACCTGAGCCAGGGCTGCCTGACATCCCCGTCGTGGGTGGGTGTCTCCGGGCTTCGCTGCAACAAGGATCAAAACAAAACCCAAACTGGAGGAAAGGACGAGCCTCGCCCCTCTCTCTCCTCGTCGGTGGTTTCCCGGTGGCCTCTTGCCCATGCTCTTGGCGGCTATCCCAGCCCCCCCGAGCACTGCTCCCCAAGCTCCCCCAACCTTCCCGGAGGGCTGCGGCCCCTCAGGCTTCCCTGGCAGGGCTTCCCACCGCCCTGTGCCATTACCCTCACTCTCGACAATTACAAGCATACATAATAGACAAATCAATAGTGACACATGAGCGTAACGCGCTCCTCGCTGCAGGGAGGGGTGGGTGTAGGTTGAGCTTTCCGTGCGTGGGGCCCGCCGAGTACCTGTGCCCAGCTACGGGCAGACCCCGCTCAGTGCTGGCGATGGGGCTTGACTTGCAGCGCAAAGCGCACCCCTGCCCGGCCGGGTCCCTTCTTCGCCGCCTTCCTTGGAGCACCTTGCTCCGCGGCAAGGCTAAGCGGGGCCCTGCTGAGGGGAGGGGGTCGGTCACTTGCGGCGGGACGGCGCCCCCGGGGAGGGGGTCACCTGCTGCGGGACGGCATCCCCAAGGGCAGTGTCGGTGCCCNGGTGACGTAGGCGGGAGGGTATAAAAGGGAGGCGCGGCGCGGTACTCCAGCAGCCCAGGCAGCCCCGGCGGTGGAGCGGAGAGACGCGCGGCGCGGACCGGGCACAGGGACGCACGCAGCCGACCCCTCCTCGCTTCATCCCTAAGGACGCTTCGCCACCGCCGCATCACCTCTCACCTCCGGCTTGCGCGCACCGAGCCGATATGATGTACCAGGGCTTCGCCGGAGAGTATGAGGCGCCGTCCTCCCGCTGCAGCAGCGCTTCCCCGGCGGGGGACAGCCTCACCTATTACCCCTCCCCAGCGGACTCGTTCTCGAGCATGGGCTCGCCTGTCAACCCGCAGGTGAGTCGCCGAGCGTGCCGGCTGCGCTCTTGGCCGGGGCNCTGGCCCAGTCCTCCCGCCCCCGTGGCCCAGATCTCTAAGAACGGAGGTTGCTCGCGCAGCAACAGCAACAGCAGCAGCATCAAGCGCTGCATTTAGCCCATGAGCTCAAACAGAGGGAGAGGCTGCCAGCAGGATCCCAGCCTGGCTGGGTGACGCTCCTGCCTGGAGACTGCGCTGCAGGCTCTGTTTGTTGCTGTAAACACGCTCCCTGCTGCAGCTTCCCTGTTACTATCTATAGCCGCGATCTCTTGGCTCCCGTGCAAGGCGAGTCTGCGGTCTGGCTCCCACCTTAGCCTGACCTGAGCCAGGGCTGCCTGACATCCCCGTCGTGGGTGGGTGTCTCCGGGCTTCGCTGCAACAAGGATCAAAACAAAACCCAAACTGGAGGAAAGGACGAGCCTCGCCCCTCTCTCTCCTCGTCGGTGGTTTCCCGGTGGCCTCTTGCCCATGCTCTTGGCGGCTATCCCAGCCCCCCCGAGCACTGCTCCCCAAGCTCCCCCAACCTTCCCGGAGGGCTGCGGCCCCTCAGGCTTCCCTGGCAGGGCTTCCCACCGCCCTGTGCCATTACCCTCACTCTCGACAATTACAAGCATACATAATAGACAAATCAATAGTGACACATGAGCGTAACGCGCTCCTCGCTGCAGGGAGGGGTGGGTGTAGGTTGAGCTTTCCGTGCGTGGGGCCCGCCGAGTACCTGTGCCCAGCTACGGGCAGACCCCGCTCAGTGCTGGCGATGGGGCTTGACTTGCAGCGCAAAGCGCACCCCTGCCCGGCCGGGTCCCTTCTTCGCCGCCTTCCTTGGAGCACCTTGCTCCGCGGCAAGGCTAAGCGGGGCCCTGCTGAGGGGAGGGGGTCGGTCACTTGCGGCGGGACGGCGCCCCCGGGGAGGGGGTCACCTGCTGCGGGACGGCATCCCCAAGGGCAGTGTCGGTGCCCCAGAGCCCTCGCAGGGTCTCGCCAGGCGAGGGGGGGAGGGGCCGTCGCATCCCGAACCGTCCCGTCCTGTCCCGCGCGCCGCCCGCCCGCCGCACTTGGCTGCAGCCTGGAGCGCTTCCCGTCAGTCACGCCCCCTCGCACAGGATGTATCCCATATAAGGATATCTGCGTCAGTGGGTTCCCGAGCCCGGCCGTACCACTCCGCGCGGGGGGGAAACCCCATGGCCGCTCCCTGCTGCTCTGCCCTTGGGCCCNCTTGCGCGCACCGAGCCGATATGATGTACCAGGGCTTCGCCGGAGAGTATGAGGCGCCGTCCTCCCGCTGCAGCAGCGCTTCCCCGGCGGGGGACAGCCTCACCTATTACCCCTCCCCAGCGGACTCGTTCTCGAGCATGGGCTCGCCTGTCAACCCGCAGGTGAGTCGCCGAGCGTGCCGGCTGCGCTCTTGGCCGGGGCAGGAGCGCTTAGGAGGGGACGGGACGGGAGCGGGTGGCGCGGGGCTGGCCGTGTCCGCGGACGAGGTCAGGCCGGGGACTGGCGCGGGGAGCGGCCCCGGTGCCGAGGCGGGGCGGTCGGGGGGTGCCGTAGCCCGGGCCGCGCTCTGCGGCGGGTGTGTAAAGCGGCTTCATTGATAAAACGCGAGTTCATTGAGGAGACTCCGGAGCAGCGTCTGCGTCAGCGCGGACGTCAGAGATATTTATAACAGGCCGCTCTCGTGCGGAGCCGGCGCTGGCAGCGCGGCGCCGCGGCCCCGGGGACGGCGGGGAGCGGCCCGGGCGCTCCGCTGACGGCAGCCCCCCTTCCTCTGACCTACAGGACTTCTGCACCGACCTGGCCGCCTCCAGCGCCAGCTTCGTGCCTACGGTGACGGCCATCTCCACCAGCCCCGACCTGCAGTGGCTGGTGCAGCCCACTCTCATCTCTTCCGTGGCCCCCTCCCAGAGCCGCGGGCACCCCTACGGCGTCTCGGCGCCCGCCCCCTCCACCTACTCCCGCCCCGCGGTGCTGAAGGCGCCGGGCGGTCGCGGGCAGAGCATCGGCCGCCGGGGCAAAGTCGAACAGGTGAGCGCGGATTGGAGTTGTTGGGGGCATGGGGGGAGACTGGGGGGACGCGCGGCCGGCGGGTTGCCCTGGCCGGGGGGCACCGGGCTGGCAGCGGGACTGAGCGGCCTCTCTCTGCCCGCAGCTGTCCCCGGAGGAGGAGGAAAAGAGAAGGATCCGCCGGGAACGGAACAAGATGGCAGCGGCCAAGTGCCGCAACCGGCGGCGGGAGCTCACCGACACGCTGCAGGCGGTAAGTGCTGCCCGGGAGGTGGCGGGGGAAGAGGGAGTACCCGGGGCGGGGATGGCAGGAGGAAGGGGACTCCAGCTGGGAGTGATGCCGGCCCTGGCTGACAGCCTGCTCTCTCTGCAGGAAACCGACCAGCTGGAGGAGGAGAAATCCGCGCTGCAGGCGGAGATTGCTAACCTGCTGAAGGAGAAGGAGAAGCTGGAGTTTATCCTGGCGGCCCACCGGCCCGCCTGCAAGATGCCCGAGGAGTTGTGCTTCTCCGAGGAGCTGGCAGCTGCCAGCGCCGCTACCGCGCTGGACCTGGGCACCCCCAGCCCCCCCATGACCGAGGAGGCTGCCTTTGCTCTGCCGCTGATGCCTGAAGCGCCGTCGGCCGTGCCGCCCAAGGAGACCAGCGGTAGCGGGCTGGAGCTCAAGGCTGAGCCCTTCGACGAGCTGCTCTTCACGGGGCCGCGGGAGGCCTCCCGCTCTGTGCCCGACATGGACCTGCCTGGGGCCTCCTCCTTCTACCCGTCGGACTGGGAGTCGCTGACTGCCGGAACCAGCGGTGAGCTGGAGCCTCTCTGCACCCCTGTGGTGACCTGCACTCCGTGTCCCAGCACCTACACCTCCACCTTCGTCTTCACCTACCCCGAGGCAGACGCCTTCCCCAGCTGCGCTGCCGCGCACCGGAAGGGCAGCAGCAGCAATGAGCCCTCGTCCGACTCCCTCAGCTCCCCCACCCTCCTGGCCTTGTGAAGGGCTCCAGCACTGACTGACCTGCTGGGCCCCCTCCCCTGCCCATGCACCCCCACGGACTTGCAGCTGTGCCCCATGGGGCTCCCCAGGCCTGGGGAGGGCCCTGCCACCGCCACCCCCTGTCTGGCCTGGTGCCCCGGGGCCTGGCAGAGCGTCATGCACCGAGGTCTCTTACCTCTTCCAGAGATGTAGCAAATCGCATGGAGTTTGTCTTGTCCCCAGTGGCCCATCCATGAGAGCTGGTAGTCTGTAGCATGTCCCACATGGCTGGGTAGGTGACTCCCTCCCCTCCTTAGTATCACTAGCATTAACTAATTAATCTCTTGGTTTTAAATGATTGGAATTTAACCTGGTGCTGGGTATCTCCAACTCGTATCTAGTGCAGGTTTTTTTTGATAACTACTGTGTTCCTGGCAATATCGTGTTCTGATGACTTAGCAATGACCCATCTTACGTGGGGGGAAAGAGACTCTATTTTATTTTCTAGTAGGTAGATAAATAGCTATATCCATGTACTGTAGTTCTACATTGATGTTCATTGTAACTTTACTGATCATGCATTGTTGAGGTGGTCTGAATGTTCTGACATAAGTTTTCCATGAAAACGTTTTTATTGTGTTTTTAGTTTATTTATTAAGACGGATTCTCAGATATTTATATTTTTATTTTATTTTTTTCTACCTTGAGGTCTTTTTTGACATGTGGAAAGTGAATTTGGATGAAACTTAAGCATTGTTTGCTTATTATTGTTCAGAGACATTGTCAATAAAAGCATTTAAGTTGACTGCTGGAGCTGTCCTTGTGTTACCTTTTGCACTTGCTTCCCCGCGACCTCAGAGGGGTTCCCTAGCCTCTAATTTCATCTGGGCTTTATAAACTGCAGACAACTGCAATCTGCCTGAGGCTTGGGGTGCATCAGGGTGGGAATACCATTTAGGCCAGCCCTGTCCTTGTCCTGGTGTTAGTCAGGGCTGGTTGTGGTTACACCCATCCTGGTAGAGAGCAGGGTCACTCCTTATGGCCTTTCCCAGCTGATCTGTCTGGGTCTGGTCCCTTTCTGTGTCTCTCTGTGTGTCACCTGCTGTGGCCTTTCACCAACTAGCTGGAGGTCTTGCTGGAAAGGTGGTGAAAGGGCAGGTGCATTTTTGCCTTTGAATCAGGAAGGCCACCTTTAGGCTGGGGCCCACATGATCATTTCCATGTACCTAAGAGCCCAACTTCCTTCTCCCTGGCTCTGGGTGCCCCTGGATGTGGTCTGGTTCCTCTAGGAGTAGCTATGGCCTATCTTCTTTGGACATGAGGGGAGGAGAAAGGCTTGTGTACTCCTCAGTTTGGGCTGAGTGGTATAAGGCAAACCACTGGCCCTTCTGCTTCTACTAAAGCCAGCCCAGTCCTTGAATGAGTTACAGCAAATGGCATTCTAGGAATGTGCTGCCTCCTTGGGGTCTCCGTAAATGTGGTCTCTCCTGCTGAGTTAGTTCAGAGGGGCTGCTACCCTCTGTCACCCCTGCTGCTTATGCAATAAAATGTGCTCTGCTGGCAGGACAGCAGCTGGGCCAGGTTACCCCTGCATGCAGAGCAGTGGTCTGCTTCCTCCCTAATGGCTACACATGAAGGGTCCCCTGAGAGTAGCAAGGCCTCCCTGACAGCCCCCAGCCCTGTCACTCCAATTTGAGAACTCCTTTCTCCAGGTGAAAGCAAAGATGTCACCTGTGCTGGCATGTGTGTCCAGCTAAAGGCCATCTTGACACCATGCTCTCTGTAGGTTGGCATTCAGGGTTGGGTTTCCGTAAGTCCACATTTCCTGGTCAATGCAGCAGGCTCTACTTTTTTCCACCCCTTCCCTAATCAGAACACACAGAGGATGCATCTCATCTCAGTAGTGAGTATTGCAGCCCCATGACTTGCTCAACAAGGCCTGCCCTGTGTAAAAGCAAATATTACAAGCCCAGTTTCCCATCTTTCAATGTTAATCTGTAGGCAGAGCTGACAAGTGATGAAGACTAATCCCACTTGCTACTGAGAAGCAGCTACTTTCACACTGCCACTTGAGTTTACACAGGCAACACCCAGGTGCAGCAAATGCACAGTAGCACTGAACCATGAAGCAGTCATGTAGGTGGTAGGTGATGCTACAAGAGTCAGACTTATGTGACAGGTAACCCTGTTAAGTCAGTAAATCTGGAATCACAATGTGCTGTCTTGTTTAAAGACCATCGAGTTCAGAGCTGAGCAATGCAGGTCTCTGGGAACCCATGCACGCTGCTGAAATCACCAGACATTCAGCAGAGGCAGAAAGGAACAGGTGTCCACGAAGTCAAAAAATACCACACAGTTCCCCCCGAGTAGGTGGAGTGATTCTGGCCCCATCATCTCTCAGGATCACTGGACAGGCTAAAGCAAAATCTAGGGCTAAATTCAGAGAGACAGCAGTCCTGCAGCCTAACCAAGGCTTCTCTTTTTAACAGCAGTGATAGCAAGTACCAAGTCTAAGTGTCAGCTTTTGCATTTGTTACACAAAGATGTCAAATTCAGGGGTGGCATTACATGAGACACGTTATGTCTAACCACAAGCTCCCGCCTTACTCCCTGCCTTCAGCCACAAACAACCCAGAATTCAGGATGTGCCACATAAAACTTATACCGTGTTATGAACGTGATTTATCTGCTTCCTGGCATTTGTGAATTATGTAGGGAAGTTGCACTTAAAAGAGTGGGAATCTCGCCACTATCTTCAACTGAGGAATAATGCGGCAACCTCTGCCTGCAGTGGGTTATAAACATGTGCTTCAATTACAAGCTGTATCTGATACATCACACAGATACCGGCACAAAGCTTTGTGAAACACAACAATGGAACGAGATAAGACACGTAGGTAACGCTCATGTTATTTCTGACGCCTCCTGCGCTCCCGATCCCTCTGAGGGCAGTACTGTAATTAATTCTTAGAAATGCAACTGCAACATAACGCAAGGCACAGCGGAATTGTCGTTACGAATTACAGAAAGTAGAGCTGTAAAACGACGTGAAGACCCTTAAACGCGTTTATGGTAGAACAAAGGAGGGCTGCCCAGCACAGCAGGGTACAGGAGCACCGGGTGCAGGAGGGTGTTGCGGATCTAGGGCTGCCTCCGTGCTGACAGCAGCCGCGGTCCCGACACGCTCCTGTGCACACACACCCCCCCTCCCCCGCCTGCGGCGCTCGTGCCCCCGGGCCGCGGCAGCGNGACGGGCACCGGGACGGGCACCCGTGTCCCTCGGCCGTGCCCCGGCAACGTCCCCGCGGCCGGGGACACCGCTCCCTGCCTTGCCCCGCCTGGCTCCTCGCAGGTGGTGCCCCCGGGGGGCTGACAAGGCAGCCTGGTCCCCGTTCCCCCTCCCCCGGCGCTCTCGTTCCCTTTGCGGGGTGAGGTGCCAGGAGAAGGAATGGGGATTTCACGCAGCTGGGCGTGGAGTCCCAGGCGAGCTCACACGTAACGGTTTGTAGCACTCGCTGTCCCTAACTAGGCTTCCGTGGCATCACCCCTCCACCTGGAAATCTCCGTACTCAGCTCTGAGCTGGAAGAATTGATCCGTGGTGGTGGAAAATCAAAGGTGATACAATTCGACTTAACATAAAAACAAAACTACCCCACTCCCCCCATAGTTAACAACTGGCTTTTATCGCCATTAGGTGGAAGAAAATAATTACCCATTTTTTTAACTGCAGTTGCAGCACGAGAGCTGCCCTATGAACGTGGCTGCAATGTACCGGGTGACCAGGCACCTGTATCCTTGAACGCTTACTCTGCCAGTTCTCGTGCCATTTGTCTTTTTGTTATTTTTTGATACTATTTTGTTACAATAAATCTGACTCTGCTGCTTTCTGTCAAAATAGATCTCGAAGCCTGCCAAAAAAGTTATCAGAGCCAGTGGACAGTCAAAAATAAATGGATTATTCAGAGGAGATAAGATTCTGGAGAAAAATTAAATTAATATTTTGCTCTGTGCTCACTGCAGAGGAACTTAAGAATATTCCTGTACTTATACTTGATTTTGTGAAAACTTTATCAGACGGTATGTTTCAAGCTGAAGGCCTGTAGAAAATGTAGTGAAACAAATGGCTAAAAGTGTTGAACGATTAGGCTGCATTATATTAATCCAAGAGTTCTAAGAGAAGTCAAGACTTAAATAGCTGAGCTGCTTACGAATGGTTTTTGTGTAACATTGCATTTAGAAGGGCTTTAATAACAGAGAATGGGAAGATAGTTAATATGCCAATTTAAAAAAGAAAATAGCCTGAAAACTTCTGGAGTGCTGCTGAGCAATGAGCCTGTTCTCTGTACCAGCCAAGTTAGTGGAAACTTTAAAGAGGCGAACTAGTAGGGAGAAAATGGTGTACCATGAGAGCTGGCAGAGCCTTTCTAGTGAGGACTCCTGGCCTCACACATTGTTTGGAGTCCTGTGAGGAGTCAGCAAAGCATGTGGACAAGAGACATTCAGCTGATATTTTCTACTTGGGTTTCTAAAAAGTATTCAGCAAAATCTATGAGCAAAACCTTCTGAAGAAACTGTAGAATAAGAGAAGTTTTCATGTGGCTGGATGACACTGCATTAAAGACAGGTCTCTGTAAGATGGAGCAAAAATATTTCTCAGTAGAATGAGTCAATATGCAAAGTTCCACAAGGATCTGAATTGGAGCCCGTGGACTGAGAGCAAAGGTGGTAAAATGTCACAATACAAAGTGAGTGGGTGGTACAATTTGACCTACATACATGTAAAGTGTTTTGAATGGGAGGTAAACAATCAGTTTCAATCATGCAGAAACAGCCTAGAAGCTGATTTATCACTTGGGAACAAGATCTTGGCATAATAAAGGTTCTGTGAAAACCTCAGTTCAAGGCTTGGTAAATGAGCAAATCGAGTGTTAGGAGGCAAAGAATAAGAGCAAGAGCATAAAAGCAGAGAGTGTCACTATGGCATGGGATAAATCCATGGTGTGCCAGTGCTTTGAATGTTGTGTACAGTTCTGATTTTTAGAAGGACATAGAGCACCATAAGAGGTTCAGAGAAGTAGATAAATGTTAGGAAGTGTGGGACAGCTTCTAGGTCAGAAGCAGGTAAGTTAACTAGTACTCTTCAGCTTCACAGACACAAGTTAGGGGAGGTTTCTTCCAGTGTAAGAATGATGTACAACAAGGAAAACCTGGGGAAACGTGGAATAAAACCAGGCTTGACAAGGTTGCTTATTCCATGTTGTGGGTACTTGTAGAAAACATTTTTGCCTGATTTTGTGGATACTACAAGGGTTGGGGGTTTTTTTTGTTTTGTTTTTTTTTGAGATGAAAAGTCCAGAAAATGAACACAAATAAAAGCTAGTGAGGACTATGAAATACACAAACATCCCCTTTGGCTGTGCAAGGCCTGATTTTGAAATTTCTGGAGCCTTAGGGAATACTGTGGTAAGCCAGCACTACACATGGACCCCTGACTTTGTCCTTACTACTTTCTTGAAGTCGTTGATGCCAGGTAGCATCAGAAGACTGTGGCTGATAACAGAGAGGGGCAAAACCTGTGCTTGATTTCATCAAATATGACTATTTCTATGTGGGTTTGTAGAGATTTAGCTGAACTTTCGCTCTTTCCTGTGCTTCCATCTTGTAATGGTGTTAGAAATTTGTTTAAATTACCAGAAGATGTGATCTCATATGTCCGTGCACCTTATCTGTTCAGATCTTTTGCTGATAAGGTTGTCCTTTGGAGCTGCTTCCGGTAGCCTTTCCAGGCAGGGGTAGGCTGGTGACCCAGTGAGGTGCTGAAGTGAAACCAACAACACCCATTCTTCTCATTTGGAAACAGCGGATGTCCACGAGGGACCTGGATATTATATCAACAGGATATCATGGGAAAACAAAAGAAGGCTGTAACTAGCATGTGGACAATGTATCTTTATTATTTCCAATTAAGGAGCTCTTGTTCTGTGGTGTGGTGTCCTGTTCCCTGCCACCCCCCTGGCATCTTTAGTCTGCACAACAACAGATTTTCAGCTCTTCTTCACTGATTATATTTGAGCTCTGTTTTTATACAAATGTTTTGTAACTTGGTCTGTTGCCTATGGACAACCAGCTGCAACATTAAAGGAGTAATTTTAATTCTGATTGCATTGCATCTTCCACTTGGTAAGGATTGAGTGCTTCTTAAATAGCTTATCTTGAATCTTCTCATGCTCGGGAAGAAGGGGAGAGAAACCAACTCATAATATAGTATTTATCTGGTTTTGTTTGCAAAATTAAATACTTCTCCTGAATAGGTAATGGTATTACAAAGGCCATAAAATACAGTAGCAGTGTTAGTCTTAAAGCATATAATCTGAAAGGTACATGCAATTCAGATATTGCAAGGGTATTTGGGTTTTTAAATAAAACATTATTTTGACACTGCTTTGAAGTATATTGGGTGCTTCAGCATGAGAGCGATGAAATTCCTGCTATGAAGCATTTGAATTCTAATTGTAGGAAAAATAACAGTTGCCAGTAGCACACGGCAGAGAAGGACAAGCTCTGTTACTGCATTTAGGCATGTGGTATGGCAATTGAATTAAAATAGTAACGTAACCTAATGATGATGTGTCACTAACCTCGAGGACACCAGGGAAGATAAACCAAAGTAATTTGCTGTCATTACATAAGAACTGAGTACAAAGCCAAGAATGGGGTTTCGGCACAGATAAGGATTTCACTCCAAGACTTTCAAAGAATTTCAAAGAATTCAGCTCTTCAAAGCTTTAGCTATCCATGGACCTCTCAGATACTCCCATTCTCTTCATTCTCTTCCTTCTACACCCCCCCTTCTCTCCCCATGGCCGTGTTTTTTTGCTGCTATTTGTCAGCAATTTCCAGGTGCCACAAACTTGGGTTCCTTGGCTATGCCTGTGCTGCTAAATCAAAGAGGGCAGGAATCAAGCTTGGGAATTTGACTCCTGTTTTTCCACTGTGCTCTATGGCACAATAATAACTGTGGTTTCTGAAATAGTCTTGGCATGTGTCAACCAGCAATCTCCAGGATGGTGGTTGGGTGTAGTTCAGAGGGTAGCATGTGTCCAATGGGCAGTGAGCAAGACTCTGTGAGACTGGACCCCTTCCGCTCCTCCAGGTGATCCAGCAATATCCCAGCAGGTTTCATACTGCCAAACACACCTCTATGCTGTGGCATATGACAAGTCCTTTAGCTTCATGTTGTAAATCATCCCTCTGGGCTGTGGCACAAGCTCTCTTTTATTAAAATCTGCCTGTTTGAAATAACACTCCTGGAATAACACTTATTTAAGACCATGTGTACTTTGGAGGTGACCACCAGCCAGGTGCTGTGTAGTGTGGATGTGGTGAGTGACTACCCAGCCCTTCCACCACAGAACAGTTCCTGGCCCAGCTTCATTGTACATTGTACATTGGCATTGTACATTTTCTGTGTGTCAGGCTATAGACAAGCTCTGGCACGTTAGAGGATTTACCTTGCTGTAAGGGTTGTGTAACATGTTCAGTGCTCCAAAAGGAATCCCGATGACTGCAGTGTTTGATAAATTATCTCCAAATCATCCTAAATATGGGGTGGGATTTAAGGGAAACGTGAACCGATGTTTTTCACTGAATGGCAGATATGTAGCTGTAATTGGTGGCAAACATGGTGAAACAACACACAAGGAAAGATGTTATTCTACCAGGTTGCTTATTTTCAAGTTCTTTGTTTCTGTCTGTCAGCTAAGTCAAGGGGCATGGCAAGCTGATGGGATGGTTTCTACACTTTAAGAACCACAAAATAATAGTCACATGAGCTACCTACCCCTCATCCCTCAGAAGGGATGATGCTGATTAGGAACATTTATTTGAGAAAAGTTTTATCCATATTCTACATACCTTTAGGTTCCAAGGGCAAATGCTTCACTGGATCTTAGTCCCAACACATTTAGTCAAGACCTAATGAAATTCTTTTTGTTGTCGCTTTAGTCCTTATTGCAGAAAGGCACTACAGGAATGCAAGACTCTTGCTCATTACACCAGAATAGTATTAACATGGCTTCTTCATAAACCAACCTGTCATATGTCATTAACATAAGTCAAGATTTGCCAAGAAAGCTTTAGCACTTCAGAATTGAGGGGTTGTTTTTCATATCTCTTAGAATCTAATTTGAGAAAGATCTTAGAATGCAAGTATTTTCATGCCAAAAATAAATGCAACTTATTTGCTTATTTCTTATAGAGTAGGTAAGGGTGGCTCTGGAACCACTGAGATGGTTCTGGAATGGTGATACTTCTGTGCTTGCGATAAAAGTGCCAACCTATTCCGTTTGCTGGATATATGGAGTAGAGTTTAACTCAAACCAAGCAAAATCTCTTTTTTCCAGATCACTTTATGACCGAAGTCGGCAATATTTTTCCACTCCGTGCCACTTTGTCACTTGCTGTTGTATCATCAGACAGTAACTGTGGCTGAAGGCCTAAGCTGTTGGGTGCATGTGAGAATGATTATCATAGCTAACTTAGGGCACATGTAGTAGCACAGGGGATGACCTCACAGCTTCCAATCTTGTAATAAATATAGCTTAATTACTGGATATTGCATGACGGCTTGTGCCCTGAAGGTGATCAGGCACAGAATGTGGGAAAGACCAGGTCTGACTCTTAAGCAAAGGTTTGTATTTCCTTTTAAGATACATTATGCACTGAAATAATCATCTATGTTTATGAGAACAAAGTATTTGTTATATAATGATTTCCACCTGAGGATCTTGGAGCTCTTTATGAGCACTAATGATTGAAGTGTTCTGTTCGAGTTTGCAGCTTACCACGAACCATTCAAAGGAGCATCTGAGCACTTTCCCATTAACCTCAAAAGTGACTAATACGCAAATGTGCGGTTTTTTCCCCTCTCCTCTCCCCAGTGGATTTTGTGTTGCAGTGTGTTTGTGCTACAGGTGTAAGCAGCATAGCTTGCAGTCTGAACAGGCAGGTACAGAAGGGTCCTTAGCCCTCAGGGAGCTCATTCTCCAAATTTTGGAAAATTGTGTCCCTTGTAAAGGCCAATATTACATTATTGCAGAGAAGCTATAGTTTCAGGATATCTTAAGTCAATCTTCATGTGTGGTCCTGCTATCTTGTCTGCTCTCATCTATGTCATTCTGTTTTATTCCTGGCTTGTACACAGTTACTTGCCTGTCCTCTCAATTAAATGGTTCAGGAAGTTACACTGGCACAACATATGTATTTATGTGGGAGAGTTAAGCTGCTCTGAATCCCTGACCAAAGTTACTGCAGAACCAATCAAGTGCTGTAACTGACGGAACTGTATAAACTGCTGTGGAACAGCATATCCAGGACCTAAGTGATTTGCCTAAGTTCAGTTTGGAGTGTTCACTCTTCAGAGCATGCACTAAAATTCTTCTGTTTTACCATGAAAGCCTTCAAACACTGGAGCATGTTGCCTGGAGAGGCTGTAGAACCTCCAGCCTCGGAGGTAATCAAAACTTGACTGGCTGAGGCCCTGAGCCACCCGCTCTAACTGACCCTGCTTGGAGCAGGGATGGGACAGGTGGCCTTCAGAGACCCCTTCCAACTTTTGTTGATGCACTGAGTGTATGAATTGCTGGATCAGCTGGGTCATGGAGAGCCAAGTAATGCCCTGGTGGTGTGTGTGAAAGTAGCTGAGTGGTAACACACGGGGTTGTGGCAAGGAACTACTCCAGATGTATGAAATGTCTCTATGAATATGTATGAACATCTCTAAGATCTGGGTGTCATGCTCTGACAGATGTAACTAGCAGCTTAAAACACTATCTTTGCTGTCTATAGTGGGTTGCTAGCTCTCCTGGGTGACAGCCTGTGCTGTACCCTTGCCCATGCCCAGAGTTATTAGCTAACCAAGTGACTGAGGAAAGGGGCTTGTGCAGAGCTCCCTAAAGCCCAGTGACAAGGACTGATGTTCCCATTCTTCTTCTGCCTCCCCTGGAACAGGTGTGTTAACCCAGGACAGCAGAGCAGGGTGGAGTGTCTTAGACAGGAATGCCTGCAACCACCCCAGTCATAATCATCCACCCCAGAGTTAGACCCCTGAGGCAGCACTTCTAAGCTCAGCCACCTCTAAACCCAGATTTCTGGGGTCCCAAGACATCCTTTTCCTGGGGTTTCTTTTTGCCCTGTGTCTGATCTTCCATAGGTGTCATTTGTGGATAAAGTTCTATAATTTAAATCAACATGCTATAATTTTTACTGGAACTGACAGCACCGTGCAAATGTCTTTGCGGCCTTGGCGCTCATTTGCACGATGGATGTGAGCACTATCCTGAGCTGTAGCAAAGCTGATCCGTGTCTCCTGGGTTTTGGCAGGTCCGTTGTCAGTGGAAGAGTCTTGATGCTACTTGGGATTTCGTCATCCCAGTGCCTGGAGTCATGTGGTTATGTAAGAATTTAAATTCCGGTTTTTATTAGGCATGTGTTTATATCTCGAGATCAAGGAGGAGAGTTGGGCAATAGGAACCCTGTAGCCCCAGACGCTTGAAGCAACAAGCAGCGTCCAACGCTGACAGCAGCAATATCGGGAAGATCTCGGGAGTTCTGCGGATCAGGCCCGTGGGCTGGCACCCGTGGGTGCAGCCAGCTGGGCAGCCCCCTCCGCCCGACGCCCCGGCTGTAGAAAACGCCCCCGGCCTCTGCGTCCCTCGGCCAGGTCCCCTCGAGAGTCGCCACCCGCGCTCCCCGTCGTCTGCTCGGCTCTCGCGTCCCCGCTCCCCGCTCCCGGCCGTGCCCCGTGCCCGAGGGGCGCATCCCGCAAATGCCCTTTCTTGGCCGGCAGCTTGCCGGGGCCCTTTCCCGCTTCCCCGGGCTGGGCATTCAGAACTTCAGCCCTGGGCAGTCCCGGCATGTGTCTGCAGCCTCGCAGGAATGCTGCTGGTCTGGTGGGTAAGTCCTCATTCCTCGCCTTTCACTGCTCCCTGCTGGTCTCCGGGAAGCCGAGCACTGGGGGAGAAAAGCAGAGGCGACTAGTCCCAGTTGAGGAGTATTGAATCAGGGTGCCCCGACCCCAGAGGCTCTTACTGGCTGAAAGCAGGTCCAACAAGAGCGCGTTGCTCACTGTGTTGTCCACTTGGATTTCGGATATCCCTGGGAATGGGGTTTCTACATTTCTGTGTGGCTTGATCCAGTGTTTGATCAGTCTTGAGGTAAACAATCAGGATCTTGGGGACATGTTCTGAAGAGTTAGTATTTTGTCACTGTTTTCCCAAATGTTTTGCAAATGCCAAAAACTTTTTCAGTGAAGTGGATCCTCAGCCAGGTGGCACCCAGTACTGTTTTATAGAGTTATTCTCTCCCAGGCAAAGGACTTTGCATTTGATTATTTTTTTCATTAAATTGTTATCAGCCATTCCTCCAGCCTATCTGGATTCCTCCAAGTGGTAGCACTGCTCTCCAAGCATGTCAGACACTACCCCTGATTTGGTGTTGTGCATTAATTTGCTGTCTGTAAGCTTTGTCACACCATTCAGGATGTTACTAAGGGCATCACAGAGTACTGACCCTTAAGACATGCCACTGGAGTCCATTGGTTGTCACTTGGGCTTTGTACTGCTGGCTGACTTTGAGTGTGGTGATCCAGAGAGTTTCCAACTCACCTCATTATTCATGAGCCAAATATGTGCCTATCTCACTGATTTGTCTCTAAGCTTAGTTATGAGGGTAGGTGGCATTGAGAGTTTAAGTCAATTATTGTCTCAATCAGAACCAAAGAGCTGATGCTCCATCCCCAGTGCAGCAGTCTGCTTTGCCAGGACCCTCTAGTCCTCTCCACAAAACCTCTTTCCTGGTCACTCACCTGATCCCATCTCCCATCTGCACTGGCACTGCTCTCAGGCTGCCCTTCTTCCTCTCACCAATCTGCTTTCCCACGACTGCCGAGCCTCACAAGCGTGCTTCCTGGGGCGGGACCAAGTAGGCAGGTAGACTTTTCATGGAATGGACAGGTTGTTGATACATGGCCAGACTTGCTCTCAGAGTCCTTTGCCTTGCTGTGTATCTGCTGTGCAGTCTGATAATTGAAATACCTTTTGATGAAATCTTGTTCCTAATCCTCTCAAATATGTACATGTGCTGATATTGAGTCCAGTTTATCTAATGAAGCTTTGGATAGAGTGGTCTGTTCCTGTAAACACCATACAGACCAGGGGCCTGGCAACCTCTTATCAGATTTTGCCCTAGGAAATAGTAAAAGTCAGAGAGACTGTAAAGTGAGATCTGGCAGGGGCTGTGGGGCTGGGATCTGGCACTTGTGAGAAGTGCTGAAGACTAAAGCACACCACACAAGGGGCTTGGACTACCACAGCCTGTGCTAGTCAGGGGAAGAGCCTTGCTTTTGTTTATTTTACTGTTTTTTGACTCTTTGAGCTGTGTTCTGTGGGAAGAACTTAGAGAGATCATGGTTTAAGCCTGTCTTTGGCCAGTGAGAGAACCCAATGCTGAACAGTTGACAGAGACTAGATCCTGGAAGAGGTGTCTTGCTGTAATTACTGTGCTGGATGTTCAGGTGGCACTGAGGCTGAAGGGTTCACAGGAGGCTGTTGAGCTTCTTGGATTCAAATATTGTGTTGTGAGTCTAATTTGTGGATCATTTCTAAAGGAAGTAAAAATGTAGGAAAATACATTCCAGGTGAAAGGTACCCCAAAATTTTCTGCAGTGCTTATTGTCCTTGCAAAATGGACAGCAAGAAAAAAAAGCCCTGGCACATTGCATTTTTTTTCTCATCTTTTGAGCCCAGGACAGAAATCCCAGTGTGGTGAGAAGGGAAGTTGCGATTAAGACTTGGATAAGAGTTTAGGTGAAGTGTACAGTAGAGCAGCAGCGCTGCAACCGGTTCTCAAAAGTAAGCTTGTCTTCACTCCTTGCACAGTGGAGGAGGAGAGACAAGTTAGAAGACTTCCAAACTCAGCAGTGACCTGTTGCTGCTGCAATCTCCGATGGCCAGAACTTTTACATGGTTGAAGAGTGGGCAGGGGACAGATGCTGAGGGCAATTTGGGAGTGGCTGTGGACAGCTGAGGTGAGGCACCCCAAGCTAGTATTACAGACATGCCAGGTGCAGCATTGGAAGAGTAGCTTCCTGAACCTGTAAAGGTCTGTCCAAACACAACTGACAACAGTGTGACAGGTACTACGGTGCTTTGCTGGGTCTGGAATCTCTAAGGCAGTTCCAGAAATAGTCATGCTTCCAGTTGTTTTTCTTTTCTTGCCCTCATCTAGGAAGCAGGTATAGGTTTAAGCTAATCTGATCTCTTGACTTCCCTTGTACCCAGCAGTCTGCTATGTCCAGCTGCTCACCATGCCAGATCAGAGAACTAACCCTGAATAGTTTGAGATACAATCCCTTTGTTGCACTTGTTTTGGTTGATTGGCTGTTTGTGTCCTGTCGCCAGAGAGGCCCA
This sequence comes from Melanocharis versteri, assembly GCA_013397845.1. Classification (NCBI taxonomy): domain Eukaryota; kingdom Metazoa; phylum Chordata; class Aves; order Passeriformes; family Melanocharitidae; genus Melanocharis; species Melanocharis versteri. The sequence goes on from VZTG01010346.1 coordinate 487,027, forward strand.
TGGAGCTCTCTCTTCAAAAACAACATGACCGCTTTCATTATTTTATTTTCTCACTGAGAACCATCTTTCTTCACCCCTACCTGCTGACATTCCGCATGCTGATGGCAGAGCAGTGTGAGCTCTGGTCATTGCAGCCAGACAACCATTGCAGTGGTTGCAGTCACGCAATAGAAATTGTCACTGTTATACTTGTAGTGGTGGGTAATTACCTGGCTTGGAAAGGAAACAGTTTGTTAGCACTTATTCAGCTACAGAGTCTCACCTGTCTTACCCTCTGCTCTGTTCTCAAGCACTTCAGAATAAAAATGGATGCATAGTGAAATGTACAGGCAGTAATGGATGCTGCCTTTTGTTTTGTCAATGCTGCGAGCGGGGGCATTTTGCCGTGCTGAGTTTCCTTGTGAGGGTAATAGTCCTTGAGAAATTGTCTTCCTCTCCTGAGGAATGCCAGCCAATTCCTGACCTTCCCTTTGGGAACCCTGTCATTGGAGTTGCCAAGCTATGTATGCAGAATTACCCCAGTGCCCCTGAAGGAGCTGGCTTTGCTGAGCAGGTTTAATAGCTGCAGTACCTGAGGAGCCTCCTCTGTCTGCTGAGCCTGACAGGAAGGTCCTTCTGCTCCCGCTAATGACCTCTGCCCAAATCCCTCAGTACATGAGCTAGCTCCTGTCAGAGCTGCAGAGGCTGGGTGAGTCCAGCCAGGTGTTTGCCTAATGCTTTACATGGAGCAAGCTTTTCCTTTGCTTCCCCTATACCCTGCAAACCTTCTGCTGACGGGCAAGATATTAAAATAAAGACTGTGTGGCCCCTATTGGTTCTATCCAAGGCTTTTCTTTTTTTTTTTTCTCCTATGGAAGCCTGACACGCAAAGTCTTGCACTGTGCCTTTTAAATCAGGCTCTGGATCAAGTCTTGCAAAGATTGTGTGCAGCTGCAAGATTGCTGGAGGGGTTTTAATCCTCACATCAGATGGAGCTGGGGCAAAAAAAAAGCCAAACCAAAACAAGAGTAAATCACAGAGCCAGCAACTTTCTTGGCATCTCTGGGATTGTGGCTCCTCCTGCCCCTCCGGCCTTCAGAAATGTACTCGGCAGAGCTGCCCGCATAGAAAAACAAATCCTTCCCAAACCAAAACAGAGTTGGGTGTTGGTAGTGAATGGGCCAACACTGCGTGCTGGCGTCATCTCTGCCCACTGCCAGCACGTTGTCATAGGAACAGCTGGATTATTTTACAATCCAGCTGTGGAGCCAATTCTCCAAAGGAGTAGCCTGGAGGGAGGAGAGAGGGGCAGGCAGAAGGCAGCACTGCTGTATTTTCTGGTAACTGGAGGGAGGAGGATTATTAATGGAGAGAGGGAGGGAAGGGTTACCAGTGAGTGCCATCTATCATAGCCTGAAACCGCAACTAGTCATTTCCAGATAAAAGACTGCTGTTAGCTGCATCTGGGAATTACAGGCTGCCCTGTGGGAGAAGGGTGGTGAGGAGAATGGCAAATGTTTTCCTGTTGAGGCTGATAATGTGTCTCACAGCATGCTGTCCTGCAGAGACCATGACTTGCCAGCTGTGGGGAGTGCTGTGCACCTGTACAGGTTCCCACCACCCCAGAAATTTGTAGCTGATCAATTAATGGGTGTTAGCTTACCATGAAAATGATTCATCACCATTTCCCTTGCCCTCTTTGCAATGTTTGTTGCCCTGTTTCCTTTCTGGAAGCTCCTCAGATCCTGTTTTGAGGCTGCAGAGCACTGAGGGCATTGTAGGTGCCTAAGCAGAGGTTTAGTCTTTGTGATGGTGAAGGCTGTCATACAAAAGTGAACACACTTGGTCCGATGGCAGGATGTTTGCTCTTCGAGGGAACTCCAGGACTTGCAGTTTAGCAAATCACACTGGTTTGGGGCTTGATGAGCACCCACAATGAAGATTTGATGACAAAAGNCTCCCGTCAGTCACAGGGAGCGATGTCCGAGCAAGAGCTGACCATGGGTTGATTGCCAGGACAGGTGAATGAACCTTGCTTTCCCCTTGCCAAACCAGCTGGCTGCTCTGATAGGCCTGGCTGGCTCTGGAGACCCCTTCCCTCTGTTTGCAGATGACGCCAGGCTGGGGGGAGTGTTGTTCTGCTGGGCGTTAGGAAGGCGCTGCAAGGGGCATCTGGACAGGCTGGATTGATAGGCTGGCGCCAATGGTTCGACAAGGCCAAGTGCCAGGTCCNCTGGTAACTGGAGGGAGGAGGATTACTAATGGAGAGAGGGAGGGAAGGGTTACCAGTGAGTGCCATCTATCATAGCCTGAAACCGCAACTAGTCATTTCCAGATAAAAGACTGCTGTTAGCTGCATCTGGGAATTACAGGCTGCCCTGTGGGAGAAGGGTGGTGAGGAGAATGGCAAATCTTTTCATGTTGAGGCTGATAATGTGTCTCACAGCATGCTGTCCTGCAGAGACCATGACTTGCCAGCTGTGGGGAGTGCTGTGCACCTGTACAGGTTCCCACCACCCCAGAAATTTGTAGCTGATCAATTAATGGGTGTTAGCTTACCATGAAAATGATTCATCACCATTTCCCTTGCCCTCTTTGCAATGTTTGTTGCCCTGTTTCCTTTCTGGAAGCTCCTCAGATCCTGTTTTGAGGCTGCAGAGCACTGAGGGCATTGTAGGTGCCTAAGCAGAGGTTTAGTCTTTGTGATGGTGAAGGCTGTCATACAAAAGTGAACACACTTGGTCCGATGGCAGGATGTTTGCTCTTCGAGGGAACTCCAGGACTTGCAGTTTAGCAAATCACACTGGTTTGGGGCTTGATGAGCACCCACAATGAAGATTTGATGACAAAAGCCAGGAACCTGCAGGGGCTGAGAGAACAAAGCCCTTTGCTCTGATACAGCTGGGGCTGCTGCTCTTCTGAAAGGAGAATCCAGGCAGAAGGAATCTGTCTGCCTGCAGAGCGCTCCTGGCTCAGGGAGAAGGGAGAGGAGGCAGGGAGGCTTGGCTGGAGGCGGTGGCGCCAACAGGTCACTGCTGGGCCGCGTCCAGGGCGCGGGTGCACTCGAAACGAGGCGCCCCCATCCCGTCGTATCTCGCTGTATCCCGCTGTATCCCGCTGTGTCCCGCTGTGTCCCGCTGTATCCCGCTGGGTCCCGGTGGAAGGGCCGCGGCGGTGTCCCGGGATGTGGTGGCGAGCGCGGCCGGCAGAGGGCGCGGGCGGGCGGCCNAGCAACTGAACATGAGCCAGCGTGTGCCCAGGTGGTCAAGAGGGCCAGTGGCATCCTGGCTTGTGTCAGAAATAGTGTGGCCAGCAGGACCAGGGCAGGGATTGTCTCCCTGCACTTGGCACTGCTAAGGCCACACCTCGAGTCCTGTGTCAAATTTTGGGCCCCTCACAATAGGAAAGACATTGAGGTGCTCGAACGTGTCCAGAGAAGGGCAACAGAGCTGGTGAAGGGTCTGAAGCACAAGTCTGATGAGGAGCACCTGAGAGAGCTGTGGTTGTTTAGCCTGGAGAAACGGAGGCTCAAGGGAGACTTTTTGCTCTCTACAATGATCTAAAAGGAGGTCATAGTGAGCTGGGGGTCAGTCTCCTCTCCCAAGTAACAAGTGACAGGACAAGAGGAAACAACCTCAAGTTGCACCATGGGAGATTTAGTTTGGGTATTAAGGAAATTTCTTCACTGAAAAGGTTGTCAAGCATTGGAACAGGCTGCTTAGGGAAATATTCAAGTCACCGTCCCTGGAGGTATTTATAAGACATGTAGATGCGGTTTTTAGAGCCATGGTTTAGTGGTGGACTTGGCTGTGCTGGGTTTATAGTTGGACTCAACGGTCTTAAGACTCTTTTCCAGCCTAAGCAATTCTGATTCTCACATACAGTTTTTGCCAGAGCTGGAAGGGCAGGTCCAATTTTATTCCTTGATTTTGAAGTGATGAGTGTGTGACAGATAAGAACCACAGAAAGCCAGTGAGTTTAGAAGACTCTCACATAGTGATTTTGCCCTTTGCCAGAGCTCAGAAAAGATACTGAGCCTTTTTCCATACTTGACTTGGCATTTTTGTTTATCTAATGTGTGTGTTGATGCTGTGTGTGCAGACTAGGGTCTAGGAGAGATTTGAAAGGGCAATACCTGTCCTGTACCTTACTGGCTTTTAACATTTTAATTAAATACAAGTCAGATTTGCAAAGAAATATTTTAGGCACTGCAGTACCTTCTTCCATCCGTCCTTTCTCCATTCTTCTGGCTCCTCCCAGTGGTCTCTGTTGACCCTGCCAGTGAAGACTTGCAGTCCCCTTTAGGGGCACAGTTGGTAGGACCTTGAGTACTCACATCCAGCCTAGTTTTCAGCATGTGTGCTTCTTTACCAACACATCTCCAAACTTGTGAGAGAATCTCCAGTGAGAACTGGCAGCTTTAAATTATTTTCAGGATTTGGACTTACTACACCTGTTTGAAGAAAACTACTTCTGGGCTTTTTTAGTAGTGCAGTTCTGGACCTGGCCCCTGTTCTAAAGGAGTTATTTGCAGATGAAAATAGCAGTAGAGAAGAGGTCAGGGTTTGGCCCATAAAATATACAAAGAAAATGCTTTGCATGGTATTTAAACTGGCACTCCAGTTAATTCCACTTTTTTGAGGAGATAGAGAGATTCCTCTTTTCTCATTTTATTTTTGGTCTCTACTGTTTTGGGGACATGTTTAAGGAGGCAAACTGCAGGCAATGACTAATGAAGTGTCTCAGATGTCTTTCCATGATAAGACAGCCACCAGTGTGGAAAATACTGCACTTCTTCTGAGGGGAATTTTGTCTCTTGCTTTCTGCTATAAGGAACCCACTTTCCTGTTCTTCTTTATTTTAGGCTTCAGCAGAGAAGGAAGATTTAGGGGATTTTAGGCAAGTCAGAAGGACTTTTTTTTTGGGTTTTAGGCAAGTCAGAAGGACCTTTTTTTTCTAGAGCTTCAGCAGCTTCTCATCACTGTGATGCTGAGGTAGACTTTCTTTCCAAGTTATCCCCAGTCTCAGCTGTTACATATTTACCTGGCCTCATCTCCCATGCAGCCTGTCACCCTGGCGCTGCGCCATCCCTCGGTAAGACTTGCCAGCTGTGTGGCTGTTGTGGATAATCTGTTGAGCTGAGTGATTTGGCCAGAGCAGTGGCACAGGTCAATGCGGTGCAACAACAGCAGCGCAGCCCCGAGCCTGCTGATAGTCTGCTTGCAAGCATTTCAGTTTCCTAAGCTAGGCTTCAGGCTTTTGGTGCTTCTTTTTCGTTTGGTTTTTTGTTTGCTTGTTTTTTGTTTTGTGGTTTGTTGGTTTGTTTTTGGGTTTTTTTGTGAGGAAACACGATCAGATCAGTTTTGACCCTCTAGTATAGTCTTTAGCTAGTAGCAAACTTCCTGGAATCACTTGATGATAAAAAAACTAAGTGATCAAGTGAAGACTTTTAGAGTTTTTCCAAAAAAATCAAACATGCCTTTGCTCATCATGCTTACAATCTTGGTATTGCAGTCATGAAATCCTGTAAAGGAGAAAGTCTTAAAAGTATGGACAAATATGAAACTAATTAGCTTGCTGTCATTGTCCAAGCTGAATGAAGTGCTGAAAGAAAATAAACATTCACAGTGAAGCACAGCATGGATCTAAACAAATTCTTTTAGCTTTAGTAATAATCTGTAGGGCTTCCTTACCAAACTAATGACTGGAGAATTTTTTATTTTAAAGCTGGGTTTGTACTCTGGCACCATCACCACCGAAGCTGCGCAGTTCAGCGTGGACCTGCTCTTGCCACAGATGTCCGGCCGGACTCTCTCTCTGCTGTCAAAGTGTTTCTTTTTGCAGGCAGTCATGGTAGCTGCATGTTTCTACTAAGCATGCAGCTGCACACACAATTTTTGATTTGGACTCCTGCCTTTTAAAGATCAGACCATGAGTGATTATGGTTTTTAAATTTGCTTTGGAACTAGTACAATCCCTGAGAGTGCCCTCATTTCCAGAAGTAGCTGGTCGATGGATTTGTCTTTAGATAACGAAATTTCTATACTCTGGCCTGAGTAGAACTGTCAGCTGCAGGAAGGATTGTAGCTGCAGTTATGTGTGCTGTGAAATTCCCAAGATTCCCATCGCCACCCTCATTTAAACATCCCCCAGCCCTGCTATAAACAAGTGAGAGACACTCACCCTGCACCCTGGCTCTGAGCCAGGGATATTGGAGCTCAGGCTGCAGACAAAAGGGGAGAACAGAAAATAGTGTCAACTCATGAATCATCTCATTGAGGATCGACACCCACCATTAGCAAAACCAGACAAACCTGGGGTTGCTGCTTAATAAGCAGTTTATTTCTTGTCCAGGTTACAATGTGCAAGTGAGCTGGAAAGGCAGCAAAGCGCCGCTGGCAGACAGCTGCCTGTGCTTCATGCACAAAGGACACCTTCCTGGCCTGTCCTGTTGCAGCAAGATACCTGTAGGGCTGTGGATGTAGTGTATGAGGCTCTTGGCTGGTTTTGGATGGTTTCCTAAGGTGACAAATTTTATGTAATCATGTTGTTTACCATGGGGCCTTTCTGGCAACTTTTGAACATGTGGAACAGTTTCAACCAAATTTGAGAGAAGAGCAGAAGTTCCCAAGATTCTTACATTACTACAGGTTTTGTGAGGTTCCACAGGTGGACAGAAGAATCAGGCCTGATTCAGTGCCATGCCATGGAAAAGACATGGAGAGTGCAGCTGTTTTGGACCCTGGTCTGGCAATTGCGTTCAGGGATGTACAGGCACCCTGCAAATGCAGGGTGTGTGTGTTGGTACCACAGCCAACACACACATGCATAGGAACCTGCCAGAACCAGGGATGGGAGAGGTGGGAAGAGGAAGCCAGCATTAATGTCGTGTGGGAGAGGCGTTCAAAGGCAGGGGACACCAATGTGGAAGTTGGCTCACCTGCTGTTTTCTTCTGCTCCAAGATCCTTATCTAGACCGGCTTGTGCTTCTTAATTCTGGAAAGAAATCTTGACAGTCTGTGCTCATGAGTGAAGATTTAGATACACCTCTCTATGGCTGCATGCACTTGAGTATAAGACTCACTTGGTTAGCTGCATTTTCTAAGCTCTTCTTTAATTAGGCTTGAAGCTTGAAAGCAGTGCCTGCATCCTGAGGGACTTTGCAGGGATTTAGGTGCAACCCATCAGCTCTTGGCAAGTTTTCAAGGTGGCATGGCTTCTTTTTGTGGGAAGTCTTCACTGCCTGGTCTATATATGCTGTCCCCTTGCATTAGGTTTATGATCAACAAAGACTAGGGGGGTGCTACAGAGCAGCTGAAGTTTCTTTTGGGTACTGCTTATGCAGAAACTTCATGGACCCATGGCCTTATGTCTGCTTTTTTTTTCTTTTTTTTTGCTTTTTTTTGGGCAAAAACAGCCTCACACCCAAGCAGGAACCACAGTTTTTGTTCCTTATGGAGCATCTTACCACATTACTCTGGGAGGGCTGTAGCTCAGTTTTGCAAGGTGATCTGCTGTACAGCTGTTGCCAGTGGATCCTTGAGATTATTTGCACACCTCGGGAGTTCCTCCTTCATCCGTGCCACACTGCAGTGCGTGTCATCTGAGCTGATTTGCTGGGTTGGCCCTGTGCTCTGCGACTCTGGGGTCGCCTTGACTGGCCACCCTCCGCTCTGCATCTGGAGCACATGGCCTCTTGCCTGTGGTTCCAGGGTGTAGCCAGCCCCCTCTGGTTCCCGTGCTCTCTGCTTCTGCAAGGTTATACAAGGAAAGTTGAAACTTTCTTGCCAGAGGCAGGGGAGCAAATTCAGTCTCTGGCAGACCGGGAACAATGAACAGCTTGGAGAAGGTGTGCTTCCAGGACACATGCCAGCACTGAACCAGCACCAGTGGCAAGTTTACAGAAATGCCACAGGCAAAACGAGAGCTCTGGCAATTCACAGGCTCCCCAGGTTTGACAGGCAATCATCCAGCCTCACCTCTTGTATAAGACTGGCTCCTTCATTTCAAGTAGTTACCTCTGTCCCACACTCAATAATACAGGCTTGCTAGCAGTGCTTTTGGGAGGTTAACCAGCCTCAGTGCAGAATCCAGTGGAGACAGGGCATCTACCGTGTGCACAGGTTGATCAGCCACACTCTACAAAACAGTGTTTTATTTCTAATCAGAGGTTGCCTGGTAATGGCATCCGGCTGTGGTTCCCGTTCTTCCTTTCTTCAGGAGATTAAAGACTTTTTGAGTGCTCCATGTTTACTCCCTGGGATTACAGTGGAATAAAGACACTTTCTTCTGTTCAAGACGCTAAACAGGCTGAGCTTAGTGTGGGGCAAATAGTGCAGCTCTCAGCCATTGCAGTCTCTCTTCCTCCTCCATTCCCCAGTGGTCAACATCCCTTTTAAAGTAGGGAAGTGATGCTTTTGCCAGTTCTGTACACTGGCATCATGTACTTTCCTTTACCCCTACCCACCATGTTCTTCTCTGACTGTCTGCTGTGAGGACTCAGGCTGGATTTTCACCTATATTCCCAATGGGAAGTGCTTGGAGCTATTTTATATGATGCAAGGTGCACGTTGAATCCGAGAGGGACAAAACCAGCGGTAACAGAAAATCTCTTCTGAATTGTAAGGGCCAAAAGGAATTAATCACTGCAGGGAAATGGGCCCTCTCGTCTACACAGAGGGTGGGAGAGAGAGAAAAGGAAGTGCCTTAGAATGGAGAAAGGAAAGAAAGATCCTTGCAGTGTCCCTGTCAGTACTGAAATAAATCTCTGAAGAGAGAGACAGAGGAAACAATAGCAGCAGAAAGCTTCCAGAGCAATGGAAGAGCAGAGCCTTAGGAGCAGGGCTCTTCCTGGTGAAAGGCTGCCAGCTCTGGACCTTTGTGGTTAGTTTGCTTTGGTGAACCCAGTAACCGCTGGCATGCACTTGTCTTTCTCATCCGTGGGCTGCTTGCTAAATAGGCAGAGTGGTGATACAGAGGGCAATATCCTAGCAGGAATGTGGCTGAGCCATTGGATCAAATACTGGATTTGAACTAAACCAGTCTTGTTTTGGAGCAACTAAACTATCCGGTGGGTTGGAAAAAGCTCTGGGGAACCTTGACTAAGGTTGCTAGAGAGCAATGTAGCGGAGAGTTTCCATCCAAAAAGGATCCAGGCAACATGTCCTTACAGTAAACAGAAGAAAGCCTTGCAATTCTGTGATCCTTAAGCATAAGGGGGAGTAGATGAGGCTGCTGGGAGCAGGCTGACAGCCCTGGGATATTTTATACTGACAGAGCACATCTGTAGAGCAGAGCTGCCAGGCTGTCGTGCAAACCCACTGGGGGACCATCTCACACTTCAAGCACATGCTGTCTGCAGCTCTGGGGCTCCTCTGACCTTCCTGGGCGTGACTGCAGGCAGGGAAGCAGGTCAAATCATCCGCATTATTAACAGCAAATCTGACATCTGTGCTGGCCAGTGGAACAGCCCAGGCATTTGGTTTGTTTATTTTTCTTCTGCCTTTGGCACTTTTTCTCTCTATAGAAGGCGCCCTGAGTGCGTTGCTAACACACTGCTTGGGGTAAGCACTAAACGAAACTTCCACTATTTTGAGGAACCCAGCTCAGGCATTTTTTTAAATGACTGCTGCTTTTTTGTGATTCTTGGACAAATTGAAACTAAAACCTCTTCGCTGACACACTGTTTTTGTCTGTTGTGCTGGTAGGCTGCTCTGTGGCTGCAAATCTCCACCATACTCAGATTCTGCTCTCACTTGGCCTAACTTGACACTCTGGGCTAATTTCATTAATGTCAGGGGAGACATTTCCTCTTTATGCTGGTGCAGAGCTAGTTTGGACATGAGCCCCACCATTCCTAGAGGAGAGCTGCAACTTTCAAGATCTGTGCAACAGAGGTGAACTTGCTGGAGTGCAGAACTTGAGCACGTAACTGCTGGGGACTAGAAAGAGCTGCTCTCCTTCCTCCAGCTTGCAAGTAGCTTTGCCAAGAGCAGGTTTTCAACTGAGAGCTGTTAATTTCCCCAGGACTTGCTCTGCAGCACTAGGGAAATTGACCTTTGCATTGACCTTGGCCTGGTTGGAGATATCCTTCAAAGGCACCTGCTCTCCTCCTTCCTCTTCCTACTTCCAAACCTACCTGTAAGCATCCTGGTGCCTGGCATCATGAGCTACTTGCTTTCTTGGTCTTAAAAACAATGGGAATCAGAATGTTAGGCTCTTTGGAGCAATTAGTCTATTTTTAGCTGAGCTGCTTTTGAGGGCAGTTGCGTAGGTATAGGTACAGTGTGCAGGGATGAGATCTTGGAGGCTTGTGACTGCTAAGATGCTGAACAGAGGTCTGGTGAGTCTGGCAGTGGGGGTTCACTGGTCTCTCTGGGGGTGTTGCAGGGAGGGGGCTGGGGTGGGTGTAGCTGGTCATATGTATCAGCAGCCAAAACCTGGTGTTGTAATGTCTGAGACGCTCTGAGTTTGGAAAAGGCCCCGATGATATCACCCTGCAGAACTGTTAATAATGCAGGAAAGGAAATGTTCACAAGTCTTTTCCAGATCTTTATTGGAGAGGAATAATATTCTCTCTTCCTATGCCCATTGCTCTGTTTGGAAATGGCTTTCTCTCACCACCAGGTATCAAAAGGAATTGTTCTTTCCCTTTTTTTTCTTCTCTTTGCTGTTGCAATCTCCCTACCACATGTAGTAGTGAGTGTTGAAAGCAAAGATTGTGAGAGCAGTGGCTCTTCTGCATGAGGACACTGCGAGGACACTGAACTCTGCATACCATCCTTCATTTTTGCTTAATCCACTTCCCGAAGAGATAAACAAGCAATGGTGCTTTTAGTGCTGCCACAGATTATGCAAAAGAGAGATTTAGTTCTGCAGGAGCTCTCCCATGCTACTTCTCCTTTGTGGCTCCTCTGTCTATGCAGTTCTCCATACCCCACAGCAACCCAACATGACCACCAGCCCTCATCAGAGCCCCTTCCAAATCCTGCAATGGAGACCTGCTTGACTGCAAGACATTCCTTGCTCATTGTGGCTGTGGCCTGCTGCTTAAGAAAGCATCTCTTTCCTGGAAGTGGGGAGTGATACCATGCAGAGATTACTTAATTGCTCTCAGCTCTGCTTTTTTATCATGATCCACCCACTGTCACAGGATCTTTGGGAGAGTGGGAAGTAGAAGCCCAAAGCTGGAGCCAGTTAATGTGAATTAGGTGAGCAGTACTCCACATGGCACAAGGAGCATGAAGAATGATGTCAGTCAGTGAACTGATGCAGTTCAGTGCATGAACTAGGGGATTATCTCTGTGATTTTTCTCAACCAAAACGTGAGGAAGAACTTCATGCAATAAGACTTACAGACTGACTGGGCTGGTGTGTCGTACTGAGAACAAGTGAAAATAAGGCCTGTTAATCTGCTTTGCTGGGGGAGCATTCTCTTGTAGCCAGCTGCTCATTGCCAATGCACAGAGACTTGCTTCCCCCCTTCCCTAGTGCATGGGCTGGTCTTCCTTCTGCCATCTGTGATGGATGAGATCAGTGTGGAGCTCCCACTCTCCTGCATGCAAGAGAGCCGAAGTCATGGGCAATTTGGGAAAGGGGCAAAGCAAGTAACAACTGTGGCTTTCACAAAACTTCATGTCCTGGACTCAGACATTCCAGCATGGACACTGGCTGAAAAAGGACTGTGATAATTTGTTCATGCTTGTGAGCAGCAACTTGTAGCAAGCATGGTCCTACCCTTACGGAAACAGAAAGATAAGAGATGGAATCAATTTTCTAATAACTTTCACTAATTTTTGGAGTGCAGCCCAAAGGACAGCAGTGGGGAGCAAGTCAGGCAAGGGTCTGTGTTAAGTTACGGTTGCGAGAAAGGCCAGCGTGATTTTCCTCTTGAGGAGGGGAGTGTGGATCTCTCTTGAACAGTTTACCAAATATTGTGATCTGAGCTGGGGGCAATCAGAGGTGTTGGCAGACAGGGGAGATAGATTGAACACAATGCTAACCAGTTTAGCCAAAAGATGACATAGGTGGGGGAAGCATTGCTGTCTCCAAACATCTGTGAGGAGATGGGGATTGCGTTAGCAAAAGGGCAAAATTTAGACTTAGCATCAGGAAAGTACTTCCTAGAAGTGAACTGTATCTCCCCAGGGAGGGGGTGGGAGTCCCATATCTGGCAAGATGAAAACATCAATAATAATGAATCTGATTACTTGCTATGTAATGATAACAAATAATGTAAAATGAATCTTGATAAAGAGCTAGAGTTCTCTGATAGCAACCAAATGCATAAGCCAGGGATGAGCAGGGTGGGACTTGGCTGGTGTCTGATGCTGGGAAGGGTGCACCTGGGAGTTCTGCTGACTTCCTTGAGCCACAAAGCCTATATTTATGTTTTTGTTCATTTAATGCTTCAGAGCAGAGGTAAGTTCAATTCTGGCCCTTTCTCTGAGGTTTTTCATTTGAAGGAGAAGAAGTCTGGTACAGCAGTGATCAGTTTGTGCTTTATTTGCTGGCAGTGGGATCGCAGAGACCTGCCCTCGCCAGCTTGATTCATTCACGTGCTGTTTGGAGTGGAAGGATCTCCCAGCAAAGAATGCAGAAAGGCAGATGTATGTTTTGGTTGAGGGCTGTCCTATGAGATGAGCCGAGGGCTTGAGTGGGGTCTTAAATGGACAATCACATCCAGGAGTATGTGAGAATCATCTCCTCTGAGATGTGGCCAAGATCCTAGACGCCCTGGCAAAGGGAGCCCCCCCCTACAGAGCAGACAGAGCTGTGGATGAGAAGAGCGACTTGGTCTATGGACCCAAGTGAGCCCCAGACACCCAGATTACAGAACCAAGCCCCAGGGTTTCTCTGCAGCCAGTTTCTTGGAAACAGACTAGCAACAATCTCCTATTCATACATCATTCAAAAAGATGGGGTTAAGGCCAGTGTTTTTGGGCTTTTGGTTTTGGTGACTGATGAGCCCTTGACTTGCTTTGGTAACCTAGGAGCAAGATGGCAGCACTTAATTTTCTTTCCAAACTTAAAGCCTTGGTTTTGTTTAGTGTGGATTATAGTGCCAGCCCTGGAGTGTTAAAATGTGAAAGGAGAACGCTCTTCACCTGTGCCCTTACCCACTTGGTCTGCTGATGATTTTGTCCTAAACAGTAATCACAAAATAAGAAGGAAATGATGACTGAGGAGGTGCTGGGAGAACAGCGCCACTCCTGGTGCATCACCTGTCCCAGGAGCGGAAGAGGAAATGGGTGACTCAGGGCCTGGGAGCACAGCTGTGGCAGTTGTCTTACAGGGTCCTGTTTCAGAGTGGCTGAATGCTCCCCGTGGGGGTCAGTCTGTCCACAACAAGCTTTGTGAGGGCTGAAGGAGAGGAGTTTCCAGCCCTGCCTTACAGCAGCCCTGCATCACAAAAATATCAGACCAGAGGCTCCCTGTGCAAATGTGAGGCATGGGCAAACATGGGGAAAAGAAGACAAGAAAATGGGCTGGTGGTTGAAGACATTTTTTACCCTGAAGCACATTTGTTGGAGTACACAAGGAGTCCTCTCACAGTCTATAGGGAAGCAAGCACAAAGGAAAAATAAACTCTAAGGATCAGGCACCTCAACAGCCAGATCAGCAAGGCTGTTGTCCACAGTTACCCCAAAATAGGCTGCGTCATTTCGGAGACACTTCCACTCCCCCTAGTCCTGCTGCGTTCATCCATGAACAGCCCCCCAGCATGCTCCTGCCAGGTACTTGTTAAACTGCCATGTGGAGCTTGGGGGAGCTGAATGAAGAGGGCAAGGGGTGAAGAGTGGGTGCTGGCTTGGATGTGGTGCCTCCTGCCCACTCTGGGCAGGAGGAACACAGCATGCTTGCTTGGAGATCCACCTGATGGAGGCTCCCTGCTTCCCCAGGATCATATGAGATGGCAACAAACCATTGCTTCTAAGGATGCTTCCAACTTGTCCTGATGTGCAGACCATACCTCCTCTTCCTCTATGGCCCTTCCTCAGCTAAAGGCTCTCTTCTTTTCTGTGCTGTGAAAGGTTCAGCTCCCTGTGTCCTTGAGGCTGAAATGATGGAAGTAATAACCAATGCTCTCAGGTCTGTTTTCCATCATAAGAACCCATGTGGCTTACCCAGAGCCAGCTCAGTACGTGGAAATGGATCAAGAGGACTGGCCTGCCATGGGACAGAGCCAGCCTTCAATGGCAGCATACCTCCAGTGCAAAATTGGTGGTCAGCTTTTCTCTCAGGTGTGACAAATAGGTGAAGGGAGCCCCAGCTGGCAGCATGCACACCGTGTGCAGTGTGAAAGGAACCTCAGAGCTGTGTGAAATCCACTAGCAATGTCACCTGCCACTTTTGTCTGGCTTGTGGGCCTGACTGAGTGCTGACCAATTGTCCCACCCGGTCCAGCTCTTTTTGTGATAGGGATATCTAAACCAAGCTAGCCCTGACCTCACCTGAACTGAAAGGGCTCCCATGTCCGGCTCCTGAACTGGTGTGGCACTGCTCAGGAATGTTGCACAGTGGGAGGCCAAACGGATCTTGTCACAAGAAGAGGAACCACCACAGCCAGCGCAGCCAGCCTGGCTTTGCAGACCACTCATGAGGGCAAGCACTTGGGAGAATGGTCATCCCTCCACCCTCCTCCAAGTCTGCTGCTACAGCCTGGCCTGATTTGAAGGCTGGATACTGAAATGTCTAAGGAATGAATGGAGAGTCCCATGAGGCCAATACTAGGAATGGTCTGGAGTGCAAATTTCCCCCATTCCCTCCCTAGAACAGACTTGCCCTAGGTGCCATGAGGGCCATGGAGAAGTTAACTCTGCGGCTGGGGAGACATCTGCAATTTGGTGAGGATAGGTTCTTTCCACAGAGGCTGCTAATTCTGCGTGACCTAATCTGGGTTTGTTGCTCCTCGGCGCTGTGAGTCACAGTGTGCACAGTCCTTTGGTCACTGTGGCAGGCTGCAGGACTTCACAGTGGCCTTTTGCTCTTCCTACAGACGATGACTGTCTTTGACTTGGCTGTCATGTGCTGTTTGATGCCTTCCATTTATATCTAATAATATCACCAGAATCTGCAGCAGCTGTAGGTTGTCATACTAAGATCTTCTCAGAAACAAGCAATATATTAACTGGTCTGGAGTCACACTGGTCCAGAACAAAGCCTGTATAAAAAAAATTCCCCAAAGAAGCCACTGATAATTCTTGGGAATTGAAGGCCTTAGTGTGACTGCCTTGTGAAGGTAAAGCTTTACCGAGCTGGGTGGAGGGGAAAAACTTTTGGTATAAAAATAAAGCAGAAGTTGATCATTCACTGAAAGGTGAGTGCTGTCTTCCTTATCAGCCTGCCCAGCACCCATGGAAAAGCTGGTTCCATCCATAAATCCAGCCTCTTGACCGGAGGACTCTCTACCCTACCCTGCACCTACTGGGACAGCTGAGCCCTGAGTCTCTGCAGATTCCCAAGCTGCAAGCACTGGGACGTGGGTACCAGATTAGCTCTTTTTATTTCCTTTCATTTAGCAGGATCCTGCAGAGCTGGGTAGCTGCCAGTCAGTCTGTCAAGACGTGAACTATTTTGGGAATTTTTATGATGGAACAATATTTTTTTGGTAAACAAACGGAAAGCTGTTAAACAGGGACCTTCACCTCACAGCTCCCGGTTCAGCTCCCTCACTGCTGCGATGCCACAGTGACTGTACTGTCCACTCTGCAGAGCTCCCTTCATAGCTCCTGCAGGGGCAAAACAAATAGCAGCTCCTTTTTTTTTTTTTTTTTCCGTTTCACTAACTCCCCAAAAAAAAAAAAAAAAAAAAAAAAAAAGAGAGAGAGAAAAGAGAGGGAAGAAAAAGAGCAGTTTTGGTTTAAGCAGCAGAAGCACTTTCTTGGTGGACTTAACCCCTAACACCCTAACACACCTGAGGGCAAGCTCTATGTTGTCTCTGTGTGTCATTTTATCTGACCGTGTAGCAGCTAGCCACATCCCAGGCTGGATTTCCTCAGGGCTACTGGTGACACATGAAGCCAACCAGCAGTGACACAGGGCTGACTGTGTACAACTGGAAGACTTCCTTTTCCACAGTGTCTGTTAATAGGAAGCCCTGATGGAGTCATAGGGTGCACAGAGGAAGGTGTTTGTGTGGAAGAATTGAGCAGGGAAAGAAAGGGCAGAAACATTTCCCTCTCTAAAATGGATGTAAGCATGTTGCTCAGGAGAAAAACCCATAAGGGGCCAGTGAGTCCTTCTTGCTGCCATAGGCTAAAATTAGTTTGGTACTGGTGGCAGTGGAGAATCTAGTCTCACATGGGATATATTCTCTCCAGCCTTTGAGGGAACAGACTGATGGCTACCACTTGGAATGAGCCAAGCCATTTGTCTGTGCCACACGTTTTGTCCTCGTCACAAAGGCACTTCGTGGTTTTCCTCGGTTCCTGGAAAGTCCAGTCCAGTTTGTACAACAGTGCTGGCTCACACAGTCCCTACTGGCAGCCCATTAACTCCAGAGCATGCAGATCGCTGAAGAATCTCAAGGGATGCCATTCTTCTTCTCTCTCTGCCCCTTGTTCCAGTCTCAGACTTACCAAGGAGTTGTAGTTTTCCCCACTGACAAATCGCGCAATGGGATCTTTTGCTTGCAGCACGCTGATTCTGCCTTGGGACCTCTCCTGTAACTCATTAACTATTTTTACTCTGAGACTTTGCTACTAATTTTTTTGGAGGAGTCTTTGGTAAAGTTGCCTGTGGGCAAGTGCACCTTCTCCCTGTCAGCAAGTGCACCTCCTCCCAGGCCCGCTGTCTTCCCTTCTCTTGGGCAGTTGCAACCCCTGCACTTCCTTCTCTCATCCTCCAGTTTCTAGGGTTTTTTGTTTGCTTTTGCAGCCTCAGCAGGTCAGCTCTGGCCTTTAGCCTTCTCCATTTCATTCTGATGCTTCCTGGGATTCTTCCTGTGTCCATGCGTGCGCATGAACCTCTTCTCACCTATAGGTCTTCAGCACCCTCCCAGGGCATCTTCCCCAACCCGCTGTTCCTGCTCTTCCTGCCCTCTTGTCCTAGGTTAAAAATAGGTTTATTCTGTTACCATCTGCACAACCGTTGAAACAGCTGTTAAACTGTTAAACTGTTAAAACACTGTTATCTCCTGCTATCCGGGGGCCCATTATCTCTGCTAATGGGCCATTAAGAACTCACCACATGACTCATGAGTCATCTCAATCCCATTGTAAGAGGCTCCACCCAGGGGGGAGGAGCCAAGCATTCCCACCTGAATATAAGGTGGACTCTGAGACACACCAGCTAGCTCCTGCTCCTGGATATCCAGAGGACAAGAGCTTTCACTGGACCATCCTTCTACCCGATCAGCGCTTCAGAGAGCCATTTTCATCTGGACTGCTGCCAACCACCCTGAACAGGGTGCCAGGTTGTATTCCTGACTCTGTCAGTGGGTACTGTTGTTATTTATATTAATAAAGAACTGTTATTCTTTTTCCTCATCTCATTGCCTAAAAGCTCCTCAATTTCAGAATTATACTCCTGTCTTTTCAAACTAAGACACCTCTGCACAGAGTGGCTTCCTTGGCTCTGTGGTTTGCTCTCTGCCATGTAGGAGCAGAATTCACCTGGCCTCACTATGAGAGTGCCTGTGCTGTATGTGAGGACGGAGAGTCTCAGAACTGCTGTGAGGACACGGGCTGAACATCTTGGGAACTGCAGCAGTGATGCAGTGGGAGAGATGCGCACCAGTTCTCAAGCTCTTTGGTATTTAAGGCACCCCCATTCTGCAGCTGAATATGCAGAGATGGATTTACTCAGGTCTTTCAGATCCCAAGTCTGCATTTTAAATAGATATCTAAGCTGTCAGGAGTCCTGCAGTTCATATCTGCTGTGACTACAGCTTCTGCCGTTGGCTATTGGAATCTCACTTCTATTTCCTCTTGAATTGGCTTCTCTGTCTTTACCCACTAGCATCCCCTCTCATCATTGCACCCCACATTTAGCCCCATGATTTGAACTTAAGTGCGCTTAGTTGGTCCATCTGCCATGTAGAGAACATACTTCCATAATCAGTAAATAGCTCAGCTCTCTTCCTTTTGATCTCTTTTCTCCTGAACTATGTGTGCTTTTCTGTGGGGCTTTATCTCTTTAGCGCTCAATGGCTCACCTAAATTGGTGTCGCTTATGTCTATCACTCCTGTTCCTCCTGCTCAGCCTCATTCCTTTCCTAAAGAAGGCTTATCTTTCTGCTGCAGTTTTATTTCTCCAGCTTTTCTCCATCTTGGTCTCCCCCAGGTTCAGGTGCACTTCGTTTTCTATGTAAACCAGGGAGATATGCTCCAGAAGGATCACCACAGGGGAGAAGGCACAATCCTACAAGCCATGGTAATATAATGTGTTTTGCTTACGTTTATCTTGTCCAACTCTGGGCCTTAGCCTATAGTTGTCCAGCTGTCTTCTTTGTGTTAGACCATCAGAGCCAGCTTTATGATCCCCTGCTGGGTCTGAGCACTTGTCACATGGAGGTGCAGCAGGATGAGTGGGTTTTGTCCCAGCAATGCCTCCGCTGTGACTTGCAGCTCTAGGCCCGGGGCACCAGAAGGACCCTCTGCATCTCTGGTTTTTATGGCTGTTCCTTCAGTCAGGTTGTAGGTAAATATACCCACAAAGCTGGATGGCAATCTAGCCCCTCTGCAGCTGTGACAATATCCAGCTGTACTACCTGGTCAGGGTGCCTTTTACTTGGGAGGAGCAGGGAAGAGGTTTTAAATGGTCACACTGGCAAAAACAGCACTCTGGGCAAGAGCTCAGGTCCACCTATGCCTTCGTGAAGGATGTTCTTTCTCTCAGCTTCCAACCTGTAGGCATCTCCTGGTCCTCTGTTGTTTATGACACTGCAATTTGTTGCCTTGGAAATAAGGGCTGGTTTATCCCAAACAGAGCCTACAGTTTCACAGCGCAATCAAGCAAGAGGAGCAGATGGTTACCCCATCTCTTCTGTTGTGTTTCCCATTATCCTCATTCACACTTGGATGACAGAAGTCTATGATTCAGTGCAAGTATCTGTGGCCCGGCTGCATCTACCCATGTAAGCTGGGAAGCCATGTTTCTGCTGGGATATGACATGCCTTTGTGTCTAGCATCATTATTTTGGCTTCCTGCAAATGGAACTTGACCAAAAAGCAAGAAAACCCAAACCTCTTGCTCACTTCAGTGGTGTCTAGGAGCAGGGGGCAGAAGAAAAGTTCAATACCTGCAGTTTCTCTTTTCCAGGGCTTTGTAGTATCTATCCTTAAGCTTTCGACCCTCTGCAACCTCATTTTACTGTTTTATATATTGAACTTTGGACAATATACACCTTGTACTCTCTGTAGACACCGGCATTCTCCTTTCCTGCAGCTCTCCTGGGCTGAAGCTGCAGTTTGGCAGCAGCTGTGCAAGGTAGGACTCAGAGAACTGCGTGGAGGCTAGATCTTCATGCAAATGCCTTTGCTTGGAAGCAGTTTTCAAAAGAGCTGGTGGTCCAGAGACACAGTGGTGTCATGGCCCTCATATGCACTTGGAGAATGGAAGAGATGTGGGGACTCTACAGGGCTGAGGAGCCTTCAGGATCTGAAATGGCTGGGGGAATCAGCACTTCCAAGCCCAAGATTAATTGCTTTGCAAACAGTTCTGCTTTCATTCCTCAGTGCTATTCTTTGCGATTCCATCTGATTTGTTTGAATTCTGTTCTGAGGCTTATGTCCTACCCAGCACTTTGCTGCATGAGTGCTGTCTTTCCTTGCCTGAGCAAATTTAGGCTGGAGATTAACAGAATATTTTTTCCTTTCTAAGTATTAAGATCCTTGGGCAACTTTCTAGAGAGAACAGGGAAAGCAAAATTCCAATTGGTTTTGAGATTGAGCCTGGTTAGTTTATAAATGGAATTATATAAGTAACACTGTTAGTGCTTGTGGCTGGATTTAGTGATTCCGTGTCTCTTCTACCTTTCTGGGAGCCAGCTATGTTTAAAATTCATTTGAAGAAGGGAAAATTATCCTCCGGGTTCAAATGTTCTGCATTAAAAATGGAAAATGGAGCAGAGGAGATTGAATGCTGGTTCTTGCCTAGCAGCAGGCAGGCTGCGGAGCCAGGTCAAGAAAGCAGGTTGGACTGTGGAAAGAAACAAAATTGCTGTAGTTCAGTGTGGAGATGTGGCTTGGGGAGGGCAAGGCCGGGCCCTGGGGTGGGCAGTTGTGAGTGATGAGGCCGGGAAGGAGGGCCAAGTGCAGCACTGGGGTAGGGGGTGCAGGCCTGTGAGATATTGGAGGAGGAGAAGGGAAGAGAGTTGCTGCTGTTCCTGCACATGCTGTATCTGGCTCTTTTGCTTATCACTGAACTTATCCTTTCTGCAATGAGTAACTGACTAAGGCTCCTTGTGCTGCTCCATTAATCTGTGGCTTTCCATTAACAGGCAGGTGCTTGTACCCGGGGGACCACCATGCTGACTGCCAGAGATTCCTGGCACTGGGTACTACAGAGTTAAGCAGCCAAGCTAGAGTGTGCAAACAAACAGTGAGACCTGTACTAACAGCCCTGCTTTGTGTTAGTGGGAAGCACAGGCTCCAACTTCTTCCGATTTCTCACCTGTCCAGACTGGTACAGAAAGAAAATGCCTCTTGGAGTTTCAGAGAAAACCACACCTATTTACAGTGGATTCCCCAGGGCCCTCCTGTGGGGTATTAACCCTTCAGCCCCAGGCCCACAGTCTTGCCTTTGGTAAGAAGAATTCCCCAACATCCCTGGGGAAGTCAGCCCTTCTACCTCGACTGCAGGGATTTCTCCTGCGTGTGGCCCAGGGCGTTGGGCCATCCACTCCCTAGAGCAACTCACTGATTTCTCTTTTCTCCCATCTGTACAGTTATCTCTGTCCTTTGCATAGCTGTATGCTGGGGCTCTCTCTGTGTGAACCGGGCTTCCCGACCCAGCTCCTTCCTCCAGAAAGCAGAACTTGCTCTGCTGTGTTTGGGTTGGACCTGTGATCGTGTCTCTGTGTTTGTCTCACACCCCACCAAGTTTCCCTGAGATACCAGCTCATCCCTCCCCCTTGAAATATCCATGCTTTCTTCAGACTTCTTCCTGGTCTCACTGTTTGCTTTCCCTCCTTTCCCTGGTTTCTGAGTTTTCTCGGAAGGAATCCCGTGCTCTGGCCTCCTCAGGCTGGAGTGTTGTGTTGTTGTTTTTCCTTTCGTCGCTATGGGCAGGGATTTTGAATACTGAGCCAAGGAGAGGGAGGGAAGAAGAGAGGCAGTGAAAGAAGGAGGGAGTACAAGGGGAGGGATGAAGAAAGCCAGAAAAGTGAGAAAGCAAAGTGTTTGGGGGAGCAGGGCAAGCAAGAGATGGTGGAGAAATGAAATGGGGAAGGAGGATAGAGGGCATTGAGGAGAGAAAGAGTTTTGGATAAATATCAGGAGAGCTTTTTCATTGGTTCTTATATTAATAACATTATTGCCGTAGACAAAGATATCCAGAAGAAGGCAGGGAGCCCCCACCTCTCCCTGCCCCAAACCTCTCTAGGACACAAGGCATGAGAGATCCTTCAGAAAATGAACATTTGAGCCTAAAGCAGACAGTAGGTGCATAGGCTGCAGTAGGGTGTATGTTAGATGTGAATCTGGCAGATAGGGAGAGAATGCGAAGCACAAAGACCCAGTAAAAATTATAGGACCTTCATTCAGCCTGTTGAAAGTAGGAAGCCTGGGAGAGGACTGATGTGTTTTGGGAACAGGGAAGAAAGCAGAGTAGCTAAGGGAGCTTAAGACACTGCAGAGAAGCTAAGTAATTCCTACACTAAAAAGAGAAAGAGACAAATTCCCCCTAATAGTGCATTTCAGTTGCTACAGAGAAGGCACCCTCAGGCAGTGAGGACTTCTAAAAGCAAGGCTGGTGTCTTGAAAAACAGCAGTCCTCGGGACTGGGCACCAGCACCTGAGGAGCGGAGTGCTAGAGAGTGACAGCTGTGTGCAGCAATAGGGGAGGGCAGACGGAGCCAAGGAATTGCAGACGTAGGTCTTATTTCCATCCCAGGTAAATTGTTGGATGCTCATTAAGGATCTGCAGGCCCCCATCTACCTGATTGGCTACATTGCAGCAAGAAATTTATGGTTCACTTTCTGTGCAAAGGAAAATCATACTCCTGGAGCTGCTAGAAGTTATGGAGTGTTTCCTGCTGTAGGAAATAACAGCAGGACGTGGATTTTCAAAAAGCTAGGAGCACTGTCTTTCACAGGAACTTCTTGACAAGGCTAAGTGGCCACAAGGTGATTTGTGCTGGCACTGCTGAAATACTGCAGAGTGGAAACTGTGGGCCCTGAAGGCTCGGAGCAGTCTGACTCTAGGAGCCATGCAGGAGTGGCTTTACAGTAGAATGGATACTAATTCAGACAATAGTGAGTCTGGGATAGACCTTCAGCTGGAATGCACCTCCAGCTGGAATACTCTGTATGCTTCTCGTCACCCATGCTGGGGAAAATAGGGAAAATAATGCAGATAAAGTTACTAAAAAGATGAATCTCCTTCCACAAGAGCAGGGATTGCAGGGAAGACAACATGTCAGTTTACAGAGAAGATACATGGGGAAGGGATATAAACTAGATAGAACTGTAACTTTTTAAGGAAATACGTATATTTCAAAGTTTGGGCCAATGTCTAACTGACAAAGATAGGAAGGAAATTCCTTTTTGAAGAGGTTATTCCACAACTGTCCAACATAAAGATTATTTAACTTAAGGATCTGGCAGTGTCAGAGACAAGCTCTTGTGCAGCATTCTCCCGCCCTGGTATCTAATCAGTCCTATTTTTATAAACAAGCAGTGTGGGGATCAATCAGCCCATCAGCCTGTGTGGCACTGTCTGACCACTGTGGTAGTGACCACTCAGACCTTAGCACTGCCACCAGCCCAGACACAGCTGCTTTCCCTCAGTGACTTAGGGGCAATTTACCATCCTCTCACTCCTACTGCTTGTGTGATTCTTTTCTTAGCCCAGTTCTGCAAAATGACTGGAAGTAATGTTTTTGTTTTTTTTTTTAATAAAAATAAGACTAGAAGTGAGTTAGGGATTCATGAAGGGAACAGTTAAATCAGAACTGAGCTGTGGCCAAGGGGGGCCATGTGACATGTAGCCAGAGATGGCCCAATGGCAGCTATGTCTTTACTTGTATCACCACCATTCTCTCCTGCAGGGCGAAGCTCTTTCTTGCTGCAGATAGGTATTGTACTGTGGCTTACAGGAGTTTGAATGTGCAAGTCCTAGGTCACATCCTTCAGTGAATGGTTTTCAGAATTGGCCATCAGGATTGCATACTAATACTGAAGACAAAGATCAGGAAAAAGGGAAGCAGATTCATGAGGGTTTGGGTGATTAAATGGATGGGTAACAGATGAAATGCACTGTTTCATATAGCAAATGTTAGATGGCAAGTATGCGGGCAAGCAGCAGGTCTGAGGAATCCCAATCAGGCAGAGACACAGCACAGCTCTCTCAGCCTCAGTGGGTGGCAGGGGATCATTAACCCTGTCAGCCTGCACCAAGAGGCAATGCCAGAGACAATTTTTTGTATAGGACATCAGTGGGGCTTCGTATCTGCCAGGCATGTCTCATGTGCATGTTGTAGTGCTAGTCAGCCCTGAAGAGATTGCAGAAAGGAGGTGACCTGGGATGGCTGACATCCTGATTAGACTTTGAATACTGATTAATTTCAAGCACATAAAACTGTGCTTGGACATGCAACAGAGATGTTTAGGTCTAGTGTATCATTGGCTTTCTTGGCCAAGAATGTCCCAGGGAGGTTACTGTAAGCTCATCTCTACTAACAGTGGCATCAGGAGGGTGCAGAGGGCAAGCAAAGGACTGCCATTGCTGGGATCTTAAATCTGCTCTCAGTGCATTTGGACAGGGTACATTAAATGTCGAGGACCCTCAGGAGCCTTGTCCGTGCTGTGGCTCTTGTCGCTGTGCCATGGACAGGGCTTTAATAGCAAGAGAAACCTGGCAAGAGGGACCAGTACTGCCTCTGCCTCCCCTGCCCACCTTCAGAAGACACGGGCCTGCCCCACTCCTGCTGGGAGAGGGCCACCGGACAATCCAGAAAAGGGGTGAAAGAACAAGGGTGGTCGTGGTGCTGTTTTGTGGTGTCCTGGCCTAGGCTTGAATCCAGCCGATGAGCTGCGCAGTTCATCCATGTAGAGAAGGCAGAGGAATGCGTGCTGGCAGGCGAAAAGCAAAGACTTTTCCCAAGGACTGAGAGCAACTCCTTTGCAGTCAAATTTCTGTGCTGGTGCAGCTCTGTTTTGCTCTAGAGTTCTCTCTGTTCCTGATAACTTTCTGGCCCCATGTTGTGTTGCAGGGGCTGTGTTTCCACATCCATGAGCCTTCACCTTCCACACACTTTATTTTGGACAAAAATATGCAAATCATCCCTTTCATCTGAAGAGAAAGCCATCTGCCAAGCAGCAAGGTACTGACAGCTTTTTATGTTCTGTGCAGTGGAACTTTTGCTTTTTTTTCTCAACAGCTCCTGTCTCCATTGCAAATGCTGCCATTCACATTTTATTAATTTGTCTTTGTCAGCACATGTTTCCACCGCAGTGGCACGACTGACCAGCCCTGGTAGGGCCAGACGTGTTTATCTGCATCATTCAGCAAACAGCCTGTTGTTGGTGACTTTTTTGTTCACTTTTACCCACTGAAGCCACAAATTCTCAATGAATTGTTACGCCTTTTCTAGCCAAAATGAAACTATCTGAAAAGTAAACATATTTGGTGTTTACATGAGGCAAAACCCAGCTTGGGAAAAGAACAGTTCAAGCACAGGCGGCTGCAAGAGCAAGGAAAATTCCCCTGTGAGACAAGAGTTCCCAAGTCAAGGAAGAATGATGCAAGTTTGTCCCTTTAAACATGTGCGTAAACACTGTCCCAGACAAGGACTGCTTCCCTGGAACTAGCTCTTCAATAGTTAAGTTAAATAAGTCCCAGTTAGGACTAACTTGCATTATTATAATAATGGAGGCTCAGCTGCCTCCAGGACCTGCAGTGGGGAAGCAGAGAAGGAAAGAAATTGTGGGCTGACGGGCTCTCTTTCCCACTTCCCAACCTTCTTCAGCACAGTCTTGAAATCAGTGCACTGCAAACATGCTGCAAGCGCTGGTCTTTTACAGACCGCTGGATGTTGGATCCCTGCTCCCATCCCGTGGAGGCTGTCTGAGAGAAAAAGAGCCAGTACTCAAGGCTGGGGCAATAGATGTCTATGTTGCAATGAGATCTCCCAGCTCTGCCCACCAGTGAAAGGGAAATGAAAAGGGGAAAAACAGCGGAAGACAGAGCAGGGAGAGCTCTCTTTCTTCCAGCCCCCAGCAAAGAAGGGGAAATGGCACTTTCCCACCTTCCCCAGGGACGGAAAGGCTGCAGGAGGAACCACGTGCTGGACTGGACCTTGCTCAACCAGGTCATCAGCCTCTTCTGAAATCCCTCTGGTTTGTCCTCTTCCCTTCCCTCAGGATGCAGCAGTTTTGAAGAAGCTGCCATGCCCTGAAGGCAACTTGTCTGATTTGCTAGAGAGAGATACTGTTTGTCAACCCCATTGGGATACCTGCAGCTTAAGGCAATAGAAAAGTCTGTCCTATCTGATGCAGGACAGTGAAGGAACGCATATGGAAAAAATATATCTCGGCTGACATTTCTCCTTTCCTTTCCCCAGGATGAGGTGCCAAGATTAAGGAAGTATTGGGGTTGTATGCAAAAGTGTATAAAAAAATATTCTGCCTCTCTGAAAACAAAACAAGCAAAAGAAAGAACAACAGCGTGAGAAGATTAGGAATGAATATACATGTGCAGTGTCCTGCCAAGCCAGGATGTTACCTGTTTCTGTAGGACAACTTGGGCAGGTTATATCCTATATTGAACACAACATTTCTGATCCCATGTTCCTGCTCGGTCCCAGATCTCTCCAACTGAATTCTTTCTCTTGCTGAGGTACAGATGAAGAGGGCAAGGCTGGAAGTGCTGATGGCAAGACCTTGCAGATGATGAATAGTGTGAATCCTCAGTTGTGAAAAGTAATGAAATTGGTAAATGCTGGAAAGAAACAATGACTGACAAGTCGAGGGAAGGAAAACAAGGTAGGGTGGATGGTGCCTCTCTGTGCTGCTAGGTGGGTCAGAGAGGTGGCACTGTCGCTTAGCTGGGTGGCGCTGCTCAGCCCGGTGGTTTTGCTAACCACTCTTAGGATTTTGTCTTTCCAAAGAAAAATGAGCCTTTCTGTCCTGAAATGCTTTAGGAGCAACAGCCTTGGTGCATCCAGTACCTATGGCAGGTCCAGCATGGTCCTCCAGTTGTGCAAAGCTTTGCTTCCCAGAGCAGTTTGGCTGATGCAGCTGGGAAGAGGCCACTGTTAGAGAGAAAGAGGAAAGAAACAAACACAAATCAGTTATCAGGAAGGCCCCAGTCTGTCACCGGCTCCACCATCCTCATCTGACATCAAGGTGCTAGAACACTGGGCACCGCGAGTGTGTGCCTGTGCTTCAGGCAGTGTCCCTCCCAGATGTCCCACTGATGATAAAAAAACAAAACAGCTGGGAAGAAGAGCCTTGAACCCCTCTGCTTCCTCCTAGTTACTCTCCCGGCCAGTCAAGGGAGTGGTGGAGCCGGGGCTGACAGCCCTTGGCCCTTGTAAGAGGGAGACGGCGTTGTGTGGGGCATGAGCAGGCCAGGCTGGGGGAGGGATGAAATGAGAAGGTTCTTGCCTCCCACGGGACAGTGGAGTGACCCTGCAGCCCTCCCTGCCCCTGTGCCTTTGCTACCCTGGGTGAGCTGGGCTTGATTCTGGGGAGCACTGGATACTCTCTCTGGTCCTTTGCCTCCTTCTTCCCAGGATCAGGACTGAGAAGCGGAGGCTCCGCACAAATCGGGCTAGCTCGGGCACGGCTGTGGCGGCACCGGGCCGCGTCGCCGGGGCTGCCCGGGACCGTGTCCTGGTGTGCGACGGGGAACGAGAGCGACGTGGAGGGGAGCAGAGACTGTGTGGAGGGGCGCAAAGAGGAGCGCGGCGAAGACGCGCACCCGGTCGGGGGTGCGAGGTCCCGGGGCGCCGTGGTGCGGAGGGGTCAAGAGGTGCCGGAGCATGCCGGGGATGCCGGCTGCGAGGGCAGAGGGCTACCGAGGGCTGGCGACTGCGGAGTCCCGGGGTGCGGGATGCGGAGATGCCGGGCCGTGAGGTGCGCGATGCCGGGCCGTGGGGTGCGGGGTGCGGGATGCCGGGGTGCGGGATGCCGAGGTGCGGGATGCCGAGGTGCGGGATGCCGGGGTGCTCCGGCTGGTCCCANGGGGGCGGCGGACAGCGGCGACGGGGGCTGGGGTTGGGGGCGCCCGGAGGAGCATCCCGGCATCCCGCGGCAGCGGGCAGGGTGCTGCTGTCCGGGCGGTCGGGCGCGCCGCGGAGATGCTGGGAGCCCCTCCACGGGGGCGGGCGCAGCCGCATGGGCGGCTCAGAGCAGGGCTGCTGCCCCCGCACCCGGCGGCGCGCAGGGGCTGGGGCTGCCTCTGGGGGTGCCTGGCTCTGGGCTGCTGCTGCACTGAGGAGCTGCGGGGCGGCGGGGGCGGCCTCCCCTCGCTTTCGGGCGCTCGCTGCCTCCGCTTCACCTGCCGGCCGGGCGCGCAGGTGAGGGGCGCGGACTCCCTGCGGCTGCCGGCCCGTGCCGGGCAGGCTGGTTGTCGCCAGCCGTGTCTCCAGCCCGGGAGGCCCGGGCAAGGAAAGGGGCCCTGGAGGTGCCCCCACCGCTCGGTCCCAAGTCCGCTTTAGCAGTCAGGCATGGAGTTGAATGGAAGTTGCATTCTTTTGCACGCTCTGCTCCGGGAGGCACTTTTCTTTTTTCCATGGAAAGGAAATAGGTCTGAGAGCAAATTGGGGGAAAGGGAGAAATACCAGGGGAGCAAGAGCCACATTATGTTTCCATTTTTCTTTAATGAAGGCCCTGTGGAGGTGTATTTGAAAACACAGGGTCTCCTATGCCTTCAAGGAGGGTGAGAACACTGTGCTGGCTGGTTCCAGGGCCATATGCAGCGTATGGTGGCCAATGAAACAGGGCCTGGCTCGTTCTCTTGCTTGTCTTGGCAGCCTGCTCCATGGCTTGCATTACCAGCCCTGGAACACAACCACTGCCAAACTGTGAGTGTGTGTGCGTGTGTGTGTGTGTATTTGGACTCCGAGAGCTCAGGAGAAGTGAATGTTTCTGCAGCTCAGACCAGGATTTTTTAGCTGGTTTTGAGAATACTTGTGTAAAAAACTCTCTCTGGAACCTCTTGACAGACTCTGCCCGGGGAATTTGTTGGTAAAAGCTTGTGTGAGGGCATCTGCGAATGCCAGTCTTCGGAGTTCAGATTCTTAGTATGAGTCTTAGTGATTTAAAAATGCAGAAATCTGCCCATCTAGGGGATGAGTGTGTGGGTGCAGTTGCTGCCATCCACACCATTACTGGGACATGTAGAAATTGGTTGCCCCTTGTATCTGGGGGATTAACAAAATCTGCTGAGTTGGTGTGCAGGTTATTGCTCTGCTTCCTCGTTGAGACACCGATGGATGCTTTCCCTGCATCTTCACAGTTGAGTATTTCCCTCCTTACAGGATGCAAGGTCTCTGTGCTACATTCCTTGCCAAGGAAGAGTAAATACTCCCTCAGACCTCTTGCCTCCTCCTGCCTTGTCCATCTGAGCAGCGTGTCCAACTGCTCAAGCAGCACTGAGCATCTGCGCTGTGGTCTCCTTCCCTGTGCTAGTGTTTGCTACTTCAGCTGCATTGCCTGGGCCAGGTACTTGGCAGCATGCAATGTCTTGAATGTGAAGCTGTAAGAGGCTCTTTTCACTGGGATGGCTGTTCATGGTGGGCCTGGCCCCCAGACCAAGGGAGGCAGGGCCGTGGTGAGGCAGGGACCCCTTGCCAGCATGTGTGTGCCCTGCAGTGCCAGTGCAGCAAGGAGGGGGCACTGCAAACCTGATGCCATCTGTCTTTGGCTGCATTTCTCAGTTGCTTGGGCTGTCCAGAGTATCAATCCAAACATTGCAGGCTATTTTAACATGCAGCCAGGGAGCTGAAGGCACATACGGGCCTCTCAGCTGAGCAGTGCTGTTGCAAACTAGCCAGAGCTGGTCTTTATATGGATTAGAGGTCTTTGTGGATGACCCTGGTATTCAGGGCATAATTTTGAGGAGTTTGTAAGGGAGTGTGAGGGCTGTCATCTCTGAGGCCATCCTTGGCCCCTGAGGGCAGAGCTTTGTTCTGGAGCAGGATTGTCTTCTTGAAGAAGATTCTAGCCCTGACCACATGTGGTTATGGAAGATCCTGGGTAATTTCAACGAGTCAGTTGTTAGGCTGCAGCTCAGACACTGAGGTTTTCTCAGACCAGGATATTCCTTCCTTCTCAAATCACTTTGAGCTGCTTCAGGTACGAATAGGATGGCTTTTACCTTCCTGTTCTGTACTGCCGTCCAGTGGGTGGTGTAGCCTCAAATAATTAATTGCAATCTTAATAATACTGGGATAATTAATGACTTTTTTTGCAGTTATTGCAATTAACTATTGCAGTAGAGGAGCCTTGCTATGGTAGGTGCTGTACAAAACCCTGCTGTCACAGGTTACTTGCAAGTCAATCGCTGCATTGCAGTGGTGGGAGCACCAAACTAGAGCTTTTTGCTGCCCTGGGAAGGTATGGAGGAAGGTGCTTGGGGAGGAAGGACTGTGAGCTGACTGCCTTGCTAATAGCAAATGGGGATTATTTCTAGAGCTGAGGACTGGAGAACCAGTATCCCCCCTCCTCATAAAAGGGATAAGAAGTCAAAGCATTGGACAGGCAGGTGTGGAGGCCTAATGGTAATACTCAGTTGGATGAGGGGCTGCAAAATGGCATTTCTGCCAAGGAGATGCTGTCTGCTCTGGGCTGCCCTGTGTGCACAGTGTAGGAAGCTTTGAGCTTCCGTGATAGAGAAGAGGAGGGAGGGCAGCAGGGCTCTTTGCATTCCTGTTTTTAGAAAGCTTTTCATAGCCCTCTGTCTGTGAATGACTCGGATGTTCCTCCTGCCAGCTAGATGTGCAGGACTGAGCCAGAATGTTCCCACTCATGAAATAGGTTTAGAATTCCATCTCCTGAGGAACAGCTCTTCATAGCTCCTTCATCTGTTCAGCATTGTGGCCCCCCACTCACCCTGTGAACTGAGGGTGGGAGGTTACATGTATGGGTGTTCACAAACCCTGCAACTCTTCTCCCACCACGTGAGGTTATCTGTGGGAGGAAAGGAACAGCAAGAATGGCAGCTCAGAGTGTCTGTGGGAAGGGCACAGATGCGTCTTTGGACCTGCAAACCTAGAACCTGGTTGTGGGAACTGTCTCTCCCTCATGGGATGGAAATGAAATGTGGAGGTACTACAGTGAGTGGTGAGGTACCGCACTGTCCTGCATTCTGAGGTGCTTTTAACTGGTCTTTGAACAGTGGGGAATTCTGTGATTCCATAAAACAGCAAGTAATGTTTAAAGCATGCATGTTTTTGTCCCAGTTGGTGTCACTGCAGCTTTTCAGTATGCAGTGGTGGTGGGCTCCTTGGCATCAACAGGTGCAGCAACTGAATGAATGAATACACCGTGGCTGTTGTTAAAATCCATGTTTACCAGAGCTACTGCATGGGTATGTGAAAAGACTGTTTACCCCCAAAGGGCTTGTCTGCTGCTGTATTCTGATGTTTGGCAAATAACTTTGACACTGATCACTGTGGTGCTTGGTACTGGCCCTGGAAGTTGCTGCTTTTAACAGTGCAGAGCAGAAGCAGCTAGACAGAAGATATGACCCGCTGTAAGGTGCTACTAAAAACTAAATACATCTAGAGCAGATAGAATTGTGTGGTAATGGCAGAGTATTGTGTTTCAGGCAGCAGAAGAAAGCTCTAGTTGCATGGCAAGATACTTGTGGCACTGGGAATATGGTGTAATGTCTTTCTGCCTTCATTGTGCTTAATGTGGCGCTCACCTCGAAGTGCGAGTGGAAGAAGGTCTGTAGGCTTCAAACCATCAGCACTCTGCAGTCTTCTCAGAAGAGTCCAGATGGAAAAAAGCAAGTGGCTCAGAGCTTCAGAGAAGGAGTGATAGCCAACTGCCCTGTCTTTGTTTAGGAAATTACATTCTTGGGGCATGAGAAGTTGGGTATGTCAGGAAAGGGCTTTCATATAAATCATCCTTCTGCTCACAGAAGGAACTAGATTGATTCAATGTATGACATACAGCCTGAGGTAGCTTGATAGCCAGGAGCTAAAAAAAAGTTTAAAAATGGCAATAAAGCCAGAGTAGAATCTAAGGAACTAGAAGTTGGTAGTGCTGCTTCTGATCTCCAAAGCAGAATTATTATTCCCTGTTGGTCAGGAGCAGATGAAAGGCCAGTTACTGTGACTTAGGTGCTCCAAGACAGTACATACAAATGGCAATATTGTGCTAGGTGCTAACACACTGATGAAGAGATCAAAGATTGTTTGTATGGTGGCTTACAGACTTCAGCAGCGCTCTGATGCGTGGCAGCTGACAAGTAGTGGCAGGCACTCAGGCTGAGCCTGGTGAAAGAATACCAGGCAAGCATGGCCTTTATTCTGCAGGCAATATGGAGAAGGGCTGGTAGGACAGACTATGCCTTAGTGCAATGCAAAAGAGAAATGTGCAAAAGAGAAACATGCTGGTAGGTACAGAGTGTCAGAGTTTGCTGGCTGGTAATATTAGATGCTAGACTGGCTTTCTGAGCATCAGAAGGGTACTTGGATCGACCACTACAGATGTCAGCACATGTAAAATAGCTTATGTTGTAAGAAACTGTGATTGTATTATAGACAGTAAAATTGAAAATAAGGCTGCAAATAGCCCTCACTCTCACCAAGAAAGACGACACCAGAGATAAGGCAGTAATGGCAAGTTAAATTAAAGCGTGACTGTCAGAGCCTGCTTTGGGGATGGCATGGTCGTCTCTGCAGGATGATGCTCTTGATGCAACAGTAGCAATTGCATTTGGTTTATAAAGAAACAAACAGTGCCTTTGCCCCCCCACTGGATAAGTGGGGATGCATAGGATGGTGGATACAAACTGAGGCAGTCTATGTGCAGGGAATCGAATGTATGATTTCAACACAGGTAGGCATTCCTGTGCCAGTTTTAGTCTGTGGGTAAGAATAGCAGTGAAGAGGTGGCAGGAGGGGTGTGAATACAGGCTAGCAACTGGAGTACAAGCCCCCAGGGATACTGGGTTATATGAATTATGCCTACGCACGTTAGATTTATGCTGTAACTGCTGTGCAAACATCAGCTTCTTAAAAAAAAACAAACCCAAAACCAACCAAAGAGTCCGCTGAAAAAGCAGCAACCAAATCAGTATAGGAAGAGAAAAAACCCAACCCATTAAAAAAAAAAAAAAAAAAAAGGCCACGAACACAAAGATTTGAACTCAAGGAGAANAACATCAGCTTCTTAAAAAAAAACAAACCCAAAACCAACCAAAGAGTCCGCTGAAAAAGCAGCAACCAAATCAGTATAGGAAGAGAAAAAACCCAACCCATTAAAAAAAAAAAAAAAAAAAGAGGCCAAGAACACAAAGATTTGAACTGCAGGAGAAAGAATAAAAGGGTATGTGGGGACAGTGTCACCGAGGAAGCTGAGCAACTGTATGGGACATAAACAACTTGGTAAAGCTTCTTCCCTCTAGGTTGTAGGTTCCAGAAAATAATAGACTCTGGCAATAGGAGAAAAACTAAGACTAATGGGTGCTGCCTTTAAGAAATATTAAATCAACCAGTGTCACAGACTGCTGACCATAAGGATGTAATTGGGGAACAAAGCACAGAAACGCTTGACACTGGTGGGAAAGATGCAGCAAAACCAAGGTGAGCAAAGAAAGCTGTACTGCTGTCAGCTTTTTGGGGATGAGACTGCTGATAAAATAACTGAGTTCTCTGAAGCCACAGGAAGAACAGTGCCAAAGCAAGGATGCAAAAATTGCTGCAATTATTAGGAGGGTTTACAGACATTTCGGGAAGAGGTCAAGTCTTGTGTTACAGCATTTTAACCAGAATAAGGGAGTGTAGAGGCAAAGCTAAGGAAATAAAAACTGAATTTTGACCCATGAAATCATGTGTTGACCAGATTTTTGCTGCAAAGATAGTTTCTGAAGAGAGCATTGAATGGCATAAGCTACTCATCATTGAACTGAAGTTGTAAGAAAGCCTTCTCTCACTCTGGAGCATCTTGATGTCATGGCACAAAATGATGAATAGCACTGGTGCAGAAGGCAGAGTTATGGTGAATTTAAACTCAAGAAGCTGGTGTCATGCTGATCCAATGGTCATATGCAGCACTGCACATTCTCTTTCCCCTTGCTGTGTTGCTGTAGGCTTCATTATGTGAAAAAGCGTAGCTGATACCATGCATACAAAGGAATCGTGTGGTTCAAATGTAGGACAGCAGAAAACTTTACCGAAGACACGACATTTCCAAACTTGTGTAAGGAGATGTTGAAAGATCACCTGCCACTGAGGGAAGAAGACTGTGTTATTAATCAGTTCTGAAAAGAAAAATATCTAATAAGAATCTCGACTAAAGCACTGTGTTAGAAAGTGAAGGAATACAGAGGTGAGTTGGTTCACGTGCCTTAGAAATAGCAAATGCTGCAAGGGAATATCCAGAAAGGAATTAAGAATTGGCAAGGCACCAGCTGTGTTCACGCCGTCCAGCAAGATGTGGCTGTTGAAAAGCTGCAACTTAAAGGTCAAACTCAGATCCTGAACTTCTGCCCTACCACGTGAACGTGGTACAAATGTGCTGGAGCTATAGGTAGGCACGTCCATGTCTGCCAGGGTAATGGCTTTGGGAAGAAGACCAAAGTATTAAATAGAATTCTATGCTCTGGCTTTTTTTACATGATCAGAGTACAACTTCCTACTTCTGGCACTCACCTGAAAAGAATGGGAAAGTATCTGGGACTTGGGATGAAAAGAAAGTTGTGCTTACATTAGGAGGAAGCAAAGGAGTGGAACAAACTTGGAGTTTGTTCGAGTCCCTCCAGTCAGCAAGAGTGCCAGTGCCTGGGGCTGAGGGCCCTCCAGAACTGGGGAGATGATCTGTTACTGCACCCCTGCTCTGCAGAGAGGGATGGCACCTCTCCTCATTCCTTTTTATTTCCTTGGTTATAACCCTGCTGGGAATAGTGTTACGTTCCTCTCCAAGGTCTAACTCGGCTTGACTCTTGGCAGTTCTCAATGTACTCCTGAGCTTTCTGACCCCTGAGCAAGATCTCACTTGTGGAAGACACTTTTACCCCTTTCCACCTAGTTCTCAGCTCATCTTAATGTGCAGGTTTACGGTTTTCCAGAAGGCTTCTCGCACTTTGGTTTGATCAGCTTAAGATTTAGTTTACACTGATGCAGGTGTGATGTGGGCTTTGGCACTGCAGTCCCTGGATCCAGGATAAATTTTTAGAGTGTATTGGATACTGGGCCAGCCCCTTCACTCTGGCCTGTTGTGTGTTACACTGGTACAGAGGCTATTTCAAGGCATATTAAGCTACTGGATCAAAGATGCAGAAGGAAAAGATGTGCTGGAGAAAACACAGTGTTTTCTCAAATCTTTAGCCACTTGTCCCCAGGGACCTGCCCCAGGCTCAGGAGTGGACTGGGGAGGGAGCAGAGTGGTCAGGTTGCCCCACAGTCTGAAGAATGGATTTCTCCTTGCTCCTTATTTAATAAATTGCAGTGACCCTATATTCAGTCTGCCTGAGGACCTGGACTGTCTAGCCTGGGTGCTGTCAGCTGCGTGTCGTGATGAAAGACAATTAAGCACAGTGTCGCCAGCCAGTCAGGGGAGGGGATTGTGCTGCTCTGCTCCACACTGGTGTGGCCTCACCTTGAATACCATGAGCAGTTTTGGGCACCACAGTATAGAAAAGAGATTAAGCCATTAGAGGGCATCCAAAGGAAGCCCACAAAGATGGTGAAGGGCCTGGAGGGGAAACTGCATGAGGAGTGGCTGAGGTCACTTGGTCTGTTCAGCCTGGAGAAGAGGAGACTGAGGGGAGACCTCATTGCAGTCTACAACTTCCTCAGGAGGGGAAGAGGAGGGGCAGGTACTCTTGTGACCAGTGACAGGACTTGAGGGAATGGCATGAAGCTGAGTCAGGGGACGTTTAGGTTGGATATCAGAAAAAGGCTTTTCACCCAGAGGGTGGTTGGACACTGGAACAGGCTCCCCAAGGAAGTGGTCACAGAACCAAGCCTGACTGAGTTCAGTAAGTGTCTGGACAACAGTCTAAAGCTCCTGGTGTGACTCTTGGGCTGTCCTGTGCAGGACCAGGAGCTGGACTCGATGATCCTGATGGGTCCCTCCAACTCAGCATATTCTATGATTCTATGAAAAAATTAAAACCAAGTCCTCCAAGTCCAGAATGGATTCTGGCATGCAGTGCTGGGCTCAAGTCAGTTCTTATCCTGAAGCCTGTGAAAGGGTGGGTCAGGGCCCCAAATCAGTCTGTGGGAGACTTCAAGGGAATGCCCATATACTTCAGCTACTGATTATTTTTCTATTTTGTTTTTTTAATTTTGATGTAAGCTGTTCAAGCTGGAGATGGACATCTGTAGGATTGCTGGTGAGGGGCGTGCAGCAACTGGCTCGGGCTGTGCTATCTGTTGGCAAGTGTCTTCCCCAGTGCCGCAGCATGTCACCTTGGTGGCAGTGTCAGGGAGATGGCCCGCTCTGCAATGTGTACAGCTATCCCAAAATGGTAGACTGAATTTAACTCCACAGAGCTCTGTCTTGTGGCAGGGCGTCCTGGGAAGAATCTCTAGATTCACTGCCCCTTTGCCATGCCACCTCATTGGCCTGGTGCCTTCCTGCTGGAGAGGGACAATCTCTGAGGAAGGTGGTAGGGATTTAGCACACTCCCTAAATAACTTGTGTTTTCCTGTCTGGAGTGCAGCCTCAGGGTGTGATGGTGCTTGTTTCTGGAGGAGTGAAGCATCTTAGCCATGTGTACGCCTGAAAGGAAGGGGGAGGGTGGTAGCGTGCAGCTTCAGAGCCCGGCTGCACTGGGTGTCTGTGGACACCATACAAAATGTTGGTGCAAATTCCAGTACAAGATGTCAGTAGAAGATTCCACTGCAGATGTGGAATTACAGTTGTCTAGTTTAGAGATCGCTGTGGAAGAATGAATACTTTGCACCAGTTTAGGTCCATGCAATCTCAAGGAGTTGAGAGTCTTTTCTGAGGTCAAGTATAATTACCAAGTATTTTCTCTTTCTTTTCTGTCACCAAATGGGCAGGAGTGCATTGCATCACGTAGCATCACTTCTCTTGAGAAGTTACTTGTCTGTCTTTCCTGTCTTCTCTTCAGGCTTTAATGACCTTATGCAGATCACCTCCCCCCTGCCCAGCTTCCTCTCCCCACAGCAGTGCTCCCAGCACTGCTGAGCACTGGCTTGCTCTCCCCTTTCTGGTCTCTTAAAGGATGACTGGAGCAGAGGGCTTGACTCCTGCTTGCCACCTCTTTATGGTTTCTGTCTTGCTGCATTTGCTTTCCCTGCTCTTTCTCAAGTCTTCTAGATCACAGCTGAGCAAACCCTGCCCGGGGACATCTCATGCTGACACCTGGACCTCTTCATTGGCAGATTAGACTGTATGACAGCTCACAGCTCATTGCAGCTTGTAGGCACTCTCTGCTGCAAATCATTCTGTCTGTCACACCAATACAGCTTGCACAGCACCCATGCTGGAAGCTGTGGAGCTTGCATTAGCCTCTCTGCCCTTGACTAGCCTGTGTGCTTGTTTTTCCTTCTCTTCTGCTGCTTATCTCTGGTTTCTTCACATTAACAAATATATTAAATAATCTCTTGAGTAAAGAGATGTGCCAGCGCCAAGAAATCCTTAACTTCTCTGTTTGTCATGATTAACCCTGTTCAGCCTGCTCCCACTGTCTCCACCTGAACAGGGTGTCTGGACCAGGCAATCTCCAGAGGTCCGTCCCAGCCTCAACTGTTCTGTGACTCTGTCATCCAGCAGTTCTATCTCACATGTTGCTTTACTCCGGTTTTCAGCCTGGTACTGACATAGATTTGTCACCCCAGGATGGCAAGTGCTGAGCAGCTGTGGCAGCTGGCTTGGCTGTGCGTGAGTCTGCATGACTGTACTGCCTGGGCCAAAAGTCTGTATCGCCTGTTGCCTGGTCTCTCAGCAGATGAGAGAGGATGCTTTGGAAAGAGCAGGGCAAGTGCATGTTATCCCTCATTTCATGCTCCTCCTTTCTCTGACACTTGGTGCTGCAAGAGCCTCCATGAGTTTCCCCAACTGTTTGTTGAATCCTGCCTTGTGACTGGCTCTTGTGGTTGCAGGGAGCTGCAGAGTGAGATTTTGGGTCCACTCCTATAGCCTATTTCTCTCTCTTGACGTTGCTGGTCCCTATCCCTGCTGTGTTGGTGCCTCCTGCACAGGGGCAGGATGGGGTGGATGCCTGGAGGCTCCTGCAGTGTGCTGGGACTTCTCTGGCTGGGCAGAGCAAGGAGAGCAGTGCACGCACACTGGAACATGTGGTTGAGTTGAAGAAGAGGGGCAAATGGCTGCTGTGTGGACAGAAGTTGACTCTGAATGTTGTAAATAGGTAATTTGTGAGTGTCCCAGGCCAGTTACACAGCAGGGATGTCCCTGCATTGCAGCCAACAACCATCTGCTCCCATGGCTTTTGGACTGATGTAACAGCTCCAGCTCTATGGACTTCCCATTTTAGGTTTAATTTTATTATCTCTTTGCTGCTTGTTCTTCATGCTTACTGATAGCTCCCTTTCTCCTCCCTGTAAGTGACTTGCTGAAGTTTGCCCTGATCTTATTCTCACTTTTTTCTTTCATGACAGAAGGAGACTTTTGAACCTTGCACCATTTCCCTTCCCCTCCAGCCTTTGTTTCCTCATGTCTGTGCTGGGAGATGATTGTACAGTGGCGGGGTTTTTTCTTGCAGTTTTATCCATGGTCTTTGTGTGCTGTGTCCCAGCCCTGACCAATGGGCTGAGCCTGCCCAGAAAAAATCAGGCCTAGGGCATATTATGGTCCTCTTTGTGCCATTTTCTTCTTGTACTAATAATCCACACATTAATTAATAAAAACTCAGTTAAAAGCAAACCTTGATCTGCTGTACTCCAGCAAAAGGTGTCCATGGGATCACATCACTGTCATTGCAGCCAGCTCCTGTTCTTCTGGTGCTTTGCCTCTCAGGTCTCTTTCCTTCCTTATCTACACGCCAGTAGCCTATTCCTCCTGGCAGGATTCATATATTTTGGTTTCTATCATACAGATTCTGCTTATTCTCTGCCTTTGCCCTTCCTGGGGGAGAATGTCTGCCTTCCTTGATTCATACTCCTGTAGGTGATGAGACTGTAGCATGAGTTTGTCTTGTGCTGTGTCATGAGGCCCTGTAGCTGGGTTGTGATGGGATGTCTCTCTCCCTGCAGCCTACGAAGCTGTTTCCCCTGCTATGATGCCAGGGCAGATCCCCGACCCGTCGCTGACGGCTGGCGCGCTGCCTGGGCTCGGCCCCTTGACAGGACTGCCTGGCACAGCCCTGACCGCCGAGGAGCTGAAGTGTGCTGACATCCGCAACATCGGGGCCATGATCTCGCCACTCCAGTTCCTGGAGGTGAAGCTTGGGAAGAGACCCCAGCCTGTCAAAAGTGAGGTGAGTATTGGGGGCTGCTGGCTGCAGGTGGCCCTGCAGGGCTGTTGTCTGAACTTGCCCGGGTTTCCCTCCTGCCCGTGCTTGGCTGTTGTAGCAGGGTGGCCAGCAGCGTATTCTATGAGCTCCCTGTTTGGTGGTGTGCATGCACGTTGGCAGCTGCTCCACTAGCTGCCTTTTCCCCCTGCCCGACTTTCTGTCCCTGGCTGGCCGTGGCAGCCTCAGCCCCCCAGACCTGGCTGGTCCAATGCAGCCATTGGCAGCCATCTGAACTCAAACCCTGCCTGTGGAGTGGGGTCTGGTGCAGCCAACATGTCCCTAGGTTGGGGCACGCACCCAGAGTAGAAGTCACACAACCTGTCACCCATGTCAACAAGCCCTGGGTGCTTCTGGCATTGGCATTGTCTCTCCAGCAGGGATGAGGTGTGTGGACAAGCGGTGTGGAGCAGTGACTCAGCCTGTGCTGCAGGCACAGCTGGCTGGGAGCTGCCCCTGCCCCATTGCTTGGGGTGGGCCCTGGCTTCACCTCGAGTTTCCTGGGATGGGGAAGGTGGGTGGTTTCTGCTTGGTACCACAGGCTGCCATGCCAGAATCAGGCTGAAGGGACTAGGGAGATGCTCGGACAGTGTTTTCCTTATATGGCTGTCCCATGTGTTGGTTGTCCAGTCTTTAACTCTGGCTGAACTGGTGGTGAGTGTTTGCACCTCCTACTGCCTGCAGATGGAGCTGGGAACCCACCGTTTCAGAGGTCCCACGCTGGTGAGGGTGGTGGCTGCTGTTAGAAGGTCTAATAAACAGCCTTCTGAACAGAGCATTTGCTCCTGTGTGAGGTTACATCAGATGATGCCATAGGATGGGGTGATGTGTGTTCTCTGGAAGCATGAGCAAGGAGGTGCTAGATGATGCGAAAAGCTGCCTGTGATGAGCTGTGAGCTGAAGGGAGTAAAATAGGAGTTCCAGGGAGCAACCTGCTCTCCAAATGGTGCTGACACTTGATTTAGCCCATTTTTTTGGCAGAAGCTCAGCAGCAGCCAGGCCCACGTGTGCAGAGCATCCCTGTTCTTTCCCCGCAGCCCTTTGAGGTGGACTCCTGCAGGTAGAACTGATACGATGTAGTCCATCTGATCACCTTGCACAGGAGTTCTGTGCCCAAGAGAGCGTCCAGTCAGCTTGTGCAGCCTGGAGGTTGCCTAGGAAGGACTGGGCAGCTCTGCAGTGGCAGGAGCTGAGGTTAGGATACTGTGGGAGCCATCGTAAGCCCTGGGGAATGCTAATGGCTTTGATTCCTCTATGGGCAAAGCAGTCACGGATTTGCAGCTGAAGCCAAATTCTCTTCCAAGCTCTTGGCCTGGGTATTATGCAGGAAATGGTCTGCAGTGCCTACCTTGCTTCATGGGTTGGGGAAGAAAGAGGGTGACTCTGTGGCTATGCTGTCTTCCTGGGCCTAGCTCCTTTCCTGGGGCATTTTGGGCACCTCTGAGCTGGCCCTGCATCTGCTGCTTTTGCTTTTTGTGGGTGTGGGTATGTGATGTCACTGGCATCTGTGTAACAAGGACAGGGCAGTTCTGCTGCACAGCAGGTACTGGAATTGCTGAGTGTCCTCTGAGCCAGCTGTTGAGGCACCATGTGGAGGAAAGATAAGAGAAAACCCACTGACAGCCCCTGCACAGCTACCTTCCATGCAGCTGGTTCCTCCCCTGCATGGCCTGGGAAGCTGAGGAGTTGAAGACAGCAAATGGAGCTGCCCTTGGCAAGGCTTTGCAGCAAAAGCCTGAGGGAGCTGAAGCAGTAGCTGCTTATGCCATGAGTAGCCAAGAAGCTGCCCACGCATAGTTTTGCAATGCAGCCTGCAGCTGCTTTCCTCTTGCAGGGAGCTGGAGCCCAGGAATGCTGGGTGCCGGCATGCCACTCTGTGGTGCCTGGGAGGACAGGCTGCTCGCCATGAGCCTGGCCAAGGCAGCTCTCTCTGCTCTGCTGGGGGCACCAGCATCTCCTGCCGTTGGGGTGTTTGTGCCTGGGGCCACACACAAAACCCACCCAGTGGGTGTTGGGTGCTGGCTTCTCCGCAGGGTGATGGACAGCCCCACTGGGAAAGCTGCTCTCCTCTTGGACAGGTGTAGACAGATGCTGCTGGGCTCCTCCACCACTGAATCCCACCTGGGGTGCTCCCTCCGGGACTGAGCCCTGTCCCTCAGGCAGATGATCACCTCAGTCTCTGAGTCTGCTGACTGAAGCAGTTCAGGAGGCATCCCCAGACCTTCTACCCACAGGGATCCCCTGGAGATCAACTGCTAAGACATGCTATTGGGTGATGTATCATCGCTGTCCCTTGTGCCTCTGAATAACATCCTAACCCTCAGCACCAGCGCCATGTCGCCTTTTTGAACTGAAATCAAGCAGAAGCAGATGGGGAAAACCTGCTTTCTTGAAGAAGAGAACTTCTCTGCCCTGAGAATTTGTGGATTCCTCGTACCTGGAAGTGTTCAAGACCAGGCTGGACAGGGCTTTCAGCAACTGCTCTACTGGAAGGTGTCCCTGCCTGTGGCAGGGGGGTTGGAACTAGGTGATCTTTAAGGTCTCTTCCAACCCGAACCTTTCTATATTTCTATGAAGCTACAGGAGCTGTGGTCAAAAAGCAGAGCCAAGAGTTCAAGCCCCTTCTATCTGTGCTGAGCCATATTCCTTGAGCATCTGTACTCCATCTGAAAGATACAGACCTTTGCTGGGCCCTCTGTGGGGTGGAGGCAAGATCAGAGACAGGTCACTTATTCTGTAATTCTGGTTGAATGGACCAACAGGGCATGGAAACGTCAGGCAGTTCCCAGGGCTGGTGCAGTTGCTGGTTGCTCTTCCAGTTCCTGTTACCCCCCAAGATGTACTTTTGAAGCCAAGTTTGGGGGTGTTTATTGAGCTTTGGAGCTGTGAGCACGTTACCTCTCTGCACCCTCTTAGTAATCCTTGAACTAAAAGGCCAAGAAGCTGTCTTAAGGGTAGATGAGTGGTTGGTAAATGTGCAGAGGGGAATTGCATCTACCCTGATGTCCACCTCCTCTTAATTTCTGTCAGGAAATTTTGTAGGAGCTGGCAGCGGAATGTAGAGTTAGAGCCTTCCAGATTACTTCTGCTAACCTGTCACATCTAAGTTACATGGGTGTAGTGTGAGCTGTCCATTTCTGACTGGACTTGGGGGTATCAGTGCAGTTCCCATCCTAGTTCTCCCAAGTGTGGTGCGTTGGTGCTCCATGACAGTGCCTTGGCAAAGGAATGGTGGCAGCCTGGCATTTTGGAAGTCTGTGCATAGCTTGTGCTGGCTTTGCTTAATATTTTAGCCCCAGCTCAAATAGCAACTCTTGTATAATGCTTGGAAAGTAAGGTAGAAAAGATGCAAAACCGTTAGCTTGGTTATTATATATAAATATATATAATGAAGCTCGGATATTGCCTTCTACAGGATGCTATGTGTTGTGTATTGGACATGCAGCTTACTTAAACTACCTCTTCAGCCTACCTTTGCTGAGTCCATGTTTCATCCAGTCCTTGTGCATCACACTGGGATGTTTTGATCAGTAGGTTTTGGACTTGGTGACTGCTAGCAGTGTGCACAGTCTACCGTGGATGATGGCACCTGCAGCCTTCATTGCCATCAGGCACTACTGGTGCATCTCCATGTGGGGTGATTTTGTGGCCACCGGGTATCAGTCAATAGGAATGAGGCACTTCAGCCTGACACCTCAAATTTCAGAGACCCAGGCCAAATGTGGATGAAGGCACTGGAGACCTTTTCTTCTCTATCCATGCTACAGAGTATAACTTGTCTTCATGGGTGTCTTGGGGTGACTTTATGATACTGTATCCTCTATTGTCTGCTTTATGCCCAGACATGGGTCCTGTGGCTTTAAGCTAGGCCCAGGGAAGGGTGGGGAGCCAGTGGAATACTTTCAGCGGTCAGGACAACAGGGCCTTCCAGCACTCAGATTTTTCTTGAAGGAGCTAGTTTGGGTTCTTGGATGTAGGCATGCCATAGGCCATTTACACAGGCTTTGTAGCATATATCCATAAATACTTTGATTATGGGTTTCTAACCTGTGTTTCTAACCTGGCCTGTGTGGTTTGAGTCAAAGAGCACGGAGATCTGAGCCATGGCGAACAGCGCAAGTACTTCTGTGTCCTGCTTCCTTACAAGGGATGCAGGACCTGTCCCCACCTTCCTGTGGTGGCCCTGTGGCTCAGACAGTGCTGAAGCTGCAGCAGACAGTCCCAGGTATTGGAATGGGGCAGGCCCAGCTGGGATATCTTCCGGGTTTTTCTGCCTCTTGACCTTGGCTCTGTGTGTGATGCTTTCAGTGTCCGTGTTCACAGAGCTGAGCCTATAGATGTCTGTGTGACAAACTGTCTGTGTTTCTGGGAGGGGGCTCTATTCTCCATCTCTTTCCTC
Organism: Melanocharis versteri; assembly: GCA_013397845.1. Classification (NCBI taxonomy): domain Eukaryota; kingdom Metazoa; phylum Chordata; class Aves; order Passeriformes; family Melanocharitidae; genus Melanocharis; species Melanocharis versteri. The sequence goes on from VZTG01010346.1 coordinate 530,189, forward strand.
TCTCAGGGAGGCAGCAGCCCTGTGAAGGGTTGTCTGTCCCCTACCAGCCATGTCCTCAGCTGTGGGTACAGGTCTCCCTCTCTGTGTTCCCACAAAGTGGAGTTAGAGGCCGTAGCAGCAGCACACCTGGTTCCAGCAAGGGTTAAGTCATGTTGCTGGTGGCCCATGACCAGTGGCTGCCACATTGCCCTGCCATGAGTGGGGCTGCCACGTGCTCACCCCTACCTCCTGCCCTGACCCACACCTGCCGGCTCTGATCTGGGTTTCTCTGTCTTGTTGTAGCTGGATGAGGAAGAAGAGAGGAGGAAAAGGCGCCGAGAGAAAAACAAAGTAGCAGCAGCACGATGTCGTAACAAGAAGAAGGAGAGGACGGAGTTCCTGCAGCGGGTGGGTGCCCCAATCTGTCCCAGGGCACAGCAGGGACCTCCCTAGAAGGGTGCTCCAGCTGCAGGCAGCGTTGCCTCCTGAACAGCCCCTCTGCCTCCCCTTGCTCCAGTGCCCTTATCTGGGAAAATACAGCCCCTGCTTTTCATGAGGCTGTGAAGGTGGTGGCCATGTACATGCCCAGGCAGAGCTGACCCATGGTACCAGGGCTGGAGGTGGGCTCTGGGCTTGCGGTGAGAGAGGAATGATAATGTCTCTGCCTCAGTGCTGGAGCAGGGACAGGAGCACCCATATGAGTGTGGCACAGGACAGGGGCTGGCAGTGTGCTGGCCCTTTGAACAAACTCCTAAAGATTTTCCCACTCAGAGGCCAGATGCCCACTCCACCTCTGACCCCAAGGCAGAAAAACTGTCACAGCACCTTGCTGTTTTTCTGCAAACAGTGGTGAGACATGGGCAGATGACACAGCATGAGACAAGGAGTCATTTCACAAGGGCAGATCCTTACAGATGGGGTGGATGAAAACTTAAACATAGGTTTGTTCCCAAGCACCTTACCAGACCATGGAAAGCAGCCAGGCAGAGGTTTTGCTGGGGTGTGACAGAGACCTGCCCCAGGTGGTGGCTGTGTATTTCTATGTGATGGCACTAACTAGCACAAGGCAGCAGGGCTGGGGATGAACTGCCTGGAGGGATGTGGTGCCTGGGCAGGTCTTCAGTCTGCTCCTCTGCTGCAGGGGCTGAGGGACAGCACTGAGCAGAGGTGGCATGTTGGCCAAATTGTTTCTTGTATCTTGTCCTGCTAGATAAAGTCACATGCGGTTGTGTTCCTGTCCTGCTAGGAGTCTGAGCGTCTAGAGCTCATGAATGCTGAGCTGAAGGCCCAGATAGAAGAGCTGAAACAGGAGAGGCAGCAGCTCATCCTGATGCTGAACCGGCACCGTCCCACCTGCATCGTGCGGACAGACAGCATCAAGACGCCTGAGAGCGAAGCCAATCCACTGCTGGAGCAGCTAGAGAAGAAGTGAAGGTGGCACTGGGCCAGGAGGAGGAGACAGTGGCACAGGGTCTTCCAGGGTCTCTAATGTATGTACTGTACGAAGAACTGTGCACCCAGGCCTGGTGCAGCCAGGACCCAGTGGGCTTCCTTGGGAACTATGGACCAAACATGGGAACAGAGAAGATCAGGAACCTGCCAACCATGTACTCTGAGGCTGAACCTGGGAGCAGGGCTGGTGGTGCCAGTGAGGGCAACCCCCCTGTGATACCTCATCACAGCCCATCAGCCTGCTCTCAGCCCTGGCACCCACGATGCCACAGCGTGTCCTGCAAGGACCATGCAGCCCGTGGGTTGCAGGGGCTGCAGGCTGAGGAGTGGCAGCTGCGCAGTGCCCACCAGCACCCTGCCCAGAGGCTGCCGCTGCTCCTGGTGCACGCTCCGGAGGGAAACCCAAACCCAAGAACCACAAACACTTGATGCAGCCCCATCTGGTGGACAGGCCTGTCGGGGCTCGGTGGCGCAGGCGCCCCCCACAAGCACACTCAGTATAATGTTTACAGCCCAGCTGTCCGTGTCGGCCGTGCTTTTGAATGCACATTTTTACACTTTTTTAAAGTATTTTTTACAAAGTTTTTATACAGTGATCTCTATATGGATTTATATAATCACTAGATGTGATCCCATAGAAATGTATGTTATAATGGTCTGTTTGTTACAAACGCATATGCCACAGTTATCTCCATTGTGTTACTTGTCCGGTAGCATCCAGCTCCTTTCCTGGCATGCTGGGAAGGGGGTCCAAGCTGTCCTCTGCAGTGGTGTCGCTACCCTCTCCATCCATGTATGTCTTTCATAATACTCAGTTCTGTATCTCTCAGTAAATGTTACCTTTGCGTATGCTGTCCTCCTGTAGCTCTGTTTGGGTCAGCACTGTGGCAGCATCTGCCAGGTCTGAACAGGCCAGGTGTGTTCCTGGCTGAGTGGGACAGTGGAGCAGATCCAGAGCTGGTTTTGGTGGTTGTGTTAGCAGCTATGGGCCAGGAGAATTCACCCTGGAAAGCTGGGAACCTTGGAGGCAGCTCTGACTGTTGTCGAGCAAGAAGTATCTCAATGCTGCACCAAAGAGGGTAGGCAGGCACGGCTTGCCAGTTGGAAAGGCAGAGGGAGACCATCTCATCCTTAACTAGTCCTTCTTATTTCAGTCCCAAATACAGCAGTTTGAATGCATTTCAGGGATGAGAAAGAGACAGGGGAGCTATCACGATGTCCTTGTGCTGGCGATCCCTTTATGTGCCTTTGTGCTTCCTTCTGCCCAGACTGTGGAGTTCATGGCTCAGATGTGACTCATTCCTCAGCTGCTGTCAGGAGCCAATCTTCATTCTTTGAAAAATGTGATACCTCTGCCTTTCATCAAGCTCTGCTGAAAGGATGCAGAGTACATGCTGGGCCTCCTTATCTCTTTATTTCCCTCTGCAAAGTGTACCTGGTAATAAATTCCTTCTTTGGTGGTCAGTGGGAGCTCCCTGTGGATACCAGATGATCCAGGCATCTTGTCCACAGGCATCTTGTACTTTTTGTTTGCTCACCTGGAGAGCCTGTGTGCTCATCTCCATTCAGGAGGCGCCTCACTCACCTGCTACATGGCTTCCAGCAGCACTGGCAGTGCTGTGGATGCAGGCAATGGCATTTCTCTGGCAAATAGCCACACTGCAGTAAACATTTCTGCTATGAAAACAGCTGGCTTGGAAGAGAAATAAAAGGTGCCCTTTGAAACCAAGCATGCTAGAAGCAACTAGCAAAGGCAGCAGCAGAAGAGTGATGTATCTACATCAGTTTAATGCTCAGCTATTCCAGCCAAGGCTTGGGCAGAAGCTGAATCCTAGCAATGCCCAGGGGTTGGAATGAGATTATCTTTAAGGTCCTTCCTCATCCAATCCACTCCCTGATTCTGTCACCCAAACAACCTTCTGCTGTATTCCAGTTAGTACCAAGGTGTTTGACGCTCAAAGTTTAGGGCATTTCTTTTTCACGTGACTTGGTTGGGCTGTAACACAATAAAGTTAAAGCAGAGGGTTTGGGCCTCTTCCCCTTTATGCCACAGCCTGTGAGTGTTGAATGGAAAAGGTTCCACCTCTGTGCAGTGCGCTATGCTGCAAACCCCTCCTGGTTCCTGTAGGAGACAGGTTATTTGATGTTCTTGACTCTGTTAGCATCTGTCCTCTCAAAACCCAGCTCCCACCTTCTCAGAATTAAAAATTTTGCTATGGGACAGGTGGTCCACTGGACAGGCTTGTGCGTTACGGCTACATCTCCTGGGCACGGGCAGGAGCAGAGGGCACATGCCAGGCACAGCTTGTGCTGCCGCATGCCAGAACATGCTCCCAAATCTAAAACGCAATGGTTCTACCTGTGACAGTGTCCTCACAGTTGGATCCACTTCATGCACGGGCTGGTGACGTGGATTTGCTTGGAAAACTCAACCGACACTTCTCAGAGGCCGGGAAGCCACCTCCTGGCCATCTCGCGCTACCCCATCCTGTGTTAAGTGCGCTGTGGACCACTACTGGAGCAGAGCTGAAGGGATCTCGTACTTCTTGGACAGGGCTTGGTGCCGGTGGTGCTGGAGCCGGTAGCCTGGTAGTTGTGGGGCTGCTGCCAGCCCCACGTCCCCGGTCCAGCCAGCCGTCGGGCTGCACCCCTCATCCTGGTGGGCACAAACACACGCACACGGGTCCCTCCCGTGGATAGCTGCAGCTGGTGGTAGAGCCGCAGTTGCTGGCCCTGGGCGCAGGAGCCCTGAGGACGGCAGTCGCTGTTGGCACACAGCTCTAGTCTCGCTCGCTGGCTGCTCCAGCCTGAGGCTCTCCCGTGCTCACCCAAACCCGCACACGAGGTGTCTGGAGCCAGGCGCGCAGGAGCCCCGTCGGCGAGCGGGCTGCGGCAGTGCGCGGGCACCGGGCAGGTGCGGCCGCTCCCTCTCCCTCTGCCCCCCGTGCCGGCCGCTCT
>VZTG01010346.1:534594-600123 GCA_013397845.1 Melanocharis versteri
GGCGGGGCCGGGCCGGGCCGGTGCGGGGTCCGCAGCGCCTGCTCTGCCCCGCGGCTTGGGAGAGCCCCCCGAGCACTGACCGCCCCCGGCCCGGCGGGCAGCTCTCAGAGCGGCACCGGAGCGAGCCTGGAGCGGGCCCGCGGCAACGGGCAGCGGGCTGGAGCACCTCTCCTATGAGAAAAGGCAGGGAGAGCTGGGGTTGTTCTGCCGGAAGGAGGCTCTGGGGGGACCTCAGAGCACCTTTCCAGTACCTAAAGGTCTCTGGGTAAGCTGGAGAGGGACATTTTACCAGGACTTGTGGTGATAGGACAAGGAGCAACAGTTTTAAACTGAAAGAGGATTTGGATTGTATATAAGAACTTTTTTAAATGAGGGGAGTGAGGCACTGGAACAAGTTGTCCAGGAAAGTGATGAATGCCCCATCCCTGGAAGTCTTCGTGGCCACGTTGGATAGGGCTCTGAGCAACCTGGTCTAGTGGAAGGAATCCCTGCGCATGGCGGGGGGGTGGAAACTAGATGACTTTTGAAGATCTCATTCAGTTAAAACCATTCTATGGTTCATGGTGCCATCCCATGGTTCCATCAGGTGGTTCTTGTTAAACATGTGAGCCCACTTGGCAACACTGGTGCTTCCCGGCCATTTCACCTGCAGGCCTCTGTGCTTCTGAGATACCTGAGGTGGCTCAATGACCAGGACCACCAGCAGGAATTTCCAGGGTGCCAGCATCCTGCTCCAGGACATGCCCATCTTCTGTTTTGTGAGATCCACATTGGGGTTGTAACTCTTGTGCTCCTTCTCACACTCACAAGTTCAGGCCAGAGCTCTTCCCAGAGTTATGTGATACCATATTTTTCCTTAATCCCAGGCAGGTGAGTTGCATTTCTCTTCCATAGTTTAGATGCTTGTAACAACCCTCTGGTGCCCTTCACATACTACCCCAGTTCCCTCTGCAAAGTCACCCTGTCCTCTTCACTCCTAAGGAAAGGTAAGTGCCACTTTGCCCAAAATCACCAGGCTTGAGGCAGTGGGGGATAAATGGGCTGGGAGTCCAGCTACAGTAGTTTGGTGTGAGTGCCCCACACTGCATGCCTTACTCACTTCTTCTTGGTGGACCCCTGACAAGTGTCAGGGCCCATGGACCGCGAGAACTCGGTTTCCCCAGAAGTGTCTTGCCAGCTCCTCACCCCTCTCTCCTGCAATCAGCTCATCCTGAAGAGGTTGAGCGGACCATCATGCTTCCAAAGCTTCATTGTGGCCCTCTTCCTTTCCTCCTCATCCTCTCCCAACCCACTGCCCCCATCCCCTTGTAAGCAAGGTATGTGTGCAGTCCTGGGGACAGGGGCATCCAGCCCCTCCCTGCCTTGGCTTGCAGCTGGTCATGGGCAGAGTATGCTTGGAAGTCATTACTTTGCAGTTTTCATAGTATTGTTCTCACTTGATCTATGAAAAATTACCTTCTCTGCCCTTCTTGTCAGGGGCTGAGGGCGACTCCATAACACTGTGGTAAGTGGTATTAACTAACCTTTGCCAGTGACCTGTCTCTCTTGTTTCATTTTGAGCCAAGGGCAACAGGTATTCATTTGTCTTTGTCCTTATTGGTTCTTCTACTCAACTTGCTGGAAAACAAGCCCCAGAAATCCCCAGCCTTGATATTTACCAAGAGTCACGGAAACTGTTTTGATTACCATGGGTGCCAGACTCTGCTGAGCAGTACTGGCTCCAGCACGGCCCGTGGCTGGGTGCAGGACTGGAGCCAGGGAAAACTGTGCTGCCAGGATGCTCACAGGGAAATGAGGAAAACCAACTGCTGCTTCCCTGAGCCTGGAAGCATCACCTGGCTCCCCATGGCTTTGCACACTTTTTGCTTATTTGTGATCACTGGTTGCTGGTGATTGAAGTGGGGGGTCAAGAGGGCGGGAGGTGGGCACAGGCCGAGGGAATGGATCCATGTGCATCCTATGCTTGCATGGAGGCATCATGCTCCTGCTGGGCTCAGGAAACTGCTCTGTGGGCAGAGCTGGGTGAGTCATGTGTCCCTGGTTAGGGGCATGGGTCTCCCCACAACATGCAGCTGGTGGAGTGGCCAGGATCATCTCCCAGGTGGGTGATGGAGGCAGGCAGGGCAGCTGCTGTCAGAGGTGTAGCTAGTCCCACAGGCACGGAGCTTGCTGTCAGCAGCTCTGCCACCAGCACTTCCCAAATGAGGAAAAGATCTTTCCCTACAGCCAGGAGGTCTTGCTGGTCAGGCCCACCAGGAAGGGCTGGCACCCATGACATCATGGCTGGAATTTGCCTTTTCTCTGCATCTGAATCCCCAGGAGCAGAAGCCTTGGGAGCACCTGTCAGCTTGGGCTGACTCCTCCACTGCAACCGAGTCATAATTCCGTAATTCCACAGCCAGTGCCTGTGATGCTTCCCCAAGCCTCAGTGCTTGTGACAGCCTCAGTGGCTCTGCCTACATGCAGCTGGGTCTTCTGCCCAGCACAGGCACATTTCAGCTCCTCACCACACATTTGGGGAGAATGTGGTAAAGGAGCTGGGGCTGAGGCTGGCAGGGAGACACAGAGCAGCTCACAAAGGCCAGAACCAGGCTTTGCAGCCCATGCATCACCTGGGGCTGAGTTTGGGCTGAAGATGCAGTGTGTGGTTTTGGGATGAGAGAGCTTAACGATGCTGAGCCTTTGGTTTTGTCTGTCAGGGTGAGCAAGAAGTTATTCCCAATTAGCTAAAGTGATGGGCTAATTTGGTGTTGAAAAACACTCCTCCAGATGCCTAGCTGCTGAGTTAAAGTGGGGTTTCTTTGGTTTTGCTTTTTTTAGTGGAGTGACCAACTCAGGTGGACTTCAGCCCAGGGATATATTTGGAGAGCAGGCAGTGGTATGACTGCCCGTGCTGATAATTTCTTTGTGAGAAAAGCCAACCAAGGGGGTAGGGAGTGAGCTCAGTTGTACCAGGATGGCTTTAATGCTGATTAAGAACATCTGCCAAGGGGTTTATTGAACTTCAGTCATTTCCAAGAAGGGAGGAAGGACTTTCCTCTCTCTAGCCCTGTGTCCTGCTGTCCTTGTGCAGAGTATAAGTGGGGTGCCATGGAGATTGGGGAAAGGTTAGCCCCTGTGGAGAAGGAAAAGCTTTTGCTACTCAAGGGAGGAGGTGGGTCACTGTGGGTCAGACTGACAGCTCTGCATCCCTGTCTAGTTGAAGGGACTCTGCTAGACAAAAAGGCGCTGTGTTAGCGAGGTGATGGACTTTTCCAGCCCTGGCTCCCAGCATTGCGACCTGGAGCTCCTAGGAAACACCAGCACGAAGCTACTTCCAGAAGCCCACATGGGTTTCAGCAAAAGCAGAGTTTGGGTCTGTTTGACAATAAGGTTTCACTGCAGCCTGTCACATCTCAGATGAAGCTTCAGGAACAGGATCATTTGCCAGTAACCACCACCTTGTGCTGATGTTATCTAGTTTCTGCAGAATGAACTTGCTGAGTTGTCATCTGTGACACCGTCAGGGGAAGTCCTGACTCCTGACACTGCAGTTCCTGCCTCTGCTTTGCCATGGCCCCAATTCCAGCAGCATCATCTGGGCTGGTTGGATTTGCTGGATATCTGCTTGTGCTGAAAGGTCATGGGGCTGCCAGAAAGAACGGGGCAGCAAGGCTGTGCTGCAGGCCTGCAGGCTCCCAAATACAGTAGAGCCACTAGCAGGCTAACTCGTAGTTTCTGGTTGAGGATAAAATGGCTACTGACAGCTCATCTCATGGTGATGCTGAACACTTGGTGGCCAGACAAGTAGCAAGAGGGGGTTTGCACTAGAGCTCACGTGTGGGTATTGGCAAGTGCCTCTCAGTACGTGGGCTACTGTCTTCTGTGACAGAGGCAAATTCCGTGGGTGCCAGGCAGAGGCACTGCCGCATTATGCAGGTGTTTGCCAAGTGAGGCATCCCTTTCTTCAGTGCAGACCTTCCCTGGAGGCAGTGACCTGATTCAGTCTCTAGCTCCAGACAGCAGATAATGGATGAGTGGCCAAGGTAGTCAGGTGCTGGTGCATGCTGGCACTGCTGTATGACCGGGCAGTATGATGGCACCCCATGCAGCCAGTGTAACAGGCTGGCAAAGCCAAACCCACTGGTCCAAACAAACCCCCTCAGCTGCAAGTGCAAGGTGTTTTCTGTGTCTGCAAAGTGGATGCAGGCACCTGTTCCTCTGTCTGTTGAATACCTGCTAGTTGCTGGATCATGTGCACAAGTTTTAGGAGCAATGCAAGCTGCCAGTGTACCCTGCGTGACTTGGAGCCTCATTCAGGCAGGGCTTTGGAGCAGCACATTTCTTCACCTGACAGCAACCATCTGCTGTGGCTGCAAGGTCCTGCACTGCTCGGCAGCTGAGTTGGCATGCTGGGGTAGCAGCAGCTCCGCATTTCTCTCAGCCATGCTCTGGAGTGTGCCTAAGTGCCAGCTGTTACCTGGGTGGCTTAGATGAGAGTGCCAAAGGGTTCAAGGCTGTGCTCCGAATTCAAGATAGACCTCCCTGGTGGATCCCTCTCACTGTGCAGCTGTGGGGAAAAGAGGAAGGCTGTATGAGGAATGGGATGAAGAAGAGTGCATCCATTCTTTATAACTGTAATGCGATGGTAGATGGGGGAAGCTTCTGTGGGCTGCTGTGTTTGCTTGTCTTCCCTGATGTGAAATCAGGAGACATCCAAAGATGGGTGCTGACCTAAATTAGGGGTGCAGGAAAATTTCCCTATGTAGGGACCAAAAGTCCCACTAGTTTAGAGTGGAAACTAGTGAAATGCCGTGTGATAGAGATGTGCAGAGCAATTCCTGGCGTAGAGATAAGTCTGTTCCTCTGCTCACCCCCTCACAAGATGTTCAAAGAAATGGAAAGACAACTCATTTCACACTGGTAAGCTGACACACTTCTCACAGAGCCAGCAGACTGGTTTGTGCAGGTGGACAAGATGCCCTGCTGGCCAATAGTTTCAGATGGCTCACAAAGGATCAGGTATTGATATGAAAAACAAGGATACCCAAAACTGAAGTAAAAAAGTCTGGCTTAAATAAGATAAAAGATGACATGATTCTTGGAAATCTACTTTGGGGTTCAGGTAAAGAATGGTGGCAAGGAGTTTCTGTTTTTTTCTGTCTCTTCTTTGAAACCCATTTTGGCACTATTAGCAACACCAGGAGGACCAGGTCTTCAAGTCAGGGCCTTGCACCGTCACTGCTGGCATGGCTTAGGGTGTAGCACTTCTCCCTCCCACCTCCAAAGCACCATCAGGGATGAGGTTCCATGGGAGGCTGCTGTGTCTGGGCACTGGTGTTGGCAGCTACAAAGGTGTAGGAAAAGTAGCTATGTCCCAGGAGTCTGATTACAGAGCATCTCTCTCTCGCCAGGGTACCAAAATGCAAGGGTGGAAAGCACAGGATTGATGATCATCTGAAACTGCTCCCACTCCTTCCCTCCATCTGCTGCTCCGAGCCCCCTGGGGAAACCTGTGGGACTTTACAAGCCCTCTGAAATAGCCAGGACTAAGCAAGTCCTCTCTCGGTATTTGGATGTTGGACCATGGACCTCCTTCCTTGCGTTTCTCTCAAAAAGGCATTGAAAGGCCCTGGCTGGGGGCTCTGGGGGATGGACCAGGTTTGGGTCAGGGGCTCAGCCCTGCCGCTGGCTCCCCTGGCAGCCTGCTCTGGGACTCTGGGTTGTCTCCCAGAGAGCTGGCAGCAGGCGAGAGTGTGTGCCAGGGCGCGACAGCACGTGCCAGTGTTCTGTCCAGGCTGATGGGGTTTATACCCATTTGTGTGTTTTGGTAACTCTGCCAGGGTGGTTCTGCCATTCAGCGCTACTTGCACAGGCACCATGTGTACCTTCTGCACAGCTCCCTTGTCCTTTCCTTCACAGCCACTCTGCCCCACGCTGCCTGTCCTCCCCCACGCTGCCTCCAACATGCTGGGCTCCAGCATCACTTGTACAAGCACCACACATGCCTGGGCACAAGCTCACTGCATGTGAACCCGTCAGCGCAGCTGCTTGTGCTGAATACCTCCTCCAACCACGCTGCATGAGCTGAAGGATTTGGGAAGCTCTTGTTCCTACCAAATGAGGTGGAAAGAAGGGAAAACCGGTGTACACACCCCCGTAGTCCAAAAGTGAAGCAGATCCCATTGGGGTGAAAGTACAGCACTAGCATGAGTGTTGTTCACAGCCATCTCCTGCCGAGGTGGGTGTCTCAGAGTCTTTCTGCAAGAACATGCCCTAAATAAGACGTACTCAATCCTTGGGAGTCTTGAACATGTTTTGTGGTGATGGGTGGTGTTGAAGAACATTTTCCTCTGAATGGAGTCATGAAGCAGCAATGTAATACACTCAAGAGTCTTGTATTAATTTAAGAGACACCATCCACCCCCATGTCATGGATCATGGCTTCAACCTATGCCCTGTGAACATCAAATTCTCCATCAGGCATTGTTCATCCCCTGGGAGCACAATATTTGCTGCTTGGTTGTTGCAATTGGATTCACTGCAGCAGTAGCAGAGTCCCAAGGTTGAGTCCTGCTGCCACCGCGTCTGGGCTGAACAGCCATATGTTCCTCTCCTACTCTTGTATCACCAGGAAATGCACACACTGGAAAGCACAAAGGAAGCTGGGGCCATGGCCCCTTGCCATCACCAGTAAGTCTACCCCTGGGTAGACCAGCCCCTCTGGTTAAACGGGTCACTGCCCTTCCTCTTTGGGCCTTCCCCATCATCACCGAACGAGACTGCCACTGAGATGAGTCAAACCGTCAGACAACATCTGCACCCTCCACACACCCCGTCCATGCGCTTGGATAGTTCAACTGGTGGGCTCAGCCCAGGCAGCGGAAACAAAGAAACCCTGGCTGACTGGGGGGCGTCTGGTAGCTGAACCTTTTCGGTGTCCCAAGCGCAGCTGGGTGATCTGGTCCATTTTTGACTGATCCCAGAAGGTAAGCAAGGCCTGTGAAGACAGCAGTGAGAGAAAGTTTGGCCTTGAATGGATGTACTCTACCAGGGTTTGGGATCTACTGACCTGGAGACTCTTGTAGGTGCACGTCTGAGTACTTGCTCATGAGCTGCTAAGTCCTTGCCAGGAACAGATCAGCGGTTGCTCAGCTAAATACACAACCAGTTGATCTGTGCAGGACAGGAGGAGGAGAATGTGGTTCCTCCCTTCAAAATAGCCTGGGGTGATCTCTAATAATCGGTGTCTTGAGACTGAAACTCCTGTATGTGCAGGAGGTCTGACCCTGCAAACCTCCTGTCAACCCTTCATCTGGGAGCTCTAGCCAGGCTTGCTCTTTGTCTCCAGCGGGGTCAGATGAACCCCATCTACCTGGAGCTTGGTGCCCCTATCTGGAAAGCTAGCACATTTGGCATTTTCTTTCTACAGTTTCCTTCTTTTAAAATATGGACCAAAAAAAAATGCATTACTAATGACATTCAAAAAAACCCACATAAAAGTGGCAAAGCCAAGTATCAAAGACCTAGAAATTGCCAGAAATGGGTTTGCCTGGGCAGCCTAGCTTCAGCTGTCTTGTGCATATGATCACTTCCTGCATTTTGCCCTGGATTGCCACCTCTTCAGCACCCAGGCTGGACCTTGGCTGGAGGGAGCAATAAGCTGGACAGCTTGGCTGCTTCCTTTCTTAGCAAGGCTGGGAAACTCCTATCAAGTTGGTGAAGGAAGAAACTGCAGAAGGAAGGGTGGTTCTCCTGGGTAGACAGCTGATGCCTCCCTGGAGAGCTGGGTCTGTGTCTACCCCTGCCTCGAAGTTACTTTGTGGGTTGGTGAGCCACATAAGCAAGAGCCTTCACAGGAGCAGCCGCGTCTTCCTCATTTCCCAGATCTGCTTTACAGAAGTGCTAAAGGTTTGCAGATGCAGTCACAGACATCAGGATCTAGGGTTTGACTAAGCTAAGTGCTATATAGTGCCAAAACCACAGAAAAATTTAGATCCTAGTTGGTTCAAAATATGTATCCAAGATGAATGAGTACTTACAACATAAATCTCTTTCTGTCTTTTATTTTGCACCTGTTAAATAGGTATAGCTCCATCCCCTCACCCCCAACTCTGGACCTGAAAAGGTGGCTGAGAAAACAGCTTCATTAATAACCCTGAAGCATTCACTCAGTGCTGAAGTGATGAGAAAGAGAAAGTCCGTGAAGAAATGGGAAAGCAGGATGTTGGAGCACACTGACTGCAGGACAAGATGAAGGTAACACAGACATCCCAGGGAATACTGTAGTGGATCATGCAGCTACAGAGCACAGCATGTTGCACAGCATGAGGGCGTAAATGCAGTGTGCTTTAGGGATTTAATGATGGGATTTCCATAATTTTGAGTGCTTGATTTACAGCCCTTGTCATTTATCAGACATTTGGGGTGTAAAGTACCTGTTTCCTGTACACTGGCTGGTTGCACCCAGTAAGGACTGAAAGTGTTGGTGTTTGCTCTGTGCCAAGTGGGATGAATTTGGTGGGACTATGCTTCAGCTCTCCTGGCACAACCTCACTCTCACACTCAGCTCAGTCAAGATGAAATAGACCTGGTGACAGAGGCTGGGGAAGCTGCACACATTGCAGACAGGACAACATGTGCTGGCAGAGCGGGACATGGCAGAAGCATCTGGTAGAGAGAAGGGACTTTGTTCAACACAGCCATTTGCTTAACATCTCTTCTCAGCACTGATTTCTATGCAAAAGTCTTCAAACTCGTGAGTTTGAATTATAAGCAAGGTGTTGCAATTGACCAAATATTGTAAGAAATTATTTGCATAAAATGCTACGTGTGAAGCAGAAACAACCTTGGTGGTTTACAGGAGGCTGAAGTTGGTAACTGCTCTAGGCTGGATTTTTAAATAGCACTATGCACTGAATGGCTGTGCAAACGAGATGAGTGAGGTGGATAGGGTGAGATGCAATTTTGAATGTTGCTGTCATAAGCCTGCTGCAGGCAAGAGCTCTGGAGCAGCAGGTTTACAAGGAAACTCCAGCACCCAGCTGTGCTGAGGAAGCTGGTTGCACAGGTGGGACATAGGGAAAGAATCTTTGAAGCAAAGGTGCTGGTTGAAAAATAACCCATGTGCTCACTTGGTTCTGAGGAACCCACCCTAGTAGCTTTTTAAAAAATTTTTTTCCTTATTTAAACCCTGGGAACAAAACTCATAACATAATCCATCCCACAGAGGCAGGATTCAACCTGGACTTCTTTTGAGAGAGGTTTATTCCCAGCCACTTCATTTAAAGGGTCTTGAATAACTTTCCTGAATTGTCCATCCCAAGGTCTTCCTAACCTCATCTTGCTTCGAACGTCAGGCCTCCACCTTTCCTGCTGCAGTTGGAGCCTGCTGCTTCTTCCCCTGCTTTGGCTGCACAGAAACCAGCTGACCACCCTTTCCATTACAACATATGAAAGACTGTTCCTTCCTCACCACCCACTTCCCACCCCCAAGACTTCTCTTTTCTGAGCTAAATGGGCCAAACTTCTTCACTCCTTTCTCTTAGTGCAATATTTCTGTGTGTTTATCCTTTGCATTGTTTTCTTCCGGACTACTCCACTTCTTGGCCTGGGACTCCGAAGGGGTCCTGCACAGGCAGCACAGGCAGCACAAGGCAGTCATCTCCTTTGCCTTGCCCCAGAACCCCAGGTCAATACGTGACCCCTTTGCTGCTGGCAAAGCTTCGGTTTTCAGTGCTCTGCAACCCCTGGATTTTTCCCTGCTATTCTGCTGCCCCACTGATTATTCCCCAGATCTTCTACCTACAGCTCGCTTTGCTTTACATTTGCATTTGTTCTTCCTGAACTGCATCTTGCTGCTTTCAAACCATTTCTCCACAGTCGAGATCACACTAAGCCTAGGCTCCAGAGTCCCTGCAGCCACTCAGTCCTGGGAGAACAAGATTCCCTTCAGCATTGCCTGCTGTAATTTACAAGGGACAAATACAGGACTGGTTGGTCCTGTCTGTCCCCTAAAAACCTCTGGAACCATCATTTCTCCATCAAGCTGCTGGTATGGCAGTAACCTAGCACTGGTGAGTTTTTCCTGTGCTGCTGATAGCGATTTCACAGCTCCTATGATTAAGATCAAAGCAAACTAAATTATCCCAGAGAGAAAGTCAGGGGATGTTATTCAGAGTGTAAATTTAGTCACCTAAGTCAAGCACGGAGATAAGGAGAATGACTTCTGAAGCCCCCCCTCGTAGCAGGTGGGGAGCCTGCTACAGGGCGAGGGCAGCAGGAAATCAACTCCCCACGTTGTTCCTGCAGCAGGTGCCCCGGGCAGTTCTCACAGAGCTGTGAGCAGATGCTGGGGAGCTGTACTGGTGGTTTCTGCTGCTCTGGGTTGTGGGATCACATCTCTGACCAGAGAAATGGCAGGGGGCTCTCACTGCCTATGAGGAGACAACATGGGCCCAGCCCAGCCCAGAGAAGCATGGTGAAGGCTCTGCCCATCTTCCCACCAGGAGACACTTGTCTCATTTACAGATGCTTATTCGCTCATAAGTGGCGGGAATTCATTAACATCATGGCCAGTTCAAGGGAAAAGACTGTGTTTGGACAAGGCAGGAAAAGGGATGCTGTCTTAGTTCTGCTCAGAAAGACCAAGTGTCCAAACCCTCTCCAATGCTGTTGCTCTCTCCTGAGGTGTCTTCATCAGCTGCTAATGAAAGCCCAGCTCTGAGCAAACCAAGCTGGGCTCAAAACCTTCCTCCTGTGGATCAAAGAACAGCCTTTGCCATAGCCACATTCTGGACACTTTTGCACTGACCATCCAGCTCCTGCCAGGACAGTCAGCTTCCCTCACCACCTTCTGCTAACAGCCCCACCACCTTCCCAAAGGCCTCCCAGATGCTGGCCTTGCTAGATGCAAAAGGAAGGAATTCAGCTAATTTGTCCAATAATGGAACAAGGATATTTTTCTCTGAGGAAGGAGCTCCCTCCATCCAGCAGCCTGCAGAGCAGGACAGGCCAGGCAGTCTCTGAGACCTGCTCACCAGCAGAGGAGTGTGGTTTCCTCGGGAGAGTGGGAATCCAGCAGTGTTCTTCCCGGAAAGGAAGTGCCGCGCAGGGCTGCAGGGTTCAGAGGAAGTGCAGCGATGCAGCGAGCTAATGGATCCTTCAAGGGGTGTGCTGCTAGCCGGTGCCTTGGGAGGCCTGAACTCAACATCCCTCATCTCACCGATGCCTTTGGCTACTCCATTTCTGGAGCCAGCTGCACCAGAAGAGCCCTGCGTGCTACAGGGGGGCTGCGCTTCCAGGATATTGGGTCCCTCAGGGTGGGTTGTGCCAAGCAAACCCTTGCAGCCATGTTAAAAAGTGTGGTGGATCCTAGAATTTCCATATAGCATACCAGGAGGAAGAATACACTCAATGCTGTGAAATATAAAAGGGCTAAGGGTAGAACACCAGTGCCACAGGATGTTTCTAAAGAGGGAAATGTGCCAAAATGGAGTAGTTTTGCTGCTGGTGCTAAGTCAAGAGATTTCCCTGAGCCACCCAGCCTGCAGCCAGCCCCACGCAATTCTTGGTCTAGGCCATGTTTGCTCCTGTGTTGTCTCCATGAGCGGCAAGGATGGGAAGAAATGCCAGCAGTGCCCATGGAAGTCTGCACTGTGTTCCAAGCACGTACTTCTCTGCAAGTGTGGTTTCTGTGCTGAAATACAGAAATTATTTCCAATGCTCTTGCCCTAATGATGACTACAAGTGCCCTTGCCTATGCCCTGCTGCTGAGACTTGCTAGCTGTTCCTGCTTGAGGCAGGAGGAAGTCAACCAGAACACCTACAGGCAACAAAAACCAGTAAGCTGGGAACTGAGAATTGCTGTTTTCCACAGGAGCGGGTTACTGTGGATGGGTTCATGCCAGTTTTTAGATCTGCTCCTTACTGCACGTGCAAGAACCTAGCAGCTCCAAAGTTGTGTGCTCCTGTCTGTGGATGGAGAGCCTGTTGTCATGTGGCCCTGGCTCGTCCTGCTGGATCTGGTGACACGAGCAGATCAGAAAGCAAATGGTCCCTGCTTTGGCACCTTCTACTCCTGCATTGTCACCTCCAGAGCCACTAGCATGGGGTACTCTGAGGGTACCCCTGAAGCACTGCTGTCCTAGGGGCTGATTGCACATCTTTAGTCACCTGAGGCTCGTACTAAGGATAGAAGTAGTCCCAGAGAGCACAGACCACGGGACAAAGAAGGGGATCCAAAGCAGCTTCTCCTTGCTGCTGTCTGCATGGACTGATCCATAGATCCTTATGTTTACAGCACTTTGTCTGCCAGGGCTGATATTTCCTTATGGGCCAGTGGTCACGTACTAGTGAATGTTTTAAAGTGCTAAATAGCTTTGCTTTATAGAAAATACTAGTCCTACCCAACCCAGTCCAAATGTTCTATGATCTCGAGCCTTTCCTCTTAAATGGGACTGGTGCTTCATCGTGCCCATGTGAACCACCTGCACAAACAGTGTTTATGTGGCACCTGCTGAGGGTACCCGTCCCCTCCCAGGGACCCGCGTCAATGATGTCGGGGGCGGCAGGAGGAGGTGGGTGGGTTGTGGGGAGATGTGTGGCTGCTTGGGAATTTCCTCAGCTGCGTTGGGTTGCCTGGGGCTGGACTGACCTCCTGCCTGCACAGGGCTGGCATGGGACACAGTGCCCCTGGAATTTCTGGGGCTCCCAGTGTCACCTCCTCCGCACTGCCATCCTTTGAGGGTCCAAGTTTCACAGCCAGAGCTGGGGCTTTTCTTCCTTTCCATCTCTGCTGTTTGTCTCAGAGAAAACCCATCGCGTTGTTTTTCAACTGCCTGAAGGTGTTTTTCGGGGGTTTTTCAGGCTATTTTGAAGCTCATTTTTCCCAGATGTGCTTTTTTTTCTTCTTCTTTTTTTTAATCGGTTTTTAAAAAAATTTTCTTCTTCTGTAACTTTTCTTCTTTGCCCTAAAGTTTCCGGCCACGTGACTTTCAGCTTACATCCCTGAGGTTCTGAGAAACCACAGGAGGCTGAGACCTAAAGGGAAGGTGCAGAGGCTCTGAGAGGAGAGGCAGCGAAAGTGTCGGAGTGCTGGGCAGGAGGACAGAGTGCTTTTGGGACAGGTGAGAGCAGGGAGCCAAGGGCCACATCAGAGGTGACAGAGGAGGACAGAGGAGAGGCAGAGAAGCAAGACAGAAAGCAGGCACACCAAGAGCGCAAAGGAAGCTGAAGAGACCCTGGGAGACAGAAACAGCAGCCATGCCCCACAGCTCCGACAGCAGTGATTCCAGCAGCTTCAGCCAATCTCCCCCTCCCAGCAAGCAGGTAAAGCAGGGGCTCTTTCCCAGCTCTCCCCAGCTGGAGAGTATTTCAGGGTGGGCCACGGGTGGGCAGGAAGTAGGGTGGCACCCACTGTCGGTGTTTTCACAGAGCAATATGGCAGAGCTTTCTAAGAATGGCTGTGGGGAGAGAGATGCAGGGCTCAGCCCAGGGCCCTGGCAGAAGCTCCAGCCACTGAGCTGGGTACAGGCAGAGAGATGACCTGGTTACCTGGGGCTATGCCAGGGGCAGCTGGGGGCCCAGGACCCCCAGGTGCGGCGGATCCTGTGATACATGCCAGGCAGGCAGGAAGCTTCGGTGTGAGTTGGTGCTCTGGTGAGGAGCCTGAGCAAGCACCTCCAGCCGTGGACCAGGGCAGCTCAGGGGCAACCTGCCTGCTTCCTGCTTCTGTGGACAGCGCTCAGGACCCAGAAAAGCCCTGCTACTTTGGATCTGCTTTCTTTACTCTTCAGCTTCAGTGGTTTTTCATGTCAGTGATGCTTCACAGAGGGATTTTGTTTTGTCGTACGGCATACCTTAATGGTAGGTCTTTTGCTGGCAGATACAGACAGAAGTCTGAGGTATTCTCACTGCCTTTTCTGGCTAAACTTTATTTTATCTGTCATTTGCCATTTCTCTAGGGCTGGCAACAAGAGCAAGTATCTGAGACTTTGCTCAGAAATCTTGGGGATCATCAGGGCAGATGATTTTTGGCTTCCAAACAAGGATGGGAATGCATCCTGGCTTGCATCCTGGTAAAGACAGGGATAAAGCACAAGGTTTTCCAAAGGATAGAGACTGGACTTGATGCAGGATATGGGAGCTGCTATATCTGAGACATTTTCAGGGTATTGAAGGCAAGGATAAAATGGTTAAGTTCAAAGCAGAAAAATATCTTGGGTTGGGGGAAGGGGAGAGAGGATGTGGACAGATAGATGGGCTGGGAAGATAACTTTTGTGGCTGAGTTTTGTAGTCTTGTGGAGAAGCGGTGGCGTGAATGTTAAAGAGTCCACAAGAGGGGCAGTGCAATATGAAAATAGAAGATGAAAGTCTGTGTGACAGTTTCAACTGTCAGAAGGCAGCAGCAGAACCAGATCTCAGCAGAGAATGGCTGGTGTGTGAAGCTCATGACCTGAAGCCTGGAGATCTCTGTTCTCCCCTGCCTAAGGGGCTTGGGAGTGTTGCAGTCAGAACTGCAGGCATTGCTACCAGGGGACTCCAGAAAAGAGCAAGGACAGAGATCAGAGAGGTGGAGCAAATAAGACCTGTGTTAAAAACAAAAGCTCTGAGTCTGTCTACTTAAACAAAGCAGGGGCCATATTGTGTTGTGAGGGTCTGCAACAAATAAAGCCTGAGGCAGAAGGGTGATGGAGAAGGGAGGGACCTACAGGGGTGAAAAGAGGAAAACACAGGCTGAATATCTGGAAAAATGGTATATCCAAGGAGCTGGAATGTCTGCAGTGCCATTGCCCTGCAGAGAGACAGGAAAGGAAAAGGTTTTCTGTGCAAGAATTCAAATTGTCTTTCTTCCAGAGGGAGGTCCTTACTCTGGTCCATCAAACTATATCCCAGGCCTGTGTGTTGGTGAAGGGAGAGTGGTCATTTCCTAGCTGTGCTGAGATCCCTAAGGATGTTAGATGTGCCCCTCCTGGCAACAGGGGTACTAAAAGCATCACACATCCCCTGGGCTATGGCTTTATACTGGTGTGGAGGGTGTGTAGCCCATGTCCTGGGCTTCAATGACGTTATCTGCTGTGTCCCTTTCCCAACTACTGCCCTGCAGGAGAAAGATGAGGGAGAGTATTACCCAGTCATTTCCATGCCTTGTTTCCCTAGGACTCTTCTGATGACATGAGGAAAGTCCAAAGGAGGGAGAAGAATCGCATTGCTGCCCAGAAGAGCCGCCTGAGGCAGACCCAGAAAGCAGACACACTGCACTTGGTGAGCACTCCTTCCCACCCTTTCTCATCCCTGGTGCTGAGGACTCATAGGAGACAATGTGCTTTTCCCCTGGGACCTCAGAGCAGAGATGCTCAGTGGAGGCAGAGCAGGAGCAGTGAGGCCAGGGCAGGATGTAGGAGTCAGCGCTTGCAGCGAGAGCACACAGCCCAGGATAACTGCCACTGAAGCGTTTAGTTTTGCAGCTAGTTTTGAATCCATCTTTATCTCTCAATCTTTCATTACCAATTTCCTTTCCCAGCCTCTTCTGACTGAGCTCTTTGAAAGCACGGTCTCACCTGGGTTGGCTCTCCCCAGGTTTGAGATTCATGCCACCACTTATGCAGAGGTGCAACAGCATACAAGGATAATTTTTTGTGGCACTGTGGGCACCCCCACAGCTCTTCCCAGTGTGAAGAATTAGAGGTCTGCCTTTCAGGAGGGATGGTCACTTCTGGCTCTGTGTGTTTGGGCAGGAGTATGTGTCAGTGTCAGTGCATAAGGGCTGGGATGCTCTGCATTTTGCACATTGATAAGTGCAGTCCCATGTATTTTGGGCCACTGATGGGAAGGATGAAGAACTGCAGTCTGCAGTGGCCAGAAACCATCTTTATCCCTGTGCTGGGCTTGGCTGTCTTTTGAAAAGTGGTAGTTGAGCTCATGATCAAAAAACATCCTTTGATTTAGCAGTCTCCATATTCCCCCATATTCCCATTATTGGAAATAATTACTGAGAATCCAGTTCTGAACCTTCCTCCTTACATAGTGCCCTTAGTCCATGGTTGGAGCTAGGTTTAAGACAGAGATTTCACTCTTTTCTCAGTAGCTGATGAACCTCCTAGAGCTGACATGGCTCTAGGCTGGTTGCATTACATCTGACAGCAGCAATGGCTCTGGGCAACCATGTCTGAGAGAGGTGAGAAAACACCCTTTCCTTGGGGTCAGTGCTCTCTCCACAGTAATCCTTCAGGTAGGTATGGGCTCTGAACTTCCCCCAGGAAAATCCTGCCTAGCTGTGCACCACGCAGATTTGGGCTGCTTTTCTTAGAGCAGGTAACAAACCACTTGCTTCTGAGATTACTACTGCTCAGCTAGCATTGATAGCACGCAGCCCTTGCCTTCCCATTGGGGTGGGGCAATGGGGCTAAGTCCAGTTTGGATCCCAACAGGCAGATGAAAAAATGCAGGGAGGCAAATAGATGATGCATGGTAAATTTCTGCTAGGTTTTTTTTCAATTTCAGTAGACAGTGACCCCCTGCTGCTCCTGGGTTCATTCCCTGAGGACTCTTTGCCTTTGGTCAATTCTGCATCAGGGACTTTGTTTTTCTGATGTGGTTCTTCCCAGAAAAGCAATTTTGCTCTGCTTGGGCTATGGTCATATGAAAGGAGCCACCAGCTCCATCTGCCCCAGGGTTTTCTAGCTTGTGTTTTGAGGGGAATGAGTCATGGGAAAGCTGGGACTCCTGGCCCCTGGGTGATTCCCATCAGCTCCTGAGTTCAACAACAGTCATCATTTCCAAACCATTTGGTCATGCCTGAGAGATGCTGTTTGCTGTGTGAGCTCCTGTGACAGCAGGTGTAATTGCTGGGTGCATTTCAACCTGTGCACAGAGCGGGCACCATCAGGAATCAGCGTGGCAGCGGAGGGGCAAGCAGAAGGTTCATTTTGCCAAGGTGGTGGTGCAGCTTTCCAGAGCCTCCAAGTGCTGCGTCCTGCTTTAGCTCTCTCAGCTGAGTTTCCAATCCTCTGGTCCTACCCAGGCTGTTGGCTCCATTGTCAGTTGATGCGTGCAGTGCTTCAGCCTGGAGCTGGCTGCACTTCGGCTGAAGCAGAGGTAGCAAAGGCTTTGATGCTTTCAGTATTGTTGAGACAAGGCTGAGCATCATTATTAACCCCTTTGTTGTTATTCTCAATAATACCAGTATTAATTCAGTTTTTCTGAGGCCTCAGTTTCTCTTTTCTTCTGACTCAAGCGTCTCTCCTTCCTCCCCATCGTGCCGCTGCTTTCCTCGGCTGCTAGCAGGAAGCAGTGAGTCTCTTCTTTCCAGGGCAATGACAGATTTCCTGTGACAGGTGGTTTTCTGGTTAAAGACGGCGGTTATTCAACGTGCTCTCCCCCGGGGGCTGGGCTGCCCGGGAAGCGCCCGGAGCTGTGTGTGTGCATGAGAGGGAGCGAGAAAGCCTGGGCGGGAGCAAGCCACAGTCAATTCTCGTAAGCTGGGGCTGGGGAGCGTGGCTGGGGCTGCCGGCATCGCACCCACACCCGGCCTGGCCAGCTGGGGGAGGAGGGTTTGCCCAGGCGTAGCTCTGTGATGAATTTACCAGAAATATATCATTCTGGAAATTCTGTGGTGCAGAGAGGTGTGGGACCGCAACCCTCACGTCCCTAGCTCATCCCTGTGGGTCCCATGCTGAGGAAGCCCCTGTGGTTTTGTCTCCTCAGGAGAGTGAAGACTTGGAGAGACAGAATGCTGCCCTGCGCCGGGAGATCAAGCAGCTGACAGAGGAAATGAAGCACTTCACCTCGATGCTGAGCTCCCATGAACCGCTCTGCTCCATCCTGACATCCCCTCCACCGCCTCCAGAAGTGCTTTACGCCACACACTCTTTTCACCAGCCCCACATTAGCTCCCCACGCTTCCAGCACTGAGCCAGCCAGCAGGACAGCAGCCTGCCAGCTCCACTGATGGCAAGAAGTAACTTTCTGGGGCTTGCTTTTCCATCCAAGGGAAGGAATTGGACAGACGGACATTCCTCCTTAAAGTTGTACTCTGAGTGATTTGCCTAAGACTTGCTCCCTGTGCAGAAATGCCAGAGCCACTGTCAGGCATCTTTGGACAGTTTCCAGCTTGGATCCTGGGAGGAAGAGGCAGTCACAAAAGGGCACCAACCCCCTTCTCTGGTCCTTGTTTGGGGAGACTCACAGGAGTGTGCAGCACCGACAGCCTCCATAAGAGCAGCTGGCTGTGGCACGCAAGGGCCAGACCTCCAGGAAGAGGAGAAGGAGCAGGGGTGGAGGGGAAGGTTGGGGGCCACAGTGTCAGAACAAAACTGGTTTATTTTTGTAAAATAAAGATTGAAAATGCTTAACTCTTTGTTTCTAAGATAGGGTTTGAGTCAGTCCTAAGGCCTGGCATGATACAGTGAAGACACAGGCAGCAGGAGGGGAGAACTTGGAGCCCAGAAAACAGCCCTGCATGCAGAGGCATCTAATCCAGGGCCAGCAACCAGAGCCCCACATTTAGAAGGAGGGCACGTAGGCTGGGCAGTCTGAGGAACAATGGTTTGTGGGGTGATGGGGTCCCTGGGAGGATGAGTCCCTCCTTGCTGCAGGGCTGGACCTGGCTAATGAGTGTGACATGCCACGTAGTATCACAGGTCTCTTCCCTGCTGACCCTCTCGGCTCCCTGCTACTGGTGGCTATGCCTCCACATGCTCCCCCTTGCATGTGTGGAGTGCACTGCCATGTTGTGTCAGCTGACAGGCAGGTCTTGGTGGGCTGGTGGAGCCTTCAGCTTGGCCAGCAGCACGGCCGGGAAGGAGCATCATGGCATGGAGAGAGAGGGTGGTGTTGTCCTGGAGCGCACAGGAGAAGCAGGACCTAGCAAGAGTCTTGCTCCAAGGTACCCTGTTAAGGCATGTAGCTGCAGCCTACATTCTTTCCCCTTGCCCATCAGTCACAGCTCCACAAACGGCTGCTGCACTACCTCATGCATTGGAACAGATGAAACCTGAAAGGTCAGAGAGGAGTAGATTAGTACTTCTGAGTCTGATTTATCGGGAACACAAGCTGGTCCGTACAGGCAGTCTCTGCACCTTACCCCACACCAGCCAGCAGCTCACTTATCAGCCCCACTCTGTGCATGAGGCTGAAGCCCACCTGCCAGTGGTTCTGTTGCTAACAGTGGCTCAGGACTGCTGCCATCTTCAAGGAGCATCAGCTGCAATCTTTTCAGTATAGAGTACCCCAGCAGTGCTGCTGATGTAGGCTTTTAAATGAGGGAAACAGACCAAATTTGTAGATATCCTTCTTGCAGGCACAGAGAAGCAGCCTGTTTCCAGATGGGTTTTGGCCCATCATCACAGTCCTCAGGAGTGCTTGGGTAAAGTCTGTCATGTGCTGTGCTGTGCACGTTTTCTCTCTCTGGTTTGCACTAGCAAAATGATAACCAAATACTGCTGTGTCTCAGCAAGCTGCCCTCAGGATAGGTGCAGATAGCACTGTGATTTCTCCTGCCACGGTCTGTTCAGAGGTTTGTGAGTCTCCTGCCTCCAGTTTCTGTGCCAGCATGGGAAGCACCATGGTCAGAGATACCTGGTGTCAGCACATTGGCCTGGATGTCACCACCCTACAAAAGCAGTGCTAAGGCAATGGGTGATTAAACTGGCCCTGCCTATCTGTGCGGCTTTGGGATGAGGCATTGAGCACATTTAGGGAAGGACATGGGGAAGGATAGTGGTTATTCCAGCCAGGGAGCTGGGTTTCTGCATACATGACATGCAGAATACATCTACAGGAACAATTTCAATGTGTCTTACACCATCCCTCTCTGTGGATCTCACACCAACAGGCTTCACTCTAATGATTGGTTCAACAGAGCTGCTGATTCCTTGCACAGGCCACGCTTTGAGCCAGTCAGGCTACACAGGCTCTTCCCAATGTGCTTTTCTCTGGAATTTGTCCCTTTAAGCCTGAGAGAGATAACTGATTCCAGCTCTAGATGAGCTTTACAGGCTCTGCTTCTGCTCCTTGAGCTTCTGGTGGATTTTCTCCCACATTTGCACTTTCACTTTTGCTGTTCCTTAAGGTTCTGATGTTCCCATGCTTCCTGGTTTACAGTCAGAGAAAAAAGCTTGCTTGGGGTTTGCTGTGGGCACTGGAGACTCATGCAGTGGAGGATGCAACAGAGTCCCACCAAAGCTTGTAATGTTGCCTACAGTGAGAGATCTCCATCCTTGCTGCAACCTTTGTATTTTCTCATAGCTATAAAATGCTAAGCTTGGTTTTAACTGCAGACAGAGAAGGCCCTACCCTGATGTATATGTCACCTATGCCCACACAGATACGAAGCCAATATTTTTGCTGCAAAGCTGTCGAAGCCTAGATCCTTCAGGCTGGGTGGAGTTCTGTGTAATGCCCACAGAACTGCTAGACCCACTCACTGGTAATGTCTCAGACTTATTACTGCAACTCAGAACGAAAATAAGCAGCGAGTGGTGAGACTGGGAGATGGGTTTGCAACAACATCCTCTCCAAAACCTAAACAATATTCTTGGCATCATCAGTCAGTGTGTCCTCCCTCTGCATGGCTGACTGGGAGCTGTAAGGCCTCCTACCAGTGTTGCGCTCAGCCGCTCTGGCCAAACCAAACCGTTCTGGTGTTTGCTGGTCCTAGGAGACACTTCGTCCAGTCTGACTTGGCTTTGCCCCAGTCTCGCCTGCAAAAACCTGATCACAGAACATGATCTGCATGGTTCAAGCCAGTTTTGACCTCTGCTTGCTTCTGTAATTGTGAGGTGTCTGGGAGATAGTCTCTGTTGTAAAGAATGCTTCTCCTGGGAAAATGTCCTTATCACCCAAACAGCAAGGGACAAAATATCCTTCCAGCCTGTAAGAGACGGTCCGAAGATCCCTCATCTGTCTCATGATCATCGACGAGGACAGAGACTGAAAGACCCTAAAAACTCCTAAGGGGACAAGGGCACAGGAGTCCTAGCCAGACCAGAGGTGGGATGTCTGCCAAGTATCTGCAGGTGTGCATGCTGAACGGGTTGTTCTGGTGCTGTTCCTTGCTGCCCAGGCGGGAAGGACTGCACTGGAGCGAGAAGGAATGTTCCGTGCCTAAACCCTGCACCATTACCCAAAAATATTGGGTATTGTTCTCCTACCTTTTTGGCTAGTTGCCCTCCGTTTCTGAAAGTTATCCCAAAACACAGGGCCCGCTTCTGAAAGCTACCCTAAAACAATGGGTCTTGTCCCCCTACCTTTTGGCTGGTTGCCCTTCTCTTTCAAAAAGACTATAAAAGAACTTTCTGAAGAAACCCCTTTCGAGATCTNCACGATCAGAATCATCACGACCCTCGCTCGTGTTAGCGGATCGTGACACAGCCCTTTCAAACAGTGGCTGGAAAAAAGATCTTCTCCTAAGGCTATTCGCAGAGCTGCACAAACTGCTTGTTCCGGCTGTGTGAGGAGATTCCTTCACTTCTGTACTGGTGCTGTCTCTTGCTTCTCTTTACCGGGCTCTGGGCCTCTCCTCAAGACTCCTCACATAACTACTTTTGATTTCTAGGTAGCCAAGTGCCTGTTCTCTGGTGTGGCCCTCACTGTTGTCCGCAAATGAACCGCAAATGAGCCTAAACGAGGAGCAAGGTGCAGGGTGGTGGCCAGGGCAATCACCTCGGATTGCTTTCGATTGTCTGCTCCTCCCAGCAAAGTAATTCCTGTGATTTTCATTTCTGTGGCATCTGGCATTTCTCGAGTGTTGCGTGTGTTATCTGGCCATGCCCAGCCTTCAGGAGCACTGAGGTGCTGGCTGCTCCAAGGGAAGGGGATGCTTCTGGGCACACAACTGGATAAACCGGGTGATAGCAAGCTTGTGGAAGCCTGTCCCTGCCCCAGCAGGATGTCAGCGCCTTTCTGCTGCGCTACAGAGTTCCTCACTGAAAACCTCTCTCAAAGCAGTACATAAACGAGGGCTCACAGGAGGCTGAGAGACTCTTTTCCAGCCGTGGAAGGCCAGGCAGGACGGAGACAGCTCTGCTCTGCAAGCAAAGCCTGCCGAACACTGCGTGTGTGCTGGCCTCTGCTGGGCGAAGGCTGAGCGCTCCCAGCCGGCACCCGCATTCCTCCTGGCAGAGCCACTTCGGCAAAGGACAGACCAAGCAGCCCTGTTGCCCATTTCGCTGTGGCTCCGAAGTATTCACGGACTTGTCCGACAAATCGCATCTCAGAATTCACCTCTGTTAGAGCTGCCAGCCTGCATCAGCAAGAGGATAACCTCCTGCATGCCGAACCAAAGCAGCAGTCCACAAAAGAGACCCTCTCTTTGCTTCTTGGAATGATCATAGTGTACAAAGCAGCACTAGTCAGACAAAAATGCTGCCTGGTTGCTAATACTTCAGCACACAGAGATCAAAGAAGATCAGGAATCACTGCTAAGAGACAAAAGTATTTTTATAAATCACAAGCTGTCAAGAAGAGAAAAACCAAAGCATGGCATGAAATGTGAGACTTTCTCTGAGTGAACAGTCCTGTGCTCACTTTGTCTGTGTTCTGCTGTGTTTTTGCCACCTCATTGATTGTTGATCTGGAGGAGATTTGAGCAGTGAGGCAGAGTTATATGTATCCATGAAGATTTTTAGGTTACTCAAAAACCTTACCCAACTAAATGCTAAGGAGCATATATTCATCACTTGCCAGGGCAGGGTTACAATCAGTGTGTTAGGGTTAGAACATGAGACTATAATTTTTCTTGCAGCTGAGGTAGCAGACTCCAGCTCCTGAGAGTTCTCCTGCCTCAGAGACATCCACGCAGTGACAACACACCTTCCTCCCAACTCCCGTATCAGTTCTGTGCTTTTTGCTAAGACACAATCAAGTTTTCTCCCCTCACAACAGCGGTGGTTTGGTGCCGTGGTCCTCAGAACATTTCCCAGATTTGGTGTTTTTGCTACAGTGTGAGTGGGAGAAAGAAGAGGGACATGCCTGAGTTCAGCAGTGAGGCTATGCACATTTCAAGCACTCTTTTATTATTAATTAATGTCAGCTGCAAGCAATAGAAGATTAAAATCTTTTTCTCATGTCATTGCCATGAACTGGTATGACTCACTGAGATGGAGGCTGGAGGATGCTGAGTAAGAAGGGCTTATATACTTCAAGCTTTGGTATTTGGGGTTAATCTGTGACCCTGATCCGGACTGGGCATGGAAATCTAGACTATGGCTGAGTTTTGAGGCTAACTGGATCTTTTTTCACTTCTCTTATTCTGAGCTGAACAAAGAGATCTTCGTGTCTCATGTGCATGCCTGGTGCACAGCAGAGGAGCAAGGTGGGTTTGCTCCAATAACAGAGCTTTCCTCACAGCTGTCTATATCTCCACAGCTTTTCACAAGCCAAGGTTGAGAGCTGGGCTTAGATACTCAAGCAGCACAGCAGGCTAACCACAGTTACACAGTTTTTGGATTAGAGCTGTTTCTCATCCGGCCTGATCAGAGAATGGGGCAGAGCAAGTCGATATGTTTGCAGAAGGCCATGCAGAGGTAGCATAAGCACCCTGTGTCTGGAGGGGCGTGCACTAACCAGAAACTGGCACCTTTGAGGTACCTTGTGTGCAAGCGCTCTTCCATCCTGTGCACTCCTTTTACACCTTTTTCTTGCTGCAAGGAGGCAGCTGTGAATATTAGCACTTCAGCCATGCCCTCCCATCTACTCTTTGCAGTTCAGACCTACATGATTCGTCCACACAAACATCACATCTGAACTGGACAGGGTTACATTAAAGCCATTGCTGTGTTAAAGCCAGGCTTTGAACAGGGAGATTGGTTCTGCAAAGAAGTGGTAAGTTCAAGCTGCTCTTGGGCAAGCCCTTGCAGCCCAGGCTGGAAGGTGTCAAACTGGAGAAAAAATCCTGCCCCTGGCAGGGCCACACAAATCACCATAACTCTTTATGCCCCAGTAAAATAGACGTAGATGATGCATCCTTGCTGAAGCTCCCAGAAAGTGAGAGCTACACATGAAATATGCTGAAGGGGAGCAAAACATTATTTCCCTTCCCTGACTTGTACTTTTGAAAGGCCTAAAGCTTTGAACAGTGCAGGTTTGGTGCTCAAAGTTAGCCCCGCACAACTTCGGTGGTTCTGAGATCTGCAGTCTTCTCTAGATGAGATTTTAGACTGTGCAACTAAGCCATTGTGTTTTGTGTAAAGGAAAGTAATTTTTGCAAAATTTTGAGTGCTGCAGAGGTTGGCTGCTGTCCTGTTATGAATGGAATTGTCCACCACTGTTCATGTACTCAGATCTTTACACTGAAAATGTAACAGGAAAGATTCTTACTGGTTTAGGGTATCAAAATAATTGGGTATCAAAACTACAGTAATAAACGAATCCATTGCCTTTATAAACTGTACACTGGGTGGCTCTTGGGATGCAGAAAGCTATAGGTGCCAGCAGAGGCCTTGCAGGGCTCCCTGCTCCATTGGGGAACACCACTGGCTTTGTCCAGAGCAGCAGCCCTGCCAGCCCATGCTTCACCTTGTGTCTCCAGCCGAGCACTGCATTTGGGTGTGACCCTGAAATGAGTGGCTCTGCCAGCTATTCGAGTCTTGTCATTCGGTCTTATGTAACTACTTGACCTCTGAAGAACTTCACTAAAGCAGCTTGGGTGTTGAACCCAATATAAAACCTTCTCCCTCCACTAACAAAGATCTTGTAATCTTTCCTGCAATGTCTGTTGTGAAAAGTTGTGTGGGATATCCACTGGCAGTTCTAGACCTAAATGCTATCATACAAAATGTGATACAGCCACCCAAGAGCCAAGCTAATTCAGCTTTGTAAGTGCAATGATGAAATTTAGAGGCACAAATAACAAGGCTGAGGGTGTGAAAGCAAGGGACATACTGTGATCCTTTGAGGTTACATACTTGTCATTTAAAGGGAACCTAAAGAAGTGCATGGATGTAAGATCTGGTAGATCCTTGAGCATTTGCTTTTCCTTAGCAGTTTTCACCTTCTGTTCACCTACTCCTTGGATCTCTGAATGAGTGTGGGAGAGAAAAGACACCAAGGAATTACACTTTTCACAATAATTTTCTACAATACTCTTTGCATACCTTCCAAGCCAATTTTCATCACCCAGACATACTGCCTTGCTTGCCATTGAGCCCTGTTGCCATCTGGATTATCATTGCTGTCACCATCCCTAGCATCTATATTTACTGGGTGGACTTTGAGAATAGCAAGCTTATTGCAAGGCTTTACAGAACATAAAGGAAGTGTACGTACTAATTGACCATAAAGGCAGCATATATTCCAAGACTGTCAGTGTTGGATTTCTTGGGATCAGTAGGGAAGATGATTACAGAGGTTAGGCTCTATCTGATGGCCTATACTGTTACATCTTATTTGGGTTCTGCTTCTTCTTCTGATTTAGTGCATTCCAATCTTCACCGATACTTTTGGCTCCAGGATCCTATAAGCTTTTTAGCACTTATGTTAATCTCCATGTAAAGGAGATTTCCCTCTAGCTTTAAAATCCACTTCAAGGGGTTGTCCTGAAATATAAATAATTTTTCATGGCTAAGAAATTTTTATATAAATATGCTGTGATGAGGGAAATCCAAAAGCAGCTGTTCTGTTGCTTCAAGAAGGGAAAGAGGCATGTGAGTAGAAACAGATGCAGCAATAGAGGAGAAAATGCAAAGCACAGGGGTTTTATTTTAGTATTTTATAATTAGAAATTGGCAAATTATATAAAGGGGCAACTGAATAGTTCACAGAGTTAGTAACAAAACAGCCCTGAAATCCAAGGACAGGAGTTCAAGGAAGTGTGGGCCTATAGGTATGAAAAACACTTCTCTAACTCAACTTTGAGGAGCCAGTGTTGCTTCCCTGCCTGGCACATGTTCACTTGACAGGCTGCAGTCACCACAGACTGGGCACTGCTTTCATGCATCTGATTTCAGCTGTTATTTTCAGCAGAGTCTGAGTTTTAGTCATTCTTGACTTACCGTTTGACTTTTCTGATAAGACTAAGACATTGGAGCAAATGGCTCCTTGTTTGGCAGGCTTAGACTTGCTACAGATCTTATGTTGATGCTGAGTAAACCTGAGGATTTTTGAGAGAAATTTAGGAGCTGAAGGTGGTACTAAAACAGAAGTCAAGATGACAGGCTGTTTCTGACCCCAGTTTGGAGTAGGGCTGGCAGGAGGCAAAAGACCCAACATGTGTTTCTCAGTCATCTCTTGTATATCTAAAGATTTGTCTATGTGTGTGTGTTCTTTTTTTAGTCATGTATTAAGAAGTTTAACTGTTCTCTCTGTCTTCCTGATATGTGATAGTTTCTCCTCAACTCCTAATTTGTTTTCCTTATACTTTTTCTGCTTGCTCTTTTCTGAAAACCACATTCAGTCACTGATATCTTCCTCTTTGCTGCCCAGAGACCTTATGACAGCAGACTGCCATACAGTACTTAATTCCATTATCCTGCATTTATCTGAGTTTACAAATTAAAGATGCCATGGACTGTGATAATACTTTCATTTACAGATAGCTAAAGCTACAGTCCTAAAGTAATTTCAACCCATGTAGGTGACATTTAAATTAGGCTTGAGTAACTCAATGTCTTAACCATCTGCAAATTTTGTTCCTTGCACTGCTAAAAGGATTATTAGTAAATGATCGTCCTCTGAACAAACGCAGATTGCCATCCCAAAAATTGTCTGTACATTTCTTTTCTTGACTTTGTTTTTTGACTGCTCTTTAATCAATGATACTGATTACCTCTGTGTAACTCTGATTTCTGTCTAATATTGTGGAGAATTTTATAAAGGTCTTTTCAAATCTTACCAACCTAGATGTTAATTTTCTGTACTATCTTACTGTTATATCGTTAGAGTTCTCAGACTAAGCAATTGTTGAACCATGATAGTCTTTTTCCTGCCCCATTTCACTCTGCCCTCTTTGCACCGATATCACTCATTGCATTCCTGACAACATTTAGATTACAAATTCATTACAGCAAATTCCTCTGTTCTTTCTATTGTCTCAGTGCAGAGCTTTGAGTTAACTTTGGTTGCCTAGTTTAGTAATAAATGGGACTGAAGACCTCTTTTCTTGCTTTTGCTTCTGAACTTGCCTTTCTTATTTATTATGTAAAAGGGCTACATTATGACTATGTTGTACCTTTGTGAGAAGCATCCCAGGTGAAGCTGGAGGTTCATTGGCAAAGCTGGGGGCTGAGGAGGGAGAGAGTAGGAGGGTTTGCAGCTCTGCCCTGTGGAGCTTTTGGCAGAGTACATAGGGAAGACTGGCTCTGCTCGACTCCAGCTCTGCTTCTGGCCACTGCTGGGAGTAGGAAACCCAAGCAGGTGACAAGAAGCAAGCTCTGTGAGTATACACAGCAAGAACCACTTAAACTGACATTTGTTCTCCTTGGAATAATTTGTGCAAAGCTTTTTTGTTTCGTTTCGGGGTTTTGTTAATTTTCTTTAATGGTAAATAAGAACATAAAGGCATCAAAGCTGTTTGTCTGTCTTTGCTCCTGACAGTAGGTACGAAACTCAGAAGACAGCAGCAGTAACCTCTGGCAGTGTTCCACCAAGTATGTTAAAAGGCTACATTATGATGCAGCTACCAAGTAAATACAAGCCAGAGAAACTTAACTTTTTCATACCATGTATTCCTTTGTTTCAGGAATACAACATCCAAAAGACATTGCTCCCATTTTTCCAAATGAATTTTTACCTGTGTGTTAAAAGCTGGAAGAGAGCTGAACACCACGAGCAAACTTGCATCCTTGTGCTGAGGAATGTTTACGCAATTCAGGTAACATGATGCTAATTAAATGAACTGTAGATCATAAATGATCTCCAGGCAGGCATCTGCCAGTGGCGTGTTGCTCAACTAATGGGAAAACAAGCACTGACTCATTAACTGCGAATTCCCCATGAGAATGGAAACAAACGCCACTTTTGGCTCTTTTACTTCAGCGACGCTGAGATGTTTTAATTTCGTCTTCACTGGATATTTTCACTCTCTAGTGTGCCATGTCGTGAAAAAAACCATCAGAGGCCAACTCAAGCGAAACCCAAACCTGGGCTCCTCCTCCAGGACTCCACCCTGGCATCTCTGGCGGGGTCGTGCACTGCCCACTCGCTCGCAGCCTCCCCCAGGTCACAATTCTGCTCAGCCCACGTCCCATTCATCACCGGCGGCCGAAGCCTCTCCTGCCCCGGCCCTCGTAACGCGGGGGGGCCTCTCGGCGGGGCCAGGCAGTGGCGGGGGGCGGCCGTGGCCAGGAGGTCGCGGCCCCTCTGCTGCGGGGCGGGCAGCGCGCCTGCAGGACCCAGGCCAGGGCTNACCGCCGAGGTGCGGCTGTCCCGGCTTCGCTGGGCCGTGCTGCTGCTCTTCAGCAGCTACTCCCTGTGCAACGCCTTCCAGTGGATCCAGTACGGCAGCATCAGCAACGTCTTCGTGCGCTTCTACGACGTGAGCGCCTTCGCCATCGACTGGCTTTCCATGAGCTACATGCTCGTCTACATCCTCCTGCTCTTCCCTGTCGCCTGGCTGCTGGACAAGAGGGGCCTGCGCCTCATCGCCCTGGCTGGCTCGGCCCTCAATGCCGCGGGTGCCTGGGTGAAGCTGGGCAGCCTGAAGCCGCACCTCTTCCCCGTCACTGTCCTGGGACAGGTCATCTGTGCCCTGGCCCAGGTCTTCATCCTGGGCATGCCCTCACACATCGCCTCGGTCTGGTTTGGCTCCCACGAGGTCTCCACCGCCTGCTCCATTGCGGTCTTTGGGAACCAGGTAACGGGCAGCTGCACCCCGGCTGGCCACGCATGTGGGGCGGGCTGTCACCTGCCTGGCCGGAGACTGGGAGTATTAAGGGAGCAAACCAGGGCGGGGTAAGAGATGCACAGGGCCCGAAGGGCAACCGCAGGGATAACACGAACTTACATGAAACTTCCTATGGAAAATGCAGTTGGTATCTGGAAGGATGCCACCGGTGTTACCCTTAGGGCTGATGGTGGTGGCAGAGGCAAGTGGGACTTACATCTACAAAGTTCAGGGCAGCATGGGGGTTAGGTATGATTCTGGCTTTGAGAGGCCTTTGGCTCAGGCTCTTCTCCAGTGCCCTCCCCTTCTGTGTGTGTGAATCTCCAGTCCAGGGCTGTGATTCAGTAGAACCATGAATGGCCTTGGGGGGCAAAGCACACTGCTGAGAAACTGCTTCAGGCAGTGTCCTTCAAACCTCGTATCTGCAGTTGCATCTGTACTTGACACTGCAATATCCTCCTCCTGCTGGCAACTAGATGGGACAGAGGAGATTAGCTGTCTCCTGAAAACAGTACTTGTCATTGGGCCCTGGAGGAAAAGGACTTTAGCACTTTCATACCTCTTAAAAGTAGGTACAGAGTTTCCACAAGCAGTTGCTTTGAAAAAAGGAAAAGTTCTAACAGGCCAGTGTGAGGTCAGCTGCCTGAGCACTCTTGTATCAATACAGGTGCGGGAGGCCAATGATCCACAGTTGCTCAAGCTGTGACTGTCTTTTCTTGTAGCCAGCTAATGCTCAGAGCAGATAAATTTTTACGCAGCTTTGAAAGGATCAGGGAAATACCTTTTTGACCCTTGCACCGCAACACCCGCTCATACCAGTTGAATGAAGTGAATAGGCCAATACTGATGCAATGCGAAGTGAAGTGAGCCTGGCTCTGCCGCCCTGACACAAAGAAGAGGAAAGTAGAACCTGGCATTAGCTGCTAGGCTGGACCTGTGCCCTTGCTTTGAGATGCAGTGTACTCCTCTGCATGTGACTCTGTGCACCACCCTGGGCAGTTCAGCTTGTGGGTGGCTGCCATTCCGATTTGAATGGTTTTCAATTCAGGTAGCTTCTAATGCAGGCTGCTTCTTCCTGTGTTTCTGTATTTATTTAGATACTGCTGAGGCAAAAAGAGGTGAATGCTTGGAGATGGTATTTGAGGAACAGAAGTTTGCACAACAGCACTAGGGAATTAAGGGGACCCCTTTACATCTTTTGGAAAGAGAAAACATCTTTCTTTGAGTGCATCTAAGCTTTCCTTTTTGCTCTTATCATCCCTTCTAGTGGGCTAGTTTTTATGTGTTTTTAAATGAATCTTTAGAGTGGAAGGCATCTAACTTGGCATGAGCAAATAAGTAACTGAGCATTTTGCTGTCAGACTTTAAAAAAATTATTCAGGTGGAGTTACTCAACAGTGTGCATTAGAAATCCAAACAATGAGGCTGTCAGCCTGTGCTATATGCCTGTGTGGAGTCACCATCATCCCAAAAGGAGTGGCTTACTATAACAGTTGTGAAAAGCAAACTTTGGCTACCCTTTTGGTGCTCCACACTGCTCTGGCGATTGAACTGACATGACAGTGAGACCTCAGTTCAGTACATAGTCTTTCCTTTGTAAGCCCAGACTTTCCTTTCAGGCACTTGGAGAAGTCAGAAATGGCAGTGACTAAAGACAGAGCATACTCCATAGGGAAGATCTATTTATTCCCCTAGTCAAGCATAATCACAGTGAATGAAAACTAGCTATTTTGTTTACTGGTGATGTTGGGCAGGAGAAGGAAATAGAGGCATCCATTTTTCCTGACTGCAGTTAAAGACTCTGTGTTTGGGAGTGTTAGCAAAGGGCATAATATAGTGGTTTTGTAATTGCAGTATGGTAAATTGTTCCCTATGCTCATTTCTCTACAATTATATGGTTTTCCTTTCCTTGCCATGTCACTTAGTTTAATTATTATTATTACTGAATACCAAGCACTGTTGTCCCTCTCCATTAAGAATTTCAAGCAACTGCACGAAGAAGCAGGGAAGTGTCACTGCTTCTTTATTTGCTATACCTGCCCTCTTTCTGCTCCTGCTCTCTTGGCCCCAGGCTGCACTTCAGCAGCGCTGTCCTGAGGAGAGCCCTGTTTGCTGGCTCATCTCGGTCTGCCGGGGACCATGTTTGCTCAGGACGCCGCCGCTGCTTGCTGACTGATAGTAACCTTCAGGTTCAAAGTTAGCCCTGAAGAGTAAATCATTGAATCAATCAAGTACTAAATACCCTTTAGAAAAAACCAAACAATCCCTAGTAAAGTGTCAGAATCACCTCACTTG
Source organism: Melanocharis versteri (assembly GCA_013397845.1). NCBI lineage: Eukaryota > Metazoa > Chordata > Aves > Passeriformes > Melanocharitidae > Melanocharis > Melanocharis versteri. The sequence continues at coordinate 565,689 of VZTG01010346.1, forward strand.
TTTCTGGCCGTGTGTTGGCTGTGGTAAAACAGATTAGATTGAGCACTCTTGAATCAGTGCTGGAGAGCTTCTAGAAGAGTGTGAACACCTGTGGATGTGATCACATTCTCTTGTTTACCCACTGCTGGTTTTCATGACATTTTACTTTTCCACGTTTTAACAGGAAGATACGTAGGTGTTTTTCCATTCTTTTTCCTTGTCGTGCAAGTTCATGTGTGGGGAGGTATAGAATGAAGTTTGCATGTCGGAAGCTTTGCCATTAATACATTAGTGTTATTAAAATACTACTGGCTTCTCATTGCTTGAAAGACTAGGAGGTCTAGTCTTCATTTAACACGCTTGCTCTTCCATAATGTGGGGATGAGGAAGCACATAGTCCTTTGGCATGACAGCACTAACATGGTGGTGGGGATATTTAGGTAGCAAGTTAAGTTTTCATGGTGTTTTGAAATTTATAAGCTGGAGTCTGATGGCCAGGTACCAGCTCTCTCCTTCAGCTGCCGTGGTGCATGCTGAGCTGCTGTGCCTGGGTTTTATGCATATCTCACTCTTACTAGTTTATCTCCCTGTTGTCACTTGATGGGCAAGGGGCATGGGCAGCATGCAGAGAAGTGTATAACTGTGTCGCATACAAAGAACATTTGTGGATTTGATTTGTATTGCTTGGCCGCCAGTATTGGGGTTTTTGCTGATTGAGAGAGACCTTGTTCCTGTTTCTTGCTGTTTTGACAAAGAAACAAGCTGCTGATGGGCTTGGGAATAAGGATGTGGGCCTGTTAAATGACCTTTCTGCAGTAATTTTGCCTTTTTTTTTTTAAGCAGGGGTTGGAAAAAAGTGATGTGATTTGGGAGGAAAGGAAGCTTCAGCCTCATATTAAGCTCTGCCTCAGTGGAAAAATCATGCAGCGCCTTACTGATCTTAAGGTGGGATCTGTCCCTGTTCTGATGTAGCTGCGATGTGACTTCAGAGATTTAGGGCTTCCATAACAGAAACAGCCTGAGGCAAAGGTTTTAGGTGGTATCTGCAGCCTGCTGGGAGTGCCCATCTCGAAGTGATTAGGGGATGGCTTTTGAAATGGACAAACCGGGTGATAAGCTGTGAATGAAATTCAGGGAAATGTTCGCTCTCTCACTCCTGGTGGGTCCTTTTCTCTGTTTTGAACTGGGGGAAAGAGTCTGCCTGGGGTAGTGGGTGGGATGGGTTTTGCCATATAATTGGGTCTGCAGCATCTGAATGGCCGTTGCTTTTGAGCTGGTGATCCTACAGTGCTTTTTGTGCTAAGCATGTGCCATTGTTTGATGCCTCACTGATAACTCTGTTCTGTACCTTTTGCCCTTCAGGGAAGGCAGTGTCTGAAAGTCTAAGAAGCACTGTGGAAATGTATCATGTCCTGTGGAATTCCTGTCTTCCAGTCTTTGAGTGGACTTCTAGATCTCTTTGGCTCTTCCGTCTCTGCTGGAGGATTCCCATCCCTTCAAATGATTCCCTGTTAGAAATATGGACTGGTGGTGATCTGTCTCACAGCCCTCTAGCTTGGCCTTGTATCTCCCAGAATTTTAGCTATCAGGATCGAGAAGATTTTAGTGGCAGTAGCTAATGGTTGACATAGTTGCTTGTAGTGACTGTAGTTAATGGTTGACATTCTCCAGCCCTGTCTCCTTTCTCTCACTGAAAAAAAAAGGGCAGGGTGGATCAGAGCACTTGGATCTCAAGGAGAGCTATGTGGCCAGCTCTCCAAGATCCTGGACTTGGCTCAGTGTGGGAGGGCGTGCTGACCAAATAGCAATGTGGCTTTTGCAGGAATGCTTAAGCTTCTATAAACGGACATGAGAGCCTGAAATGAACTTTTTCTACCCATTTCATCTGGTGCTCCCTTCCCAGAAATACACCAGAGGCAGCTCCCCCTTCTCTCTCACAGAAGTTGGCTTTTGGGTTAAATTCTGCATGGGAGTTTAAATTAATGTCTGCAGTGCTTCTGATGGGAGGGCCTACCCTACAGCCCCCTCAGCCCTTGCCCTGCAGGATATTGTATTAGGTGACTGGAGTAGGTCCTTGACCAAAGCATAGCCTCGCTGAGGATTCCAGTAGCAGCTGAGGTAGCTGTCAGAGCTGAAACCCCTCTGTTTTGTTCTCTCTCTTGTCTACTGCTGTTGTTTTGCTGTGTTGCATTTCTTCCCCAGCAGACTGGGGCAAGGTGCATTCAAGGCTGACAGGCGCCGAAGGACTTGCACAGGGGAATAGTCTTCACTGTACGGCATTGCATCATATTAAGCATTATGAGAAGATGCCACAGAAGCAGAAGTGTGATGCAGAAGGGAGTTTGCTTTGTTTTCAGATGAGCTTTGGTTGTGCAACTGCAGTCTGGAAAAACAAACTGTCTCCCACATTAATGGGAGAGTTAAATAGAGCTTAAGCCCTGTCTTACCACAAGGCTCGATTACAGTTTTTCCTTTCACTTCCTTATTTTTAAAACACTACAAGGAATTTATGTAAACTGTGCAAATATATACATTGGCTTCCTGACTATTGGATTTCAATAGGCTCTTCTAATTTTGCTCTCAGTGGTATGGAAAAAGCATATTCTGGACACCAATTCATACAAAAGTTTACTGTGTAGGAACTGGCAGCTTCTGCTTAAACAGCACCTCAGTTGGGCATTTTCAATTCTCCTGTAGCCTTTTGTATGGAAAGACAGCTGGGTACTGTGCTGATTGCAAAATATTGGGAAGCCAATGTGCAATTGGGAGGCACAGGGTGTGAGAAGAGGGTAGCTGGCGGCTCTCTGCAGGTTGTGATACATGAATTACAGGGTCAGAAAGTTCAGCTGCTCTTGTGTAATGTCACAGTTACAGTTTGAGGGGCACCTGTAGTTAGAAAAGGAGGGAGGGCCTAGGACAGAGCTTTGATACCCAGACACGAGCAGAAGAGGAGGCTGTGTTGCCCAGAGCTCTGGAACAGGCATCTCCTCAAAGGGGTTCCCTGGGTGAGTCCAGGGGGAATCTGGAGTGTATCCTCCTCACTCTCTGAAGTCTTGGCTTGGGAACTTGCTAAGACTGTGTTGAAATCATGGTGTCTGAAAAGCCTGTTGTATTGGTGTTTATCAAAGCATAGATCTTTTGATTGCTATATTTTCTGTCCACTTGGCCAAATCAGCAGGCTGCTGGTCTTGGGGTTTCCTGGGACTCCTGCGTATGCTGAGCCTCCTAAAAATTAGCATCACTTTTCTCTTCCTCCGTTCCTGATTGAGTATTTGGTAACAGACCATTTGGGATGTTTGTGTGCAAGTAGTGTGGATTTTCTGTTGATGTGTTCTTTTGAACTCCTGGATGAATACCAGCTGGTCCTGATGCCTCATAGAAGACATTAGTTTAAATAAATTGAGTAATATCTTCTACTCGTAACGCTTCAGATTTTTGCCATGTGAAGAGGTTGTGTTGATGTGGAAACCTCCAATAAATATCGTGTCATGAATGATGGTCCAAGACCTCTTTCTTGAATGTTCTCCTTCCACGCTGATCATCTTTCGACCCTTATGTCAGGTTTCCTGAATTTGTTGTGTTTGAAGAGTTTTGACTCAGTTTGTAAAGCTGTTCTGGTGCCTCTTTTGGCCTGATTATGGTTTTACTTTAGCTTGGTCCAGCTTGCTGTCATTTTTCTTTGCTTGAAGGAATAATGTCCAGTTTTTGAGCTGTGTGGTTTATGTTCTTGTTGGTTTCTTTTTGATGGTGTTTTTTTTTTTTGTTTGTTTGTTTATTTGTTTGTGTTTTTTTTTTTGTTTTGGGTTTTCTTTTTTTACTTAATTGTGGTTCCTTTACTCTGTTCTAAAATATTTTGTGAATATTCTCTAGGCTTACATTGAGCCTCTGATTCAGTGTCTTCGCACAGTCTTAATGCCACTTGCAAGCATTTAATTTCTTAGGCTTTTCTTCTTCATTTCCATTTAACACACTTCTTCCCTTTTAGGCAGCTTCCTCTTGTGAGTTATATATTGCTGTAGTGCTTTGGAGAGTGTTTCCTTCTTTTTTGTCGCTGCTGCAAGGAAGCTGAATTTCAGTGCAGTGCAGAACCATTCTGTAATATTGATCATAGTCACACTGTGCTGTTCTGGGTTGAAATCACAAATTATGCTGCCTCTTATAAGTTTCCCTCAGAAAAGGGTATTTATGGAATCAAAAAATGCAGCCTCTGCATCATCCCAGTCATGACGCTTATTTAGCTTGCATTGTCAAAATTTCTTACTGTTGTATATTTTTGCTTTTGCAGCATCTCTCTCTGTCTTTTAACATTTTAATTGACCTTCTGGATTTGGTGGTTCCCTCTGTCAACATTTATACCTACTTATGGAATTTTACAGGGCTTCTGTATTCCTGTTGCTGACTTGTAGTTTTCTTTGAGGTGGAGGTCCACTCCTGCACTCCTCCATCGATCATTCATTTACAATTTTTATGCTGATACACCACTGGTTATCTTCCTTCAGGGGACTCTCAGCAGCTAACCTTAGGCATGGCATTTTCTATTTCAAGACTTTGGGTACATTTATGCCATCTTCTTAGATACTTGCTCTTGGTTTTATTGCCTGTTCTTGTACACACTTGAATATTGAATATAATATTGTTGTTCTGACTGGTCCTTGGCAAACTAGTCTCTAAGAATAAGTCATCTGAACAGTGCACTCTGCTGTAGTTGTTGACTTTCCTGGTAGTGTGTTTAAAAATTACTCCAAAGCCTTTTTAAAATAAAGTGCCAGCAGCCTGATCTCCTGGAGAGATCTTCAGAGATCAGGACAGTGCTGGATGTTTTGGGTGAGAGGATTCTGAGTGATGTACCAAATTTTGAGAACAAGCTTATCTGTATAGGTGTTGGAGACCTATCTCCCTGTATAAAGGTAGGAGATGCAAATTAAATAAGAGGATCCGTTATGATCCATTGTGACTGATGGTCTCTGTAAGGAGGGTAGCACAGACTTTTGCAGAACTAACCTTATTTTTACATTGCTTTATTTTCCCTAATGTGCAAGGTGTGGAGAAGGGAGAGAAGTTATTTTTCCCTTTCTAAGGCATCTTTTAAATTTTCTGGTTAATTGGTCACAGTGTTTCTGTGGGCTGATGGTAATGTGCATACTGACCTGCTGAGAACCAGGCTAAAAATCTTGTGAAAGGTAAAGTATATGCAGTGTAATAGTCATCATGTTGTTGAGAGCTTGTCTTCCTTGCTAAAAATGGTGTGAATAATCCAGGGTCTGTGAGTGTCATTCAGGAAATCTTCAGTTTTAGTCCCGTCAAGGGGCCTCATCTTCACAGAATTAATAGCATGAGTTGCTCTGAAATATAAAATGTAGCTCCTATTGCTATGATTTTTTTGTCCATTCTGCTACCTAGTTCTTATCAAATGTATAATGAATATAATGAACTGATGGATAAATGTTGTTTCTTTTTGGGGGAGGAGAAGAGAGAGGACAAAACATCCATTTATGGTTAGAAAAATTGTACAGGAAAATTCTTCTGAAAAGGCAACAAGTAGTTCAAGAAATCTGGGTGAGTCTGTGACCCATTGGGTAAGTGATGACTGTAGGACCTCCCAGTAAAAGATTTCTAAACAATTTGCAACACAGACTCTCAATACCTTGTCTGCTAGGTATATCAGATAGATCCTTTTTCAGGAAGGAGCAGCTGGAGGGAGACTGGGAAAGATTGAATCTCAACTGCAGTCCTGGAGAAACTCATGTCAGAGGTCAGAATAAAGCCTGGATCTCTCCTCTCCTGTTATTTTGCTGGTGTTCAGCAGCTCATGTGGCTAGCATGTGATTGCAGAGAGAAGGAAGATAAGAAGTACCTAGCACAGGAATCCAGCTTAGTTCTTCCAAGAATGAAACAGTGGTAAGACAGAGTCAGTTTCCAGTATGGTGTTTGTAAACCTTACTTGGGAAAGGGTGGAGGACACATGTAAGCCCTGATATATGAGACTCAATAAGACTCTTCCCTCAAATGGAAAGAAGCAATGCTGAGAGTCTCTTCCTCAAGGGTTAAATTTTTAGGAATGCTCTGAAGATAGGAGTGAAGCCCAGGCTGGCTGTGTCCTGGGCTGACCAGGCACACCAGAGCCGCAGGCCGGCACTTGGCCACAAGGAGGGCAAAATAAATGTGCTGCAGAGACAAGCAGGCTTCTGCCCTCTGCCAGCGAGCTTCTGTGTTTGATGCCATTACCTTTTCTGTGCAGCTGCAGGCTCGTGCAGAGAAGGGGGAGGCATGCAATTTGATGGAGATTAGAGCTTGAAGCCTCTAAACCATGATAGTTGTGCTCACTGTAGCCAGTGGGTGGTGCAGAAGGGGAGAGCCAGCCTGACTCGCTGTGATGAGAGGCTAAGGATAGGCCATGTCTGAACAAAATTGAGCTCTGGCTAGTTTAGTCCTGTGTCAGAGTCTGTCTGTGCCACGTAGGTGTTAGGAAGGTTTATCCTCCCTAATGGTCTTTTAAGTTTCCTCCTAAACTCTTTCAGTCCTTGACTTGCTATCTGGGATGGCACAGCTTGGGTTTGTCTTCAGTCTATGTAACCAAACTTCAAATGTTCTTATTCCTGACAGGGCCTTGAACTGGTGGGGCACATCTGTAATCTCTTGGTGGCTCTTCTCACTAGCTCCCTGCGATGTCCCAGCACCAGGAATGAATTTAACGAAGATATCTGTTGCTGATCCTGACCCAGGTTATTCCAGGTCCCAGTGGAGGGCACTGTTTGATGCAGGAGGAGTTTGGCCAGCTGTGGTTGAAAGTCATTTGTTTGTAAGCGAAATAGGGTGTCTGAGGGTAGCAGATAGCTCTGTTTGAATCCTAAGCATTCTTCCTGTTTCAAAAATACACCAGCTGGATGAAGGAGTAGGGATTTTGTGGAGGGTGTTCTGGGGCTGGAGGGCACAAGATGATTTTTAGCCTAACCACCAGATATGGCAACTGAAATATATTTGTTCTGAGATCTTTGTCTTGGCCAGTAAGTCAGTCTTCCAGAATGAGTCTGTCAGCATCCCAGAAACACGGAGACATGTCAGAGAAAGCATGCAGAAAGTACAAGGAGGTTTTGCTAGAAGACAGCCCGGGAAACATGTCTGAGCTCATGCCTGGGTTACAGGACTCTTGGTGCTTCCATGAGGTTTATGGGCTGCACAGAACTTGTCTTCCTTAGTCCTTGCTTTCTGTACACTTCAGAGCGGTTTATCCAGGGACAGTTGCCAAGCTCCATTACTAAAACAACCTTGACATCTAGGATATGTGCTGTCAACACTTCCTTTGCTTTCAACCTTGATGCTCTTCTAGATTCTCCTGGTGGTCATAGGGTGAGCCTTGTCTTGGGAGGCTGCTCATTTGAAACTGTGTCAAAGGTGGCTGAGCCAGATTAATATATCATTTATTTGGAGTGGTCAGGTTTCTGTCTCGGCCCTTGCACTTATGTGGTTGGAAAATAAATTGGTTCAACTCATTAACCCAGCAGATATTGTGGTTGGTTTTGATGGTCTTGTTTTCTGCCATTTTTAATGAGCAAAATTGGATTACGATGTGATCAGGCCAGCTCTAGAGCAGGGGCGAGGTAAGGAATGGGATGTGTGTGTGAACAGCAACAAATATTTGTGAAGGAGGTCAGGGCAGGCAAGACCTCCACTTGGATGGAGCCAGGTATTCATTCTGCTCAATTCTGTTGTAAAACCTTGCCTTGAATATCCTGACAGTTGTAAATGCAGTGGGGAAACTTCTCTCATGACCTAATTGCAATGGGTATCTGACTTCTATCTCTTAATTTTTGGGTGGTAAAGAAGATTTTAATCTTGGTTGTGAAATTGGATTAGGCTCAGTTGAGCCTGTACTGAGCTGTAGGGTAGTGGCAATGTTGTGGTTTCATGTCATGTCTCTATTTATCCCCTCTCTCTCCTCAGCTCGGCATCGCTGTAGGCTTTCTGGTCCCTCCAGTTCTGATCCCTAATGTGGAGGATGTGGAGAAGCTGGCCTACCACATCAGCATCATGTTCTTCATGACTGCAGGTGTGGCATCAGCCCTGTTCATCCTGGTAATCATAGGTAAGGAGGTGGGAGTGTGCACGTGAAACCAGATGGGACTGAGATCAGCTGATGTGTGAGCGGGGCCTGTGTGCCAGGAAGTGGGCTGGGCAGGCCGTCTGGGGATGCGTCCTACCATGCAGCTGACAGGGTCATGTAATACCATATCTTGCTGTTTCAAACCCTTGATGAACAGCACATGTAGAAGGCAGGTTGTCAGTGAGCCTGCCAAATCGTTAGTTTTGTCTGTTGCCTGCATGATAAATTCCAGGCATGAGTAAGTCCTTTAAAAACCAACAGAAATCTTGCAAGTTTCATAATCATCTTCCCTGCAAACAGAGTTGTGGGCTTTGGATTATGTCTGGGACCTGACTACCCCTTAAGAGTAGAGAGAAAGAGGCAGATTATATGGCATCACAGGAGCAAGCTGTTCCCGGTTATGAGTGGAAGAATACAGCATGAAGGACAGCATTAGAGGTGCAATTCCCCTGCTTAACACATGAAGTTGAAGCCAGGCCTTTGGCATGAAAGACTGGCATACTCACTGGAGAGCTGAGTTTAGTTCCTGAATTCCATGCAATTTTTTTGATAGGCTCCTTTTTCCAGTTTGTTCATGTTGCTGGTGGCTGAATCAGATGTAGAATTCAAATAATGTGGGGCAGGGAATAGACAAGGTGCAAAAATGCCTGTCTAGTACCTGGCACAGCAGTGTCACCTGTGACTGGGATTTCTGGATGCTACTTTAATGCTAGTAAGGGGCAGCAGATGGCTTGGCCTGAAATAAAACCTGGCAAAGGTTATTGTTCCCTGAGCACTGGCCACTGCAGAGCACTAAGCCAGCTTTGTCAACTGACTTGTCCAGTTCCGCTTTGTCATTTGTAAATCCGTATAACAGTTTTGCACCTAGCTGGTCATCCTTCTAGAGACAAAGGCATTAATAGTCCTGAGAACTCTTTTGGTGCCGCTGGACACTGCCTCCGCAGAAAGCTAATTGAAGGCAAGATGTTTCCCTTGCCAAGGTGGCAGGAGTTACTGTTGGAAGAGAGCTGTTCTTTCCTGTTCCTGGATAAGTTCATGCACGGAGATCAAAGCTTAAGGACGATGGTGTGTTTTGTACACTTGGTTCTACTAGCCCCTCTGCCATCCCTCAAATGGCACAGTGTGTGCTCAGGCCCCTCAACTGCACCATTACAAGCAGATGTATTTTTTGTCTGGTTTCAGTCTTCAAGGAGAAGCCCCCGAACCCTCCAAGCCGAGCTCAGGCCTCAATCCAGTCAAGACCGACTGCGGAGTATTCCTACGTGCAATCAATCCTCTGCCTGCTCCGCAATACCAACTTTTTGCTGCTTATGGTCACTTATGGTAAGGTCTGGCTTTTCTTCTTGTGCGGTCATCATGGCTTGTCCCTCCCTCTCTGTGCTCTGCTGGGGCAGTAACTGGCTTGAGTTGTTTTAGGGAAACCTAAAGATAGCTCCCCTGTGCTGCCACAGACCAGGAATCCCTATAGCCCAGTACTCTTCAGCAGTGGTTACCAGCAAATTGCAGCAGGGAAGAATGAAAGGAAGGCAAGCACACAGAGGATGATATGCCCCTGCAACTGTACTCCCAATCTTTGACTGTTTGCTGTTCAGGGGATTTTCTTATCTGTTCTTTTTTTCTAGTTGTTTAGTTAATTGCAGCGAACCGATCTAAGTGCTTACATAAGAAATACATGGAGTGTCTGAGTGCAAGTCACAGAGCTGAGTGAAAGTCATTTGCGAAGGCAAGGATATGAATATGACTGCCAGGTGTCTCAGTAGAGGTCATGTGGAGTATGCAGATGTGCAGACTTTGCAGCTTCCTAGGCAGTCCCTGTGAAGCAATTGGAAGGAAGGACTGGAGAACATCATCTTATGCCGTCTGTCCTTGCATGCTGAATTTGCTGCTTGCTTCTCTTCAGCAGTCTCGGTCTGTTTGTTTGAGGGCAGTGTGATGTGTTGAATCTTTTCCCTGATGCTGAATTGGCATATGGAAAAGTGTTTTTCTAATTAGCAGAAAGGCCATTGTGGTCTGTGCCTGGCCGAATAATAGGGTGTACTGTAGCCAGCTAGTCTGTGGTTAGTTTTGTCCTCCTTCTTCCTACTAGCTTGCTGTGGAAGCTTCTCAGGGGTACAGTTAAATATTACTGAAAGCTCTGTGCGTTCTGCCAGCAATTGTATCTGAAAGACCTTGTGGATGAGTAGGCATGTTGGAGAGAGTGAGATGATATCTTTGTACTTGCTGAGGATGCTAATGGTCTTTGGAGTTGTTGGAATCTCTCCTCCCTTCTCAGTGCAATAGACTTCTAGAAATGCTCCTCTCAGATTGCTCTTAAACTCTGCTGGTTTGCATTGCAGCTGCTGGGTTTGGCTTTTTTTCCTTTTTTTTTTTTTCATAGTACATAATGCCCTCTCAGAAAGTGAAGATAGAAAAACCTGTCAGGCAGACTGTGTCTAAAGTTGGATTGTATCATCTGCTTGGTTCATGCTTTAGGAAACAGAAAGGGGAAAGCATTTGCTCTAGTAGGTGTAAACAAGTCCTAGAGGAGAGAGAAGGGCTCTCAGTACAAAGAGCGTGTTTAGAATCTGACCTTCCTGGGATAATTCTTTTCTGTCAGTCACAAACTGTGGAAAATCCATTCAGTGGCTCATAAATAATTTTCTCTTGCTGCTGGTCTGTGCATTTAATCTGTTCCTCTCTGTGTCAGCCTCCTGCCAGTCTCCAGCTTGACTTGAGGTGACTGTTACTCAGAGGGAACTATGCTGTGAAACTTTTTTTTTTTTTAACTTGTCTGGGTTGAAAATGGTGACAGTTTTTCCTACTCAAGTCAAAAGTTACGTTGGCCAAGATTTAAGACATCTGCAGCCACATGAGTGCAGCTGAGTCATCCTGCCTACCTAACACAAAGATATCTGCAGCCTGTCGGCTTTTATGTTAGCATAGCATGGGTCAGGGGAGAGAGAGGAAAACCTGCTGCTTGTTCATCTCTCCTGGCTGTAGAAAGAATGGGGATCCTTCCACAATGCCAGGTCAGAGCAGGTGTGCAGACCTCTAAGGTCTTAGTATTACCAGCAGCCAATGATTTCTTTCTTGTGGCAAGACTTGCAGTGCTGGAAACAGTGGTGTCACTGCTGATATCTCAGTGCTAGTGAACTGTTTTTGAGGAAAACCCTCAGAGAACCTTTTCCCCAAGGCTGCTGACATTGCTTCCATAAAGCTGAGGCATAACGTGAAATGGACATTAAGGAATTCCAAGTCTGTGGGGTTGGGCTTTGCATTGGGGAGAGCATGTTGCTAGTGGGAGGCAGTAGGCAGGAAAAGGGTGGGAGATTCTGGGAAAGGCTAGTAGAACGGGAGTCATGAGACAGTCTTAAAGAATCAGCATTTGGAATGGTGATGGGGCAGTGAGGAGGAGGCAGGGCAGTGAGAACTGCATAAGGAGCCATTGTTGGGGAGGATTACAAGGCTGAACGAGAGAGACTAAGAGTCTGGCATTTAGGTAATAGGCTGCCTACCTGTGGGAGACATGGGTTCTGAGGCTTAATAAGGGCTCCTTTTGGGGCTGTAGGCAATAAACTTCTCTGTTCTGGCCTCTATAAAATAGAGAAGACACTGAGGTATCAAAAATGTTATTCTACATTACAAGCAAACCATGGTAACTAGCTAAAGAATCAGGTGATAGACGACATTCAGATGTCCTGCTCCCAGCTACTAATTCTGATTTCCCTCATCTCGGTGGGCAAATGGCTGCTTTCCCATTGGAAACAACCATTACCTGTTTTATGGACATTCAAACAGCTGTAATTCTCAGAGAAGCTTCACTGAGCAACTGTGACATATAAAGTGCCTACAACTTTTCTCAGCCCTCACATATGCAAATTTGACACATTGTCTTGATTCTTAGAATGTTTTGCCTGACTCTGGTGCCAAGTGTTGCTGCCAGCTCTTACTTTCTGCCCAGCTTGGGAGCAGGGGCCCTTCTCTGTCTTGGAAATCACATGCATCACAGAGCTGCTGTAAAGCTAGTTTACTGACAGCATCAGGTACCAGAGCAGCATCTGGCTGTCTTCACAATGCTGCTGTCCTTTTGGCTGGGTGAGAAATAGAGGTGCACAAATGAGTGGTTAATGTTTATGCCCAGCTTTGAAGTGAAGAAGCAGAAGGACTGTGCTGATCTGCCATACTCCTGTGTCCTGGCACTGCAGCTTGTGGTGTCACCTAGTGAGCGGGGTGCTCCAGAGGTGGAGATAGCATGAAGCTGAATTAGGGTCTGTTAACTGTTTTGCCATAGCCAAGTGTTGCAAAGAGACAGCTTCCAAGGCTGGAGGGCGCCTCCTTGCTGTGAGGTCTCCAGTTGTTCTCCCCCATCCTTGGCTGCTCGCCCTGCTGGGGTTTCCAGCCTTCCTGAGTATCTCTTGGTAAGGACTGGGTAGATTCTCCTGACTAATGAGCATGTCACTCAGCTTATTAGCCTCTCCTGTAACCTTCTGACACATAATTTTGAAGCAAGAAGCATTGTCACAGGCAATGTTTGGGATCACTTGCATAAGACTCCTCATCTGTTGTCTGTGCCATACAGCTGTGGAGTGAGCTTTGCTTAATCATAGAATGGTTTGGGTTAGAAGGGATCTTAAAGATCATCTAGTTCTAATCCCCATACCATGTGCAGGGACACCTTCCCCTAGACCTGGTCACTCAGAGGCCAGTCCAGCCTGGCCTTAAACACTTCCACCTACACCTTTGGGCAACCTGTTCCAGTGCCTCACCACCCTCACAGTAAATTGTATTGTTGTCAGAGGTGGTGTGTGAAGGAAGTATGATGCACCCTCCAGCTGCCCGTCTTGTGGCTCCTCATAGTGCTGTGTACTGCTACAGGTATCCAGTGGAGGACTGGGCTAGGTGCAGGATTGCTGAGTACCTAAGGGGAGCTAGGGGACTTCAGGGTTTGTTCTCTCTGTCAAAGTTCTGCCTGCTAGACTGCACTTCTGTGTCTTGTATTGCTAGTTTCTGCTTTTAGCTGAGGCTTAGAGAGGAAAAGTAGGAAGGGGGAACTTGACTCATATCTGTTTTGTCAGGATTTCAGGCATCCGTGCCAGACTTTTTAAACCCATGGCTCCTTTTGGAGCCTATAAACGTGTGAACTGCAGTGGTGAAATCTGTCCCCTTCACCCATCAGGATTGCTGAAGCCTTGAAGAGAAACCAACTGCAAATGTAAATGACTTTCTGAGAAGAAAGTTGTGCTAGCTGTTACAGACCTCATCCACCTGGGGAAGGTTTCTCAGTATCACCCAAGGTGAGAGTGTAGCCGTTGCAGTACTGCTGGTCCAGTGCACATGTGTATGTTCTTGCCTGCTGTAAGCAAAGCTGTTGGGTTTTCTGCCCTTTTGAGAAGGCGTTTAACCAATGAGAATTGCATGCAAGATGGAGCAGAGTGTCTGAATAGGGCTTGACCAGTATCACCCCAACAGTTTCATTCTCACCTTGGGTGATACTGAGAAACCTTCACCAGGTGGTTGATGCTTGTAACAGTTAATGTAAGTTCTCTTTCAGAAATACAATTACTTTCACGTGGTTTTTTCAGGCCTCAGTGATATCTTTTAAAATGCAAGACTTTTCCCATGCAGACACACACCCCAGGTGCCTGAGGGTAGTGCTTTCTGTGCTTCACCAATCAGCTCTACTCCTACTTGTCTTGCGTTTCTCTGCTTGGAGAGAATGTTATTTACTGGCTGTCAGCAGGGAGAATGCTGTCAGGCTCTGCTCTGGGAGGAAAACACACAGGTCAATGACACTGTTGTTAATTGAATCTCAGGTCTTTGTTCAAGGTGTGATGCTGAGGCAGGTGCTTTTCTAGTATTCTGCCTTGGCTGGGAGTAGAGGAGAAAATTGCAGTGCTAAAGATGGATCTGGCTCTGAGAGAGGGTTGAGACCCTGTGAAGGAGTTGCAAGACCTTTCAGTACCAGAAATGTGCACAGCCCTTCCTCAAGCTGCTTAGGTAAGAACCATCCTGAAACTGCAGGGTAACATATGTCTAGCCAGTCTGGCTCACTCTCCTGAGACTCTGCAGCCTTGTTCTGGACCAATGATCCCAAAGATTTCTCTCTGCATTTCTACCCTTTCACAACCCAGCAAGAGAGTAGCAGGCTCTGAACGTGCTGCGTTTTTATCCCCTTCTCAGGTCTGAATGTAGGTTGTTTCTACGCCTTGTCCACTCTGCTGAACCGCATGGTGATCCATCACTACCCAGTAAGTGCATCCAACACTCATGGCCCTCTCTGATGCTTGCTGTTGTCCAGCACTGGCTGCTGAAGGAGAGTCTGTGAGAAAGGCAATGCCACAGCACTCCTGGCTGGCTCTAGGACAAGTTGGCCGTTCCTTTTTTCCTTTACACCACCCCATGCAAAAGCTGGTGAGCTCTAGAAAATACCTCTTCTTTGCACCTTAAATGAAAGCATTTACTTCTGAGAAAGTCTTCCAGCAATTTCCTCTCCTTGTTTCTGACTGTGATTTCTACTGGGACATCTGTTCCAGGAGGTTGCCCATGCTCATGCTCTGGTGGCAGAAGGGTGGAGTGCCTCAGTACCTGAGCTATTGTACAGCTTACTGCTGGTGCTGCATGCCACAGAGCTCCTTTTGGTGCTGCCTTATTGTGAGTCCCAATATTTCCTTGTCAATCTGGTCCAAATCCTAACAGCAAGCTTCATAGAGTTTATGCTAACTCCTCTGAGAGTATCTGCTCACACTGGCCAGTGCACACTTTTTTCTCAGGGCTGGCTCAGAGACAATTGCCAGACCACTTTTTTTTCATGGACCAGAAAGCACTGGCCCATAGTGGGCCCAAAAGTGTTCCTGCAAAGGCTAGTTCTGGTTAGTGTGTTACCAGCAGAAAACATGTATAAAGACTAACTTTGGTGTATTTTCCTCTCTGGGTTTTCTGCACTTTGTTTTTTGTTGGATATGACTTAGCGCCTGCATTTGTGTGAGTGTGTATGTGTCTCACCACAGGGGGAAGAGGTGAATGCTGGAAGGATTGGACTCACCATTATACTGGCGGGGATGGCTGGGGCTCTGATCTCCGGCATCTGGTTGGACAAAACCAAAACCTACAAGTAAGTCCCTTGTTTGCCACTGTGCTCTGGTGACTGTGCTCTTCCCTATACTGTGCAAGGAGCAACCCTGTGCAGTTGCAAGTTGGCAGTCCAGAGACTGAATCATTGGGAGGATTTTTAGGGAAAAAATAAGGTTCTTCAGAATCCAGTTAGTCTAAGGTGAAGTTTGGAGCTGTGCGTTAGCCGGTGCTGGGCTCATACAAGGTCTGGTGTCGGTGATCCCTAGGGAAGCTTAGAGAGAAGATGAGGTGGCCCAGTAACTGCTTTGTCAGGGATGAGAGAATTTTTGGCACAAACAGAATCAAGACTGTACCAGACCATTTCTCAGCCCTTACAAACCAGCCTCTGTGAATTTTTGTCCAGCTTAATGAAAGGCACATTGAATCCAGTGCCCAGAGGCATTGTGTTGATGGCGTGTTGCTGTATTTAGGGCAGGCGTAAGGGTTATTGGGGTTACGGGTGGATGATTCTGTGTTTGTTGCCCGATGAGTTGGGAAGGCAGATCTGGCCAGCATACCTTGTCATCTGCAAAGGGACAGTTAAGAGTCTTCGCTTGTCCTACAGCTCTCGGTCCTCAGGAACTTGGATCTCACTGAAGCACCTCTGTAGGATATCCCGGGGGATACAGAGAGACTCTTGTGTCTTATACTGGGGTCCAACCAGCTTTTTGGTTTCTCTGCTGGCTTTGAGAACTGTGCTATAACCTGTTGTCTGAGCAGGTTGGGTGAGAGGAGGCTTTACTGGTGATGTGTTGGTAATGACTTGAAAGCAATTTCAGAGTTTTATTCCTTGCAGCAGCTTTTCACCTGGGAGAGTCCTACTGCCATTATCCTACCTCATATCTTGGGCCAGAAATGCACATTCTCATTGTAGACAGCTTAGATTAATCTGGCTAGCTGTGAGCTTGCAACTTCTGGAGTGGCCTCTGGCCCTAGCTCCCTGTAAAGTACAGGGATCAGAAATAGAAAATTGTCTTCTCTAATAAGAAAGAACGGTAGGAGAAGACTCCTGGGACTGGCAGGTCGTTTGTTGCTGTATCTAGATGGTTGCGTGGCACTGAGTAGCTCTCATATGGGAGTCCTGGGAAATAGAAACACAACTGTTAGAACTGCACTGCTAACCATTCAGTGTGACTTGTGTCTCTTTCCAGCCCAGGCCTAGTGGTAAGGTAGCCTCAGCTGACACTGCTAGACTGGATGATCTTCCTGGTTCTCCGTAAATGAGGTTAGGTTGCAGCATGAAGGCTTGAAGAGCTTTGTGACTCACTATGCAGAGCTGGGACTTGAAATTTGGTAGAATGGGAGGGAGAGAAAAAACCACAAATCCTGTATTTGTTCCATGTCCCCTCCTTCCTTGGAGGGATCATGTAGGTAGGCAGAGCTGGCTAACAGTGCAGAAAAATAGGACTGTGTCATCCATTGAGTTTATCCTACAGACCCCAGGGACTATTGGGAGATAGTTTTAGCCTTAGGTAAGGAAAAACCCTGCTAAGAATTCGTTCTCCGTTACAGCCTACAAGATGGATTTCTGTGAAACTAGCACATTTTTTTTCTGAGTGCTACATAGTCTTTATTTAGCCCCATTTAAAAGTCTATTTAAAAAAACTGTCAAGATGCCAGATGTTCTAGGTGGGTACCCTCCCCCTTCCCTCTGTTGCTGAGATAGTGTCAAGAATAAAATGGTAAGCACATGAAAATCAGGAAGGAAAGATATCAAGTCCTTTTTTTAGTCAGCTTGGAGAGAGAGGGAAGCAAATGAATGGGATCCAGCTGTGATTGAGGGTAGCAGGGGAAGGTTAATAACAGAAGGAATTGCAGATCTCTACATGCATGTTTGATCTTTACTGTACCATCAGCAGTTCCTTGAAAGGGTTGAGGCTGTGCTAAGTCAGGCTTTCCCCATCTGTCATGCTCGGGCACCAAATGGCCTTGCACTCTTGCTTTTATTTGGCAGGCAAGTCCCTGCAGCAGTCCCTGCACTGTTCTTGTTTTTGGAACAGCAGGTGGAAATTTGGTCAATTCAAATAAATACATGAGTTACGTAGTGACGAGTGAGCAGTGCAAGAACTGGGGTTGTGTTTGGTGGTATGGCTTGTTGAGAACAGCCCATCTCTTTCAATCATAGAATCAGGAGAAAACCCTTAAAGTTTTGACATCAAGTTCCTGGCTCAGAGGACAGATGAGGTTGTGACACCTGGAGACTGCTGGGTATATTGGTATTTGTAGGGTAGTCTTGCTCAGAATGAGGTGTTTGGGGACTGAATTAATCACCACTTCTCTTTGGCTATACTTTTCTTTTAAGTGCAGTGTTCACATGGCCTCAGGTCAAGCTGGTTGCAGTCAGCACTCTCCGCTTTCATTGCTGCATCTCTGTAAGGCAAGATGTCAGAAATATCCATCTCTCTCTCCATTGACTAGGCAGAGGACTCCAAGTGGTGTTTTAGGTCTGTACAGATCCGAAGTACAAAAATGTGGGGGAGGGAGAAAAGGTAGTGGAGAATGGGGTGCTTGGGTCTCTTCCACTGAAAGGTGAGTGCTCTCTCAGCCTAGCCTGACCTGCAATTTGGGCCTTCTTATTGTAGCCCTTTTCCAGGTTAGGCCTTGTGTAGTGGATATGTCTTCATCCTGTCCTGCCATAAGTCTTATATAAATAATTTACCAAGACTTTACCGATTTCTTCTGACCTTCATACAGGAAGGAAGTGGCATAAAACTGAATGCCAAAGGATGAGGGCGTAGTGAAAACCAAAGCAGTCTTCTCCAATTCATCCCTTTCTCCAGCATCTGACACCTCTGTGTCTTCAGCAATGAGATCTTCTGGGAGCATAGGAACAAGGCCTTTGTTCAGGCTTGTGTGCAGCTTGGAATGTGCTGTCCTCATGGCAAAGCCTGTGGAGGCTATCTGTCATCCCCATCTGTAAAGCAGAGCATCCTGGAGCTGCACACAACATCCCTGTGAGCAGCTAAAACTGTTGTACGTGGCTGTGACCCTCTTCCCACCTCCTGCTCCTGGCTTGTTCATTTGTTTCCTCAGATGTTGCTTGACTCGAGTGTTTTTGCAGCTGCAATTCCCTCTGAGTCTTGTCCTGTCACTTTTGCCTTCCTCATCCAAGTGACCTTGTGAGACAAGGCTGGGCTGGGCCATACCCATTCCTTACTCTGAGGCTTCTTCTGGAGTTGACTGAACAGCAGGAGATGTGTTCTTCATTTCAGCCCTGTTCCCTGCTGGTGCTGGCCCTGCCTGGCTTTTTTCCTCAAGGTCTCTTTTTTCTCACAGTCCCTTGTGTGAGCTCTTTAATCTGCCTCTTCAGAAGGTTTGGGAATGTGACTGGGAGGGCAGATGAATGTCAGGGCTGGTTAGGTTCATCTAAGTGACAAGCATGTCAAGTCCTTCACAGATCTCCCTCTGGCTCTGCCGCAGAGACTTGGCACTGGTGCCTTTGTAGCAATGCTTCCACATGGGTGCAGCGGGCTTCCTTTTCACACCCCAGAGCACAGGTACCCACTTTTCCTAAGGTAGCGTGGCAGGATGCCTAACTTCCAGCCTGTGCTCACTGCACTAATCAGCCTGTTAAGTAGACAGTCTCTGTTCCAGACAATGAAAATTGTCAGTCTCTGTAGAGCTGTCATGGGAGTAGGTTGCTAAAAACATCAGAATGCAGCGCTGATGTGCTGTGTGAATCTGCTTCTCCTCCTTAGTGCTTTTCTCACTCCCATGAGATTTATGGCTATGATAAGAGGCTTATTAAGCTAAAACTGGGCATTTTTCCATGCCCTGGTGCCCCTAGGACTACAGAGCATTCTTGTCCTCTGGTGAACAGGGTGTCAAAGGCCACTTCCTGAGAACACCCTGCCTCTGTGTCTTTCCCCAGGGGTTTTTGTTTCCCTATGCATCAGTGTCTATCAGTATCTCAGTTAAACCCTCTTCAAAATTTTATGTCTTTCTTGGACGGCTGAGCACTAAATCTCCTTTTCTTGTCATCAGTGGTATGCTCGGGGGAGCAGGGTTTTGCTGAAGTCTGGTTTAGGTGAAGTCTGCTTGTGTGCTTAAGGCTGTTTCCTGCAGCAAGATTTGCATTCACTGCTGTCTGTTCAGATCCTGCGAGGGGCTGTGGTGAGCAGGCAGCAGTTCATGGTTTCAGGGCGCTTCTTGGTCTGTGATTCCCACAACACTCAAGCCTGTGGTCTTGTTCTTTCACAAAGGTCTGTTGATTAATTTTGTCCTTCTGCAGCCTAATGATTCAGGGAGGTCAGTGAGGAAAACTTGCTAGATGAGATACCCGTGGCAGGATCAGTTTTCTCCATTTTGTCCTCTACGTGGCTCTGCAGTTTCAGCGAAGATCACCTTCAAGAGGCTGCCTGCAGCTATGAGTCTGCCTGCTCTAGTTCTCAGTGAAGCACAGCATGTTCTGGGAACTTCTCTCTTGCAGCTTGACTAATGACATAGCATCAATGTGAAACAAAGTCTTGGCCACATCTGGTCACTATCTCATTCTTCACTTTTCCCTGGAGGTGAGGAGCGAAGTGCAACACTTGGCAACTGAATAAGATACAGATCACTTGGAATACTTGAACCATAAACTTAGAAAACTGAGTGATATTTTGTGTGACTATCCTGAGACCTCTGCACTGAGCCCAGAACTGGCTGTGGTGAGAAAAAAAATTTGAAACACTCCATGGGCTGAGTGTCCCTGCTGGCAGTGACTAAACTTCCAAGGGCTGCAGCCACCTCTTGGAGGCCTGCACAGTATTTTAGCCCTGACTGCTATGTAGTTTGGAGATTCCTGTTTATGGAAGGAGCACCCAGTTCAAACTTGGTTCATGTAGCCCAAGTACAGAACTGTAATTCTAGCTTTGAGCTCCTTTCCTAATCATCTCATTCCTCTATGGCTGCTTGTCAAGGCACGGGAGGCCTAAGAAGTCATGGGACATAGCTGAGGCACCTGTATTGAGCAGAAAAAGGCTTTTACTTGCATCTCTTTCACTCTCTTGGGCTGCTCTCTGTCTGTTCAGTCAGTCTTTCAGCTCTTCTGCAGCCTCCAGGCTCTGTGCCAGCCATGTAGCAGCTCTCTGCAACAGATTATTACAGAAGTAAGCACCCCTTTATGCTGCCTTCACAGATGAATTTTTCCCTCAGTGAAAACTTTGGAAAAAACATACTCTAGAAAAAACATACAGCATTGGAGGTTAAGGGATTTAACTACTCCTTTGATATACACAACAAAATTACTCGTCACAGCAAGTTGTTTAGCCTTTCAATGTATTAAATGAGCCTGGTGAACCTTGTAAGTATGGATCAATAGCTGAAGCCTGAAATTAGCTTCTCAGGCCTATATTTGGATAAGAATTGACATATGGGCATGAGCCCCACTGACTGCAGTCATTGCAGCAGTGAGGGAGGACAGAACCTTAGCTGGAACAGTCTGGGTTTATCTGTAGTAAATCAATGTACTGGAAACATTTTCTTACACATTGTAATACTTACTGCCTACTTGGGTTGGATTTTTGACAGTGATCATTTGCATTAAAAAGGAAAAGTGAAAATAGTTTGAGATTTAGTTTCTTTAGTAGAGTTCTAGGAACTGATATCAAACACATTCTTTAATGGATTAAGACTTAAATTTGGGAGAAAGTACACAAGTAGCTTGTGGTAATACATGTAACTTCTTCCTAAAAGACAATGATCAAAAGGTTTTATCAACTCTGGTAACTGTTCTGCTTTCAAAATCCTAGTGAAATTTCAGTCAGGTAAAGTATTTACCTTCCCCTCCTTTCCCTCCTCAAAACTATGTGCTGTGAAGACCTACTGCTGCCTCTTGTACTAGAAAGACCCTTGCTTTTTTTGATGTGAGAAGGGTTTTCTTGGTGTCTAGTCAAGGATGACAGTTGCTAAATGTTGCGGTAAAAGCTGGCCTGGGCTGCTGCATGTGTCTCGCGGTACTGAGTCCACTGATGATCCTTGCGTAGCCTGGCTGCAGGTTTGGCTGTTCCCAGGATCTGCCTGGCATGCTTCCTGAGCACGGGTGGGTGTCTTTGTCTCCTCTGCATGGAGACAAGAGCTTGTGGCTCAGCTGCTGTTGGCTGTGGAACTAGCACTGTCCCTGCTAAATGCTCACATGGCTTGAGGGTGAGGCTGTGAGGGCAACCTGGCTTGCATGTCACCTCTCCAAATACAGCAGGTAGTTTAAACAACAGAAAGGAGCAGCAATGAAAGCTGTTTCGGACAGCACTGAAAAATATAGGCCCATAGGACTCTAGCAGTGCTGACACCTCTTTCCTTTACATTCCTGCTTGAGAGTGCTTGATCTCCTTGGCTCCTGCTTATAAGGAAGCGTATTCAACTCATTATAGTTCACAGGATGCCCAAGGAAGATTAATGATCTCTGTAATTGGCTCTTGTTCTCCCCCTCAAGTGGCATGTACCGTATATGACCAGACACCTGTCAGCCTGTCAGTAAGATCTTTCTTCTTCTGCTGCCCTGTTCTGTGTGCAGGCCGTTTCACGCTCTCTGTCAGTCCAGTTCCTCTGTCTGGGTGTGAGTGTCAAGAGACTGTGCAACTTTTAATTTTTTTTTTTACCCATGTGCTACAAGCTATACTAAGATCTGTGGGCAAAAAGGAGGACTGGATTAAATAAAACCCTGACTGGATTAAATAAAACCCTGATTGCTTTTTCTTGCAGGCAAACAACACTAGTTGTCTATATCATGTCTCTGGTGGGAATGATAATTTATACCTTCATTCTGAGCCTGGGCCACCTCTGGGTGGTCTTTGTGACTGCTGGGTTGCTGGGGTAAGTTCATGTGCGGGCTGCTTTCCTCAGCATGTGATGAGCAGGGAGGCAGAACTACTGCTGTGGGAGGGACTGAGGAGAGCCATAGCATCTGAATGGCTCCTGTATTGTTTAAGGACAAAATGATCTGCCCTTCCCACCTCTCACTTGTATGTGTTTCATTAGAGTCAGGGACATTATCGTGACCCTGCTCAGCTGCAGCCACCATAATTGTTCCAGGTAATCAAGTGGAAGCATTTTGAAAGCAAGTGGTACCCACAGATGATCAGTGGGCAAGAGTGAAAAGCATATGGGCTGGTGTGGCTGTTTGACTGTGCTGGGGGTGATGCCCCTTAGACTTACGGTCTGTACTGTGCCTCTTCAGTCTTCCTTCTGGCAGTTGCTGAGTCTTCCTTTCTGTGTACTTCTTTACAGGTTTTTCATGACAGGATACCTTCCCCTGGGCTTTGAGTTTGCTGCAGAGTTGACATACCCAGAATCAGAAGGAACATCATCAGGGCTCCTTAATGTCTCAGCACAGGTAGGTGTGCTGTTTTCTTTGCTTGCCTCTTTTTAGGCAAAGAGATTAAATTGTAGTTCCAAGCCTTGAGTCCTACTTCTTGTCCATTATTGGTGTAATGTACTGCAGATCTAAGCACCCCAGGACCTGGCTTTTTGAATGATGTTCCTCATGGCATTTCTGTAGTGGCACTCACTCTCTTTCTGTTCGAGAAAATAATTCAGGATGCCAGTCATCCTTGCCTTTTCCAACATAGCTCCTAACAGTCCTGGTCCATCTCCAGTGAGAGATGAGATTCCAGCTGTTGGGGTCATCTGTCATCTCATCAGCTGCAAGGTGGTGCCTCTGGATGTGTTTATAAACAAACTTTAGCCTCACTAGGTGAACTGTTTGACTGGCCTGTATGCTCTGATACTTTGGTAAAGATTGGAAAGAGCTTGGGCTGCTTTATAATGACAATACAGCTTGACATTACCTTTGTTTGTTTGTAGATTTTTGGAATTGCCTTCACTATTGGCCAAGGGCATATCATGGATCGCTTTGGGACAAAGGCAGGAAACCTCTTGCTTTGTTCCTTCCTGTTCCTGGGGACCGTTATGACAGGTAATTAAACTTTTCAGTGTTCTTCTGCTTTGACTTTGCCTTGGGCTTGGCATATTATTTTAAGGGCTTTTGTGTGCAGTGCCTGCAGGAAAGGGCAGAACCCACACAGGAGTCCCATAGCAATGCTGTTCTTCTTTAAGCCTCTGGTTTGCGTTACAAAGAAGAGCCAAGGCTTTTTGCCCTGGCTCTGGCTGGGGTCTCAAAGTTGCACTTTCTACATGCTGCAATGAAGAATCTCTATCCTTCCTGTTTCAGAAGTGCTCTCAGCCTTGTCCAGGAGAGTGGTTTCCCTTGCTCATTGTAATGTGTTTCTGTCTCTTCTGGAGCTTCTGCTGCTCCTTTGAGCTCTGGGGAAATTGATTTGGGCACTGCATGGAGACTTGACTGCTTTCATCTCTCTTCCTCCCTCTGTTCCAGCATTCATTAAGGCTGATCTCCGAAGACAACAGGCCAATTTGGAAAATGAACAGACAGTGAGTAAACCCCCCTTCAATCCCTGCTGTGCCCCTGCTATTAGCTCAGGACGACACCCAACCTCTCTCCTTTCTAGGAAAGGGGGTGGTTTGTGGGGAAGCTCCTTGTTGGCATTTTCAAACAGGTGGATGTAATCCCAGCTCTGCCAGCTGCTGGGGCCTCTGTTTGCTCAGTGTTACTGTCATGCAGAATCTGTAGGCTCTGGTCCTCTGGGGTTCTGCAGGGCTTCACAGATCTTCATGCCGGCTAAGGCCAGATGCAGGGCAGTGCTATGCTC
Organism: Melanocharis versteri; assembly: GCA_013397845.1. Lineage (NCBI taxonomy): Eukaryota > Metazoa > Chordata > Aves > Passeriformes > Melanocharitidae > Melanocharis > Melanocharis versteri. The sequence continues at coordinate 589,503 of VZTG01010346.1, forward strand.
GCTTCTCTCCCTTGACAATGTGTTGAGGCCTTCAGTGCTTTGCTCTTTTTTAGAGCTGAGTAACTATTATTCTAGGCCCCTAGGCTGGCAGGTTATTCCTCTTACTCCTTGCCGTCAGCTGCCAAGTGGGGTTCAGTGTATGTGACTGGAGGAAGATAAGGTGACAAAGCCCAAGTGAGGGCTGGAGCAACCTTGCTGCTCACACTTTGCATAGTGCTGCCAACAAGACTGGTAGTTCATACTTGCACACCAGAGCTTGGGGTGTGATGTCCCTGTGGCATGCTGTGCAATAAATGCAGCTGTTTGCACATGGGAGAAGGCCTCTGGTGAACTAATTGCAATGGATGCTCTCAGAAGTTCTCCCTGCAGGGAAAGGGAGGGGACTGGTTGCTTGAAGTTATTTTCCGTATTGCTCTGGGCTCCTCTTCTAGGATGTTAGCAGAAATATCCACTCAAGGTTCAGGCAGCCATCAGCAACCATGACTAGCAAAGTGTGAAAATCTTGATTCTCTGCTGTCTTGAGTCAGCTCTATTCAGAAGACAGTGCTGCCCTCCTCCAGTGCTGGTGGTGCTGTGAGTTAAATTCATAACATGTATGTGGAAGGCCCAGGAAAGGGCCTGAGGTCCTTTGGCAGTGAAGGTGATGCCTTCTAGTAGTAAGATCCTTTCCCTTTGTCAGACATTTCTCTCATCAGATGAATTGTATGTTTTTGCCCAAGCCATTTTTAGTATAAATCTTTTTCAGTCTAAATATTATTGTAAGAGCTTGCTGCTGCATGGGGAAGAGCATTGCAACCAGAGCAAAGGTGGTGTAATGTCATTTTTATAATCCTAAAAGCCTCCAGAACTGACAGTAGTAAGAACCAGAGGGATGTGTGTGAGATAACAGGTCTCAGTCAAAAATTTCCCTGGCAGCTCCTTCCCCCTGAGGAGACATGCTCTGAGGAAGTTATGTTGCACACCCTACCATGCACCCAAATGTGTCCTCCACATGGCTGAGCTCACCTGAGTACTTCTCAAACTTAAAAACCAACCGCAGGTGCTCGACTGACTGAAGATAGGCTGAATCTGGTGTTCTGCACTAAGATGGATGCCTCGGCCAGGGGATCAGCCAGCTGGGCTTGGGCATTGTGTGCTGCCTCTGTGGAAAGCTCTGACGAAGTCAGGTACTAGAGCTTTTCTATGTGGCACAGCTGCCTTACACATGCTTGGGTGATTTTACTGGTTTCTTCCATTGCTTGTTTCCCTTTCTAATTTTGCTCTGCTTTAATTTCTTTTCCTACTTGCCTCTGTATTTTCTGGGATGGTGACTTGTGGCTATCATTACAGAGACTCCAAGGCAGCAATCAGATCATGGATTATGGGACTGTAGCTTGTAACTCTAACCCCGTCAATTCCCACTCCTGCTCACTAGCTTAAACACACCAAGGTAGGAGAATTGCACTAATCTACTTCTCTGAACACTCACGGGGTGGCACAGGCACCAAGCCAATGGCATTTCTGGGGTGACTGCAATGGCTGTAGAGTATCAAGACTCTTTCTGGCCTTCTCAGGTATTCAGCTGAAAGGAAAGACAAGACAGCTTCCAGGAACAGAGTGTAGATCCCTGCAGACTCATGTCAGGCAGAGATGTAGGGATTCAGCTAGGTGCAGCAAAGCAAAGCCTGGTGCTGGAGGAGGTGGAGAACTGAACTGTCAGTCATTTGTTAGGGAGAGGAGGTGCAGACATTTGGAGCCACTTTGACATTATTTTTACAGTCCAGATTCTTGGCTGGAGGTGATACCAGGAACCTTTTAAAGAATTGGCTTTGATCACAGCCAGGGTGCACAGCCAACTTCAAAAAGGAAGTTTAAAAACATGTAGCAAGAACAGGGTCATTGGATTGGTGCCTTGTGGTATAAGAATGCCTGAAAATTGTAAAGCTCTGTGCTTGTTGATCTGTGAATCTCAGTGGTACTTCACATTTTCTCAGCTGTTGCTTGGGGTGGTATGCTTTGCTACTCACTGCCCTCTGCTTCACACTGACAGGCTGGTCTACTAAGTTATCCATGCTACCCTTTGCTTTTCAAGGTGTGATAGACTGTGTGTATCATTTAGTGCCACAGCCAACAGGACTAACAGGCAAAAGCAGAGTGAGTTGATTGGGAAAACCAGCCTTAACCCTGCTAAGATTAGGGCATGTTCTGCAGGGACCATGAAGCTGCTATGCTTTGATGGAAGTATGAGGAAGAGTCCCATGGGCAGGGAAAGAGTGATGGTAAATGGAGTTATATCCAACTGGCATCAGGTCACCAGTGGTGTGCCTCAAGGCTCAGTATTGGGGCCAGTCCTGTTTAATGTATTTGTTGATGAACCTGCATGAGGGGATCGAGTCCACCCTCAGTCAGTTTGCAGACCAAACACCAAGTTGGGCAGGAGTATTGCTGGGGGGTTGGAAGGCTCTGCAGAAGGACCTGATAGCCTGGATCCGTGGGCTGAGGTCATTTTATGAGGTTCAACAGGGTTGAGTGCTGGCTCCTGCACTTGGGTCACGACAACCCCAGGCAGTGCTACAGGCTTGGAGAAGAGCAGCTGGAAAGTTGCCCATTGGAAAAAGACCTGGGGGTTCTGGTCAGCAGCCACTGAACATGAGCCAGTCTGTGCCCAGGGAGCCAAGAGAGCCAGTGGCATCCCAGCTTATGTCAGAAATAGTGTGGCCAGCAGGACCAGGGCAGAGATTGTCCACCTGTATTTGGTGAGACTGCATCTTGAGTGCTGTGTCCAGTTTTGGGCCCCTCACTACAAGAAGGACATTGAGGTGCTGGAGCTTATCCAGAGAAGGGCAGTGGAGCTGGTGAAGCATCTGGAGCACAGGTATGATGAGGAGTGCCTGAGGGAGCTGGGGGTATTTAGCCTGGAGAAAAGGAGGCTCAAGGGAGACCTTTTTGCTTTCTACAGTGATCTAAAAGGAGGTCATAGCTGGGGGTCAGTCTTCTCTCCCAGGTAACAAGTAACAGGACAAGAGGAAACAACCTCAAGTTATACCATGGGAGATTTAGATTGGGTATTAGGAAAATTTTTCAAGCATTGGAAGAGGCTGCTTAGGGAAATGTTTGAGTCACCATCCCTGGAGGTATTTATAAGACATGTAGATGTGGTTTTTAGGGACATGTTTTAGTGGTGGACTTGGCAGTGCTGGGTAAATGGTTGGACTCAGTGATATTAAGGGTCTTTTCCAGCCTAAACAATTCTATGGTTGTTGCAAGGAGAAGACTCAGAGTCAGTTGTGAGCTTCCAGAGCATGCAGAGCTGTAGGGTTGTGCAGATCTCACTTTCCACTGAAGCACTGTACCATTGGCTGTGTAGCAGTTTGTCTTCTATTGGTGCCCTCATCTGCTAATGGTTATAATTAAACAAATGTTGCAGTTAGTAGATTAAATTAGCCTAATGGCATTGTGTAAACCTTGTCCTCTATTAATTAAGCTGTAGTGTGGTCCCAACAATCCTCTCCACTTTTGTCTGCCTCAGTTCCCAGAGCTCCAGCTGAGTTAGCTTTCTGTATCTCAGGACACTTGGATCAAATGCCTGTTTTATGTGATAATGAGGCTCTTTGTGTGCTGCTTTTGTTAATGCATCTGAAGCCATTCCAGTGTTGTGTCTTAAGATTTCATAGCAGTGTCAGTTGATTCAGCACTCACATTAATAGTCATGAATATGCTGTGTACTGCTTGTGCTCATTTGCTCGTGACTTTCAGCATCCATGCAAACTTTTTTGTATTGTTTCTTTGCATTAAGGAAAAGCATCTTTGATGATCTTCCATAGTTTGTTTAGAACAAGCGTCCGCCCTCAGTAGCTTACTGGATTCTGTTGGAAGCTGCACCATGCTTAGCCTCCAGTGAAATGCTGCCAATAAAAAAATGTTGGTATTTTGTGTGGTAGGCACAAACAATGTGTACCCATTCTCTGCTTCCCAAACTTCCCTACTCCATTTCTGTGTTTACTGTGTGGCTAGAAGCCTTCTCCTGTCTCAAAGCCATAAGCAGGCCATCTGTCTGCCCTTTTCCAGTACTGTGACTCAGAGCTGTGAGAGCAGCCTTCCTTTCCTGAGGTGGTGGAGCCCTGCAGACTTTCTGATCTAAATCTCTGCTCCTGTAGCTCCACAGCAGATGACTGGTGCTGAGACCCCAGAGGTGCTTGGGGAGCCTGCTCCGAGTTGCTTGACTGCTTCCATGGTACATTCTGGTGGAGTTTCCAAAGTCTAAATGCAGATTTGCCCTTATTCCTACCTCTGGCACTACTTCATGCACCCCCATACCCTTCCTGCTTGTTGAAGTTCCCTCTTTGCGCTTCCTGGCTTTTGCTTCCAGACATCTCTTTGAAGCTTTCCTTATCTCACTCCTTTGCTTTGGGATATTGCTGCTGACTTCTGTAAAACCTTTTCACCTACAGATTGTGTAAGAGCCTACTCAAAATGAGACTGTTTCATATCTCTTGCTTCCATGCTGGCTGGACTTCTCTTGAACTGCACTGGGGATGTGAACCTCTTTCCTGTGCACCTCTGATTTCTGCCTCAGATGTCAGTCTTGCCTTACAGTGAGTAAACTCAGAGCCCAGGCTGCAGGAAACTCCACATTCACCCTTACAAGTCTGTGTGCTGTCTTCTGAATTGGTGACAGCTGGGCTGTCTCACTGTAAGCAGAATCAGAACTTGAGAGGTATCAGAAGTCCACTAGGGGAAAAAGTCTCAAGTTTAATCCTAACACACTCCAGAAAGGCTCAGAAGCTGAGCTTGTCAGACTCCACCCAGGAAGGCTGAACTGGAATTGCGACAGTTTGGCTGTTCCATGAAACTGAGGATAGGGTGGAAATTGGGCAGCAGTCTCCATTTTCTTTGCTTTTCCTCTGGGAAAAGCTCCCTCTATCTTAAGGTTTCAAGAAATTAGGCTAGTTCTTCTACAGGATTTATGGAGCAAAAAACTTTTGTATGTTTGCCTCATTTCTTACAGCTCTTTGAGTTGTGAAGTTCAAGGAAGGCACTGCTCTGTAGAATGATCTCAGCCATAAATCCAGGCTGGGGAAAGGGAAGAAGCAGAACAGAGGGTATCAGCTCTTCAGTGGGCGGTGTGGGTGGGGATGAAGAGACTTGAAGATGAGAAAGACAAGCAATGTGTCTGGGAGTTGAGGAGGCCTCAGACATGCTGGAGTAAGGACACAGGGGAGCTGGTCGTTGCGCTGAGCCTCCTGAGGGATGTAAAGGCTGCAAGTTCTCTCTGGTGTTTGCACAGACACTGTTCTGCCTCATGGCATGAAGGACTTCCCAGCACCTTCCCTCACCCAGGGAACTGGCCCTGCAACTTCATGCTTTGAAGCTGAACTTGTGTCACAGGGAAGTGTTGTTGGTGAGCTGGCTGTGGGTCTGATACCTCCGGTGGTATCAGCCCCACAGCGAATTAATAATGGTCTGAGGACTACAGCAAGTAGCTTAAACAAAGTCAGACATTGCACTGCCCTCTGCTCCAGTGCCCCTTGCTTGGGCAGCTGAAGTGTCTAGAGAAGGAAGGGGGAACCAGCAGCACTCTCTGAGGATGGCAATTCTTCTTTGGGGATTTCTGCACTAGCAGGCAGCTATGAACTATGCAGGCTCTAGCTAGCTGATGTCTCTGAAGCCCTGGTCTGGCCAGCCAGGATCCTAACCATATTGTTTTTCTCTGACTTGCAGAAAGTGTTGCCAGAAGCCTACGCTAATCCCATAGTCCTTGAGGAATCACGGCTGTGAGGTGGAGGGGTGGCAGAGCTGGGAGATACAGCCCCCCTCATTCCCATCTTTTCTACCTGCACCATCCTCCTGTGATATGCACCCCATGGGAGGGGGGCAGCCTCAGGACAGGAGCCCAGTGAACTGCTTGTGGAGAATGTGAAAGAGCAAAACAAGAGGGGGGTTGCTTTCTTCAGTTTTATCTTTCCTTCTTGCTGTTTTGGAGACTTTGGTGTTTGGGAGGAAAAGTTGGAAAAATCTGCTGTGTCCCCCCAGTCCTACCATGTATGCTTGGAAAAAGCACATGCTGAGACAAAAGCCACAGTACCAGGCTAACCCTGAGCATGAGCGTGGCACCTTGCATGTGGCTGTGACATGAAAAGCAGAAGCTGGACCACACTTAACTCTGTGAGCAGCCCTGGAAGAGCTTTCAGCTGGCTCTTGGGAAGAGGGATTGCTGTGCCTTGATTCCCATGATGTTCTGTGTTGCACAGGTGCTAGTAGAGGCCTCAGTACATTACCAGCAAGTGCAAAGCAGTGCACCGGCTGCTGCCAGCTCTTCTTTTATTATTTGGCTTTCCCAGATGAAGCACTCTTAATCTGAATAAACTTCCCAGAATTTGCTGGGGTTGCCCTGATGTTCCTATATATTAGGAGTAATTAAGAAATACCAGTATGCCTCCTTCTAGCTCAAGGCAAGGACTAGTTCTGCAGCCTAAACCTAGCTCATCACTACACTAGCAACAAAAGTGAGTCAAACCACAATTTCCCTGGGCTGAGGACTGTCTTCTTCCTTAACAATAACGTGCCTTTTGCATGTTTCAGCAGTACATACAAATTTTTGTGAAGTGTTATACTGAGAAAACCAGCCAAGGCTGTGTTGCTCTTCACAGCCACAGGGAGGGCTATGACGGGAATCCAGCTTTGCTCCAGTGTGGAAGCTTCCCACTTCATAATAGAGAACAGAAGAAGGTGCCCACTTTTAGCAGCATTTGTGTCTTGCAGACACTGCCCATCTGTATGCTGTTTATCTTCTAAACACAACTGAAGATCCTTTTATCACTTCTCCATCCCTTCCAGCATCCACCCCTGGTGGAGACATCAAGTGTCCTTATATGCCTTAAATCACACGGTTACTTATGTACTATTTGAGGCAGGGGACAAAAGCTGTACTGAGGTGGAATGGTTAAAAGTACTCCTCTCTGACAAACTATTTTTGACAAAACATTATTTTGGTGAAATTTAAACATTTTTTGATACACTACATATTGATACAGCCTGAGTTCAGTAAGTGCTTAGACAACACTCTCAGGCACATGGTGTGATTCTTAGGGGTCCTATGCAGGGCCAGGAGTTGGACTGTGATCCTGATCAATTCCTTCCTATTCAGCATATTCTATGATTGAAGTCCTATCTTTGATAGTTTGGGATTGAGGATGGGGTTTAGAATGATTTTCAATAGAAATTTCAATGTAAAATATAAACATTTAAAGTGTACAATGAAATCTGACACATATTAAATGGTTGAAAAAAGTCTACAAGTGGCTCATTTAATAGCCTGAAATGTTCTGCAGAATGGAAACATCATCTTTCTGCCCAGTGCTACTACTGTGTTCTTCTCTTCCCTTTGTTTCCTCTTCTGCATGTGAATTGTCTTCCCAGCTAGAAGTTCCTGCTGTTTTTTTCTGCATTCTGTGTGCTGCCCACTGTTTTGGGCATTATTTTCTCTAGGTCTAAGGAACCTGTTCCTGTTTTCTCCATCTTCTGTCGTGACAACTCGCTACACAGGTAGCTCAGTCCTCGTTCACAGATGCATAGTTTGAGTTTGCTGTCAAACTGCATGCTGCAGAAGAGAGCATCAACAACCCTCTTCATGTGTGTTATGTGAGCAGTCAGACCTGGAACTTTGTGGCAAGGAGTCAGGGAAAGGTAGGTTTGCTGTAAAGAGAGATGATGTATTCTGCAACATACAGTGGAAGCTGCCGTTGGCTCTGATCCTCTACCCACTGCTGTGTAGCAGAAAGACAAACATGGCACACTGCAGTTTTTTGTCATTTATTAGAAATGGCCTCTGGGGAACACACACATGCAAGTCACACAGCAGTGCCAGGGGTAGCACCTGTTCTCTCTTTCTGGTCCCAAGTGTTCAGCAGGTCCTGGATAGTTCTGCACCTTGTCGCCACAAGTACACCAGGAGAGAAGTCCTTAGTGCTCTGGGCATGCCGGAGACTTTGCCTGCTACCCAGGGAGTCAGGCACCAACTGCCTCCCATAAGCTTTGACACAAACTCCTCTAGGACTTGGTCTTTGACATCAGTCAGTTGAAATGTTGCCTGGACAAGACAAAAACCACTTGATAATGACAGTGATTGACAGAGTCCAACATTGATCCACCAGCAGGACTGGTGTCCTGGAGAAGTTCAGCTGAGCTTTCGTGGAAGTCTGGCAGTGAAGGTAGAAGATGACACCGACCTACAAAACACCCTCAACTTCAGTTTTTCTTCTTGTTTTGTGATAGTGCTTCTACCTCCAGGTACTGCAGCCCAATCAACAGCCCCATAATAGAGAAACCTGTGATAGAGATACAGGATGAGTGGTGTAGAAAATGCTGGACAAGAGATGAGGCATCCCCTCCCACCACCCCCTCAGCCCATAGCTGCTGCATGGGGAGTTTTTCTGGGGTGTCATAGCTCCAAGGAGAGTATGCAGGGGGAGGATGGAGAGCTCTACTTACTTGCTACCATGAGGGGTGCCATAACTCCAATTGTCAAGGCTGCAGTGTGGTATATGAAGACCTCAGAGAGGAAGTGAGCAAGGGCCAAAAAGAAGGTAAAGAGCGTGATGTGATAGAGGCTGTTGAAGAGCAGAAAAAAGCAGGTTATCATATCACACTGGGCATGAATACGGCTGAATGGAAAAGGCAAACCTGCATGCTGCCCCATCTGCTCTCACTGTCAGCACAGAGGGGACTTTGTCCTGTGCCTAGTGAGGTGCAAAAACTCTCTGGGCAACAGCTGAGAGGACAATGGGGCAGCATGTTCAACGGTGCATTGAAAGTCACAGACATTATCTGACCTGAAGGCAGGTGAAGAGGCACCAGTGAAGTGAGAAGTATGTGCACGCACAAAAAGAAGGTGACAAGTGGATGAGCAGAGAACTAGGGTGACAGGACTAGGCTGACTTCAGGCCACATCACCCAATGTCCTCCCACCTGTGCTCTGCTACCCTCTATGGGCCACAGCTATTGAAAAGGGAGCAGGTCCAAGAGACGCAAGATAAAATTCCTCAAAGAAACAACTGATAATTGGCATCTTGGTAACTGGCATTGCCACCACCCCCTAAAAACATCGTTTAGTCCCTGCACCTCCCTACCTCAGATAAGCCTAGGCAATCCAAGCACATACTGCCAGGTGAACAGTGACTTCTGCTGTGGGGCTGAGGGAAGCACTGACAAAAGCGTTTTAGCAACCTCTAATAAAGGCTTTGTCTAGCACAGACCTCAAGTCAGCTTGCTTGGAAACCCCTCTCAGAAACACTTCTGTTATCACAGGGAGAAATGGTGTGTCTCCCACTCAGCATCAGGCTGCCCCTCAGGCCTTGCCATCAGCCCCAGGTAAAAGTGTAGGAAAGAAAGCAACCGCTTAAGACCACTGCAATGGGGCACCTAAAACTGTCCCAATCTTTAGCTGAGCTGTCATAGCAAAGGAAGTATTGAGCATCAGTCACACCGTAGCATTAGCAGTTGCTTCACTAACAGAGCAGCAACGCCATTCAGAAAATGCTTTCCAAGCTGGAGCTCACAAATTTGTGACAGTAAGAGGTTCTCAGATCTATCAGTTTCTGACTGAGCTAAGAACAGAAATCAAAATCACAGGCTGTCCCCACAGTGGCAGAAGGGGGCAGCACCTATCACACAAATCCCACACTGCTATTTGAACTTCTTCAGGGGAATGCTGTCAACACTATAGAAAGTTCAGGAACAGCTTTTGATTCCCCACCTCCTCTGTGCCGCCCTCTAACCTCAGGTGTGACTAGCAAGCAAACCAATGGATTTCTCGGGTGCTGCTTTACATACGTCCTGTTACGGATGTCGACTGCGCAGAGACAGCGGATCACTGATGACAACAGGGTCCAGACGCCGAAGGTCCGAGCCTGGAGCCCGTTCACTGCGTAGAGAAGGAGGGAGCACATGGAGACCACGCACGGCCCTGCCTCCCACCCCCAGTCTCCCCGTGGAGGCGCACGCCGAGGCAGTAGGCAGCTCCCGGGCCCGAGAGGTGGGACCCCGAGGAGAACCCAAGGCCCACGGCTGGAAGGCGACCTCCAGGCGCCAGGGCGGCCGGCGCGGCCCTTACCGAGGCCGGGGCTGGCGGTGTACAGCTTCTCTGAGAGGAAGCCGTNACACCATCACCAGCCAGCTGCGCAGCACGTTGAGGAACCGGCTCATCCTCCCGGCCGGCTCGAACGGCGCCCGCCAGGCCCAGGACGAGTCCCCGCCCGTTGCCAGCGGCGCTCCCGCGGCGGCACCGGGGCCCCGCCCGCGCCACCGCCCAGCGCTCCGATTGGCCGCTGCGCGCCGCTCCATGCGCGCGCCACGTGACGTAAGACCGCCTCCCGCCAATCGGACCCCTCNGAGCTGCTGCCGTGGGCGCTCCCCGCTGTTCTTGCTGCTTCTGGGGTCGCCGGAGGTCGCCGTGCTTGGCCTGGCGCGGAGTGGGCCGCGCCGTAGCCGCCCCTCCGGGCCGGAGGGCCGCTCCTGCGCCGGTGGAGGCGTTACGGTGTCCGCCCATCCCCGGGCGGCGGGGCGGTCTTGGCGGGCGTTTCCCGTTGGGGCCGGGCCGGCCTGGCGTGGGTCTGCGGCCCGAGGCGAGGCAGGGCAGGGCGGG
>VZTG01010346.1:600905-751040 GCA_013397845.1 Melanocharis versteri
TTTTTTTTTTTTTTTTTTGTTTTGGTTTTTTTTGTGTGTGTTTTTTTAGCTTTTACTGCTAAAGAGATTAGAAATTTGCTTTACAGTAGATTGATATACAATGTTTTATGTCATTTTTTAAAAACTGTCTTGTGATAACCACTAGATTTTGTATTTCTTACTAGTGACGAGTCATAATGTTTGTTCCATCTTAAGTTCTTTAAGCTTTGCTTATGAAGGAATTGCTCCCTTATTCTTTCCTGTAGAATAATCACTTTTCTGTTTCGCCTATGTCCTGTTAGGGTTTTTTTGGGTGCACATAGTGACTGAGTGCCCAGCTGCAGACTATGGTGACTTAAGACATTTAGAGGAATGTTGCTTCATAGCAAGTGGTTGGCTTGGATTTGCTCGATCCTTATGGATGGAAAGGTCCAGAACTAACTTCACCTAGAATGTAGCTGTAACAGTATGTCTGCATCAAGTGACCGGGGGTCATGCTAGGAATGAATGACTGTCACCTGGAGGATTGAGCCTTGCTACAAATCCTCAGGACAGGCTTAGTATAAACTCCTGTCCTGTTGCCTCAGCTCACTGTCCACTTACATAAGGCTCTGGCCTGTAGTGTAAATTCTGGAAGCTTCTTGAGTCCCTTCCAGTCTGAATAACTAATTACACGGCAGTTGTAGATTTTTTAAATTTATTTTTTAGAGGTAGCAGAAACAGTTTGGAGTGCTGTGAAGTTAATTTGTCTGGGTGATAATGGTGATAACTTCGTTAAGAGGACCAAGGCTACCCTTAAGAGCTCTTGTCCTAGCATCAGAAAGTTGCCCTTTTCTCTCTGTTCCTTTGTTCTAAGTGTTGGAGGTGTTTTGTTTTGTGTAGCTTCTCCAAACCTTTGGCAGACAATGATCTTTCATATTCTACAGACAAATGCTTTTGTATATCTCTGTCAATCTTTGTATTTCTTCTTGTTAGTGTAGATAGAGATGTCTCTCCAACCCCTCAGTATCTGTTTTCTGGTAACTTTTTCATGTTTTTAATTTCTTTGTGCAGTGGTAATAAACAGCCTGAGTTTTATTTGTCTGGGGAAGTTGACAGTTTTTCTTCGTGTGATCCTAGAGTTTGATGTAACAGGTCTTAATTTTTTTTGGCGTGTCCTTAATTCCTCTGAAGAGATGATATTTCCCAGTGTAGTCCTGTTGTTTTGTACAGAACTGGTCACTGCATCTCAGAGCCTGTAGCTTAAGTGGTGCACTGGGGGGCATCGTTCTTGAATTCTGGCTTTGCATTCCACTGTATCTGACAGGAATTAAAAGGGAAGAATACACAGCTTTATCCATTGTGTTGAGCCAAGTCTGTTCTAGTCTCTCAACCTCTGCGTTAGTGCTTTTTTTGTGCACTTCAGACTCCAGTATTACAGCAAGGCAGATTGCACTGATCTGGAGTTCTAAAACTGGAGGCTGGAACCTGCATTGCAAAGTCTGGTTGTGTGGATACCAGCAATTGTGGTTTATCGTGAATTATAGATCTTGTTTTCAGGCTATAAATTCAGAGAAATGTAGCTGTGAAAGCTCATGAGGATTCTCCTAAATTATACCCAGTAAAATAAATACAGAACTAAACAGGATTAAACAGAACTTGGACTGGCAAGACCAACTCAAAAAGAGGGTGATCTGGAAGATTCCCTTTATAGCTGAGTACCAAGGGTGCTGTATTGGGTTTGTGTGGCCAGGTTTTGGTAGTGAGAGGGCTACAGGAGTGGGTTCTGTGAGAAGTTGCTAGAAGCTTCTTGCAGTGCTCCAATATGGAACTGCCACTGGTCAAGATATAGCCCAGGAATGATAGAAACACCTCTGTGATAACATATTTATGAAGGGAAAAAAATCTTGTTCTCAGAGAAGAGAGGAGTGAGAATATGTGACAGGAAGAACTCTGCAGCTGCAAAGGTCAGAGGGCAAGGAGGTGCTCCAGGTGCCAAAGCTGGGATTCCCTGCAGCCTGTGGTGAAGGTAGCTGTGTCCCTGCAGTCTGTGAAAATCTGTGGAGGTGCAGAGGTCAACCTAACAGCTTGTGGAGGAGCCCCATACTGAAGCAGGTGGATGCCCTAAAGAAGGTTGGGATCCCATGGGAAGCCTGCACTGGAACAGGCTCCTGGGAGGGATCTCCAGACCCATGGAGAGAGGAGCCTACCCTGGAGCAGGTTTGCTGACAGGACTTGTAACCCTGGGGGGGACCCATGCTGGAGCAGCCTTTTCTTGAAGTACTGCACCCTGTGGAAAGGGACACATGTTGGAGCAGTTCATGAAGAACTGTAGCCTGTTCACGGGATTCATACTGGAGAATTTTGTGGAGCACTGTCTGCTGTGGGAGGGACCCCATGCTGCAGCAGGGTATGGACTCTCCCTGAGGAGGAAGCAATGGCAGAAGCAACTTGTGATGAACTGGTTGTAGCCCCCATTCCACATCTCCCTGCACTGCTGAGGGGAAGGAGGTAGAGATTCAGGAATAAAGTTAAGCCCGGGAAGGAGGGAGGGGTGGTGGGAAGGTGTTTTTAAGAATTTATTTACTTCTCATTATCCTGCTCTGATTTTGATTGATAGTAATTTCAGTTAGTTTCCACAAGTTGAGTCTCTTTCGCCTGTGACTGTAATTGGTGAGTGACCCCTCCCTGCCTGTAACTCATGAGTCTTTTGTTAGATTTTTTTCTCAGCTGTCCAGTTGTGGAAGGGAATGCTGGAGCAGCTTTGGTGGGTGCCTGGCATCTAGCCAGGGTGGAACCTGGAACCACCACAGATGCCTAGCATGTGTTGGTGTAGGTCAGCACAGGCAGGGCTTAGGAACAACCACAAAACTGAGGCTGAAATGCAAAGAGTAAGTAACCCTGCTCACTGGGGGATTCCCAAAGCAGCATCAGAGGCACGCAAGCAGGGAGGCAGGCAGGCACTGTGGAGCTTGGTCCTTACCAGAGGATCACGGAAGCTGTTGCTCACACCTGTTTTTGAGGGATTCTTGCCAGTGTATTTTACCACTGTGCTTTGACCTTTCCCACAGTAGGGTAGGAATCACAAGCATGTGTGGTAGGGTGCCTTGAAGTCTATTGCAATCCTGTGCTGTGTGACCTCAGATGTTCTACTTGTGAAACACACAAAGATAGACAACAGTTAGAATGCTACATGTATTTTTCTACGTTCAAGCTGTAAGTCACTTAGGCAGGTTTACAGTCCTCCTAGCCACTCTTCCACTATTTTCCCCAGTATGTTTGCTTATGTCCTGTCCACAGGCTAGGTGGGTAAGTATGGAGAATTGCTGTGTCGTTATTGTAAGTAACTGCTGCATATGTGAGGCTCAGCAGTTGCTTATACTGACTATGTTGTCGTTTCAGGGATCATCCATGTATCAAGTGGACCGGCGGTGGCTGCAGGCGGGTCCCTGTCTTGGTGTTTCATGCTGAAGCCATTCTGACTAAGGACAGCTACCTCCGCCTAATTGGAGGTGGGTACTACTCATCCAGCTTTTGGCTTGAAGGCATGAGGTAAAAGTCTCTTACCTGATGTTCCCTTTACTTTGTGATGGGAAGAGGACATGGTAGGAAAGAAATTACAGTCCTCTCTGGTCTCTGACCACTGAGACATTCAGAAATGCCTAATCTGTTGGTGAATGTTTATAATGTCTTTGGATTATGATAAGTGTCTGTCGCTCCACTGGGCCCTGATATGTTTTGAGTTGGAACTGTCTGCTTGCAAATTGAACTTGGAGGCCATGCTAAAACTTAGAACCAGAATACAAATTGACTATAGCTAAGTGAATCACTGCAGCTTAAAATCAATCACTACAATGAGTTTTGAGAACATTTCACTGGGAAATAAAGCAGCCAGCTGCCACAGTTGAACAATAAAAAGCTGTAGTAACAAAGCTCTGAGTCTACAGCCTCACAATTCTGGGAAGGCCATAAACGGAATGATTGCTGGCAGTACTTGAGTTGGGAGACCAAACCTGTCTAGTGTCAAATAAGGAAGAGCCTCTAAAGAGGCTGGGTTGTTATAAACAGTCATTTTGGATTTGAAAAGTTAGTACTTGTGGGTGTGTACAGCTGGGAGCTTGTTCTGGATGTGCTGAGTTGGAGAAAAGCTAAAATCTACTCAGCTTCTTTTTGTGGAGGTGCTGACACTTCTTTCTTCTCTTGCTTTTTCCTTTCTTAGGTAATTGGTGCTTTCATTTCTAATATCCTATCCAAGCAGAAATGCTTCTGGCTAATTGGGGTAAGGGGTGGAGAAGGTGATTTATATGTGGAAACTCCTGGTCCTTTTCATGTGAGTTAAAAACATACTTGGATGGTGCCAGAAGCTGATGGTAATTGTAACTCGCATTTTTACTGGAGCGTGGGGTCTCTTCTGCTTTTTCTCACATGGTTTAACAAGTTTACTGCTGAGTAGTGCAACTTATTAAATTTTCTCCAGCTTTGTGTGGTTCCTGATTATGATACTTACTTTTTTGACTGACTTTGGTTGATAGAACATATTTCCTGAAGTTTAATCTAATCTTCACGCTTTTATTCTCAGTTTGAATCAATTTGTAAAGTGCCTTTTCTAGGCAGTTCTGTATTCTAGCATTGCAATTTCTTTCTCTACTGTCTTTGAACTCTTTTTTGGATTGCCGCATCTTTTTATATGACAATTGACCTCTAGTTTTGCTTCTTGCTTTATCTTATGCCTCCAGGGCTGCTTACTGCCTTTGTTTTTATGACTTTCTACTTGCATAGCGAGTTTATCTTTTTATTTCCTTGTACTATTTACTTTATTTCCTACTATATTTGCAGTTATTTGTTGGAAGATCAGTACAAGTGAATGAGATGTAAACAAAAATTCAGTGCTTTATTTTGAGTTTCAGGCTCTAAAAAGTGATCACATAAACTAGCCACATCAATGAGGGGCATAAGACATGATTACTTTTAGCTAGGAATAGAGGTGTTGAATAGATATTGAATATTTGAATAGAGATATTCAAATAGTGAATAGAGAAGAAAGCTGAAATCACGTTTGGAGTGTTATAAAGCTGTCTATATAAACGGAATGTTTAAAAAAAATAATCTGGGTATTTGTTAGACCGTCCTGTGCTTTATTTTTATATGATGGGGTTCTGTGATGCACCTATATTATAACTAAGGATTGATGGAAGTCAGTTCAGTGATGCTGATGTTGGCATTTCCCATCTCCCTTTGCCTGTTATGTGCTGCTACTCCCTGTGAATTAAGTGGAGCTGTACTGTCTGAGTCCTTTTCTTTGGCAGCATGAGTGACTGGTTTATTCTCCCAGGTGCAGACTCTAATCCCATGTCTCTTTGCCTCTTCACAGAGCGCTTCCACATGTCCTACAAGATTGTGCGAACAGACAGCCGGCTGGTTCGGAGCATTCTGGCTGCCCATGGATTCCATGAGGTGAGTGCAACGAACTTCTCATCTGATTTTGTGCTGGGCTGGGAGATGACAATTTGGGAGAAGTGGAGGGTTGATTTTTTTTCTGAATAACAGCAACTTAAGGAATTGATCTGACAAGTTTCCTGAAGACAGTCTGTGAAAATAAAAAACTCAGAAGTTTGTTTAGAAAAATTTGACATGGTTACTTCCCAGCATGGGAATACCTTAGGGCAGCAGTTTGGCTGGAGTTGTCTTTATATTAGAGATAGTAGAGGAGACTGTCTTAAACTAGAGTTGCTTTGGCTTGTAGATCTAGGGACAAGTGGTGTTGCTTTTCATTAGTTTGGTGATTTTGTGTGTGGTGTTTTTTATATTGCTTTTTAGGTTCACCCTAATAGCAGTGATTATAATCTCATGTGGACAGGATCACACTTGAAGCCCTGCTTGCTGCGTTCCCTTACAGATGTTCAGAAAGTCAATCATTTCCCTCGGTAAGGCCTTGATACTATGTTTTGTCGAACATCCCTGTGATGATTTGCAAAAATCTGGAACATAGATACCCCCCAAAAAATAGAATATACATGGTACTGTAAAATCCCAACAGACTGGGCCAGTGCTACATGCTGTCTTCATTCTAAATGGTCTTTGGGGTTTTGGGGGATAGTATATGAGTTAAAATGCTTGTCTGTAGCCTGAATATTGGATTTTTAATTTTATTTTCTTTATTTGATGATAAATTATTTGTGACTTTGGGTTTTTAGTTAGAGAGATAGTCCTATGTCCCCTGCTAAAGTTTGTAACCACCATTATAACAGATTGCTGTTCTTCAGTCTGTCTTGGGAATTGCAAGAAGTGCTACAAATGATATTAATGCAGCCATAAGGTAGAGGCAGTAAAGCTCAAGAGTAGTTGCAGGTTAGGGTTTAGACATCTGACAAAGCTACAGATACTTCAGTAACTGGGACAAAGGGTTGCTGTAATGTCGGGGAAAAATTAGATAAAATCTCTTGTTTTTGGACTCCAGGTCATATGAACTGACACGAAAGGACAGACTGTACAAGAATGTCTGTCGAATGCAGCTGGCCCATGGGTTCAAGACATTCCATATCTTACCTCAGACCTTTATCCTTCCGACAGAGTACCAGGACTTCTGCAGTAAGTGAATGGCTGGTGATGCCCAGACATAAAACAAAATAATGAGATGTGGGGGAAAGGGAATTATTTTTAATATCCTAGTCTTTTGATCATGCCAGTGGTTAAGGCAACAAAATTAGAGGAAGCTGGGAAGATAGTAGAAAAGGTCCACATGATTTCTGTATGTATTTTCTACTCTGCTGTTTACTGCATGTCTGTGTAAGTTTCCAAGAAGCTGATGTGGGCTTAAGACTCCAAAACGGAGGAGTTTTTATGTGCACACTGTTGGTGATGATTAGCATCACAATATCCCTGCCTAATGCCTGGAAATACTGAAGAGAGAAGTGCCAAAAGGAGGCATAGAGCAGAAGAATGAATCTATCAGAGCAGCAGGAGGGGCTTCAGGGAGGGGCTGTAATAATTGCAGTGATTCCAAAGGGGTAAAATAACACATCAAAACCACTTTGATCTCCTTGTGGAGTTCTCTAAAGCTCTTACAGTAGGCAACATTCTTGAATCTTGCTCCCCTGTTAATAAGCAAAATTGTTGCAGACTTGTGCTGTTTTCTTTTAACCAGATACCTATTCTAAGGACAGAGGCCCATGGATAGTGAAGCCTGTGGCCTCTTCCAGAGGTCGAGGTGTCTACCTGGTAAATAATGTAAGTGTTCACTAGAAGGACTGCTCTTCAGTAACACTGTCTTCAAAACTATGTTGGCTTCCAGGCAAGTGGCGTGGAGGTATCTGAATGGACACTGGCCTTACTCTCAATTTCAGCCATGTATTGGTGAGCAGTTCAACAGTCCTGAGCAGCTTGCAAAGCCTGCCTGGGCCTGTGCTGTGTAACCAAAAGCAGTCTATCTCTTTGTATGCTGTGCTCATCTTGCCATCTACCTTCAAGTCTTAGCTTATTAGCGGCAAGTTTATACTCCCTGAGACAGTTTGGGAATCTGTGCTGCTTCATGCTCTCTTTGTGGCTGACAATAGGCTGACCTTGTGGAGATTTCCTGAACTCTCCTTAGTTGTTTCCCTGCATGACCTAAACAGTCCTCAAACAGACCCCTTGTCTATCACTTCCCGATGGAAGAGACCAGTTTAAATGAAACTTGATAGAGTAGGAAGTTTATCAGTCTTAAAGCTACATTATCTAAAGGCCAGTGTGTCCTTCCTGAGGTGTAATGGGGATAATTCTTTGAACTCAGTGTGTTTTAGTGTCTTGCTCTTTGTGGGCTTTGCAACGAGTTAGGTTATCGTACGTAACAAATACATCTGAACAGGATCCAAACACATGAGGGGATTCCAGTAAATATGCTCAACAGCAAAATTACTGTTGAGTCATTTTGTTTTCACTCATTCGAACCCCTTTAGCCTTCCCTGCACTGAAGGGGTCATGCTGCCTCATCTGTTCTCTGCTTGGATCATTTCCCATAAAATAAGGGAGCAATTCGCCAAGTGTATGAGGTAAGTATTTCCAGAGCTACACTCAGTTTTTTCTTTGCTTGAAAGGGAGGAATGAGCTCAGGCTCACATGGCAGTTGGCCATGACCTGGGGAAAATACCCTTCTGGGACCAGTATCCCTTTGTGTATTTCTGTTCGAGAAACACTGCAGCTAGTTTGGGCCACAGGCCAGTTTCCTTCAGTGTGATGCCATTAAGAGTCTCTTTCAGAATCTCATCACAAAAATTTTTGAAAACAACGATAACCCCTCCAAACAAATAACAAACCTACAAACCTTTGCATTTCCCTGATCCATATAGAGCAGTCTGTCACTTTTGTGGGATGTTTTGAGGTAAATTGAGCTTGTTCTCTCACATTCTATATAAGAACTTTATATGCTTAGGTTTTCTGCTCATGATGCTGGTGTTGTGGCTGAATACATGCAAATTTGAATAAAGGCAGAATCCTGTGGTTCTCTTGCCTCTTTTGCAAGCTGAAGGCAAGAAAATGTTGTGCAAGAAACTGGTTACAAGAGACGCTTGCATACAGCTAAAAGTAAAAGCTTTTCAATAGATCCCATGACTTTGCAATGTGTATTTGTCATAGTTGGAGCTTTCTGTTCTGGGCTACAAATGTAGCTTCTTTTGGATACAGGAGCTCCTGCTGTGAACTAAGACTCAGTAGAAGGTAGGCAAAACGGTTGGATACCAGCGCAGGATGTAGTTACAAAGATCACAAGTGGAGTAATTTTCTTCACTTACGGCTTCCACACCAACTGCAGTTACATGCTACTTCCTGGGTCTTCTAAGCCTCTTCTCCATGTGTTTGGTTAAACCCTTGAGAAGCAAACAGAGTAACAGTTACTTCTTAGATGTGGGGTTTTTTTCCCTGCCTATTTTATATCATTGCCGTGTGGCTGTTAAATCTGTATGCTTCTATGAGTATTTTACTGGAAAATTCAATGAGCAGGTTTTCTTGGCAATGTAATCATTCCCAGACTTCTCTTTAGGATCTAATTACCTTAAATGTGTTGTGACTGACAGTTACATTTTTTCATTTTGGTTTTACTTCTTCCTTCCCCAGACATAGTTATTGGTACATGGTGGCTTTAGGAGGGAAAGGCAAGAAAAAATGGCAGATTTGATCTAATTTTTTCTTATTCCTTACATCTCCTGGTTTTTTCACTTTTAAATTCTCTGTTCTTCTGCAGCCAAGCCAAATTATTGTGGAAGACAACATCTTGGTGTCTCGTTACATCAGCAATCCCTTGCTCATAGATGGTGAGTGTGCTTAGGAATTGCTTTTCTCCCTTCCCCCAACCCTGCATCTGAGGATCTCTGCAACCTTTGCAGGAGTTTAGTTGAATAATTGAGTGGTCTAGCTTGGTCTAGCACCAGACAAATGTAACTAGAGAAATCTTTAAAACCTGGAACCTTTTCAACTGGGATAGCTTCAGGCCTCTGTGTCAGCAGCAGATAATGGTTTATGTTGAATTTCCTCAACTGGATACGATGTCTGAAAGATATTTGCAGTCACTGACTCTTGACAACTGTATTTCAGATTTCAAGTTCGATGTGCGTCTCTATGTTCTGGTTACATCCTATGATCCGCTTGTCGTCTATCTCTATGAGGAAGGATTGGCCAGGTATGGGAGAAGTCTTCTCTTTTGGTCTATCTAGGCTTGGTGATCCAGACATTTCTTGGCTTGCCTCTCTTCTCCTGAAACAATAGTAAAATGAGGAAAGTGCCAGTTAGGGAATTCTGCAGAGTTTAAATAGGTGGTAATTTATCATGCTGTGTCCCATCAGGTTTCTTCATATAAATTATAGGATCCTGAGTGAGGGGTTTTATTGTTTTTATATATAATTAATAAAGCAAGTTTTCAACTCTCAAGGGTTGAATAGCCGAAGAGATCATCATTGGCATGTTCATTCTCAAGGCTGAGTTCTTCTTGAAACTTGAGATTATTGATACCTTCGTGCCTCTTCTCCATTCTCCAAAGGAAAGAGAATCCAAGCTTTCTCAAATTTATCCTAAGAAAAAGTAGTTGGAGACCTGTTAATGACTGTATTGGTGTTTGTTTTAATACTTTCAATGACTCTTCTAAATTTTAGGCCAGCATTTGTATTTTCTTCGCCATCCACTAAGTGGTTTTAAGCTAGTTCACTGTTTTTACCCTGCAAGATTACAATTTTCCTTTGCATGTAAATCATGAAAGATAGCTAAGATTCCCTAGAATCAATACTCATCTACCAAAAATACCTGTTCTTCTTCATCCCAGAAGTTTAGCAAAGTATTTGTCTGTAGTAACTAAAGGATTTGAAGCGATCACCCCTCTGAATTCCCAACAGATCAGAATTTTAACTGTAGTGATGTTTGAGAAAAGAACACCACACAACTGTCTTCAGCAGCAGTTTTAAGTAATGCTGTATCTTCCTTACAAGCACGTCTGATGTATTCAGAATATCTCTAGGGTTCATGCCTGACATGGCTCTGACTTGAGTAGATACTGAATCCAAATTATCTTTGTCCCAAGAAGGTAATGAATCCCAAAGAATACATAAATAATGATCCCACAAGAAATATCCATTAAATGGATAAACACCCTTCAGGTGTGTTGTCATGTGCCTCTGCCTGCAAAGATAGTGTGAACACATTTTTTCCCTAAAAGGAGGCAGAAAGGAGAAGCTCGTCTTCATAAGTGGAAAGCTTAACAACTATATTCACTTTAGAAAGGGAGCCTTAAACATGCCAGGTGTGCAAGACTTTTCTCTTGGGAACCGGCAACTAAATTGTTAGCTGCTAATATTGCGTGGTTTTGGAAAGTGAAGAGGGAAACAAGATAGTGTAGAATTCCAGCATGTTCTCAGAATGGGCAGTACGTAGCAGGCTTTCAAAAATAGGATTTGCACCATCATTAATATCTTAAAGGTGGTTCTGCTGATCTCGTAACAAAGGAGTTTACTTCTGGAAAAATCCCTCTGTATAAACACAAGTGTTCTATTCTGAGGATAAGTGTGCATTTTTGCCAGTAGAGTAACATACTTTGCTTGTGAGTAAGAGTGTGGAAGTGCGTATCTGGGCATCCATTCAGAAGCATCAGTCTCAACAGTTCTGGACTCTCAGTCTTGCTAAGATCCCATCTGGCAGCAATACTTGCAAATCACTTTTCAGTGTTCTGAAATCCTTAGCAGTTTTATGTGTTCAGATTCCATTTGTTTAAACTATAATCAAATCTGGTGCACATGGTGTCGACACACATGACAAGTGGAACATATATCTACAGGACACCACAGTATCACTAATTAAAGTTTTCCTTTCTTTCAAATTGCATCCATCCTTCAGCTTTCTGTGAGAGGTAGATAGTGTATGGAGACTTAATGTGGCACTAGGTATCTTAATGCTGCTTTGTGGTATGGTCATCTCCACCATAGTAAGTAAATAGTAAAAGTATGGTAGTAAAACTATGGAAGAGGTGTAGAGGAAATAAAAATAATGAGCTGTTACCTCTCTTCAAGAGAGAGAACTCTGGACTCTGGAGAGTAGCTCTGGTTCTGTTACTGAACTTCAACTGCCCACTGAGCAGTTTCAGCTGAAGTGTCAGCTATGGCTAAAGACTTGTAGTTGAATGCTTTCACGTGATAGCTGTAAGTTTATTGCAGACAGTATCTTTAATTATCCTCAAGCTTACATACAGCTGGTATGTTCATGCAGCAGGTGCTGGCTAGCTCTCCTTGGAGGACAGCACTCAGGGTGAGCAGAGCCTGATGAAACTTTAGGTGGGCTGTTCTGTGTGGCCTCCAGATGGCACTAGTGGTCTTTAGTTGTAGCAGTTTGTATTTTCCCCATACCCTGCAACTGCAGATTCAGTTAGTGAGAGGTAAAGAACCTGGAGCTACTGGATTATGGCTTCCTATTTAGCTGTTTTTCTATTTATTATACAGTGTGAGTTACATGCTGGGAGAGAGCATTGTATTGCCTCACATAGTGTAATGCTTTGGTTGAAAGCTGGGACAAAAGTTTAGCTGTGCAGGGAGAGGGAAATGTTTTAACCTTGGGGAGTAGAAGCTGTTTTTAATTCTTTGATTAAGAAAAAAAACCCATGCTGCTTAAGGGTGGAAGCAACCTCTGGCAGAGAACTGGGGTGTCAGGGTCTGGAATCAGAGGTGGTATAGAAGCAATCTATGGTGAAAAATACCAGCAAAACAAAGCAATCTGGTTTTGGAACCTCAGTTAGTGCTTGTGGTGCACTATGGTGACTTCCATGTTTTGAATTTGCTTTCTGAAGGCAGATAGTCTCTGAAGTGTAGTAAGGGTGACCTGGCTTGGTCTTTTAATTTTTTTTTCCATTTTCTTAGTCTGTTTGAGAGGTCATGTTTCTCTCTAGTGTTATGCTTTGCATATTCCAGGAGGAACCTGACATTTCTGGTAAACCTGGTGGCCTCTACCAGAAAAGGAGTGCAATCAGGAAGCCATAAGATGTAATGATCTTTACAAGGAACAGACTTGGTATAACAAACATTTGTGATGTTTGACTAGATATTTCCTAAGGCTTTGTTTCTTCTGGCACAGCTAGACTTGTCATGACATGATCTAGAGTGGAATTTGAGGCTTCAGAGCTGAGGAGAAGTAAGAGATTGTGGATCCAACATTTTTGTATCTTCTGTTTCACTTTCCAAGTTTCATCTGAAGGAGATAGGAAGGGTATGTACCCAGATGTGTGTAACAAAGCCTTCAGCTGTTGTGCTAGAAGTACTAAATAACTATTTGGTTTGCCCTGGCCAAAGTTCTCTCTCTGTTTTTTATTAATTTTTATTTAAAATGCAGTTTTTGAGGAAGATAATGACTTCAAAATGTTTGTGTTGGGTTTTTTTTGTTGTTTTTGTTTGTTTGTTGTTGTTTTTGTTTATTTGTTTTTGGGGGTTGTTTGTTTTGTTTTTGTTTTTTTTTGTTTATCCTCTAAAAGAATACTGAGTAGAATTTAGGAAGCACTGATGTTGAGTAGCTTCCTTTTCTAGCTATTTCCACCCCACTCCATGTGGAATAAGCTGTGGTAAGGGGACAGAGCCTTAGGTGAGCAGAGTCAACTCTCAGACTTGTGGAGAGTTATTAACAGTGGTATCAGTGAACATGCTCTGTTTTTATCTTTTGTTACAATACAGATTTTCTAGTCATGCCTCCCTCGAACTCTATCAAAACCCCTTGCATATTTTGTCCCTGGTGCACCTCTGGAAGGAACGCTGCTAATAGATTCATTTGGAGATATTCAGTGATCTGTTTGGAGGGAGTGGAGTGGGATGAGGATTTTTTTCTCTTACTTGAGGCTTGAAACAAGACTGACGCTGTGTGTAAGACATAAAGCAGCCCTGGGTGACTTAAGATCCTCCTGTTGGATTGAAAAGTGTGTTGAACACTTTTCTAGTACATATTAAAAAAAAGTAGACACAGTGTGCTGCCATACATCTGTTAAATTGGCAGATATTTAGTAACTTTGTACTGGAAAGGACAGTTATAATCTAGCTTGGTTGTCTGTGATCACAGCCTGGAGAATTGTAGCTGAGACCTTTGCATTGAAGGTATAGGTTTGGAAAATGAGGTGGTCATGGCAAGCTTGGTCGAGGGTTGCCTGAGGGTAGAAGTCTGTCATCTGATCATACATTAAAAATCTTGGTAGTTTTATTTATCTGAGATTTCCAAAACAGGCGTTGTAATATATTTATTGACATACCTTTTATATCTTAGTTTGAATAAGAGGTACATTGTTAATAAGCTACAGTCTTAATTATAAACTTTGACATGCTTTTGAAGGTGACTCACCAAGCCCAGTTATGTGGGAGTCCCAAGGCTTCTTTTAGAGCCAACTGCTGAATTGGTGGATTATGCTGGTTTTTGGAGGGGCATTTATGTAAGTAGAGAATAACAAGCCTGACTTGTGCCTGAAGTTCAGCTGAAGAGAACATAGGGCCAGGAATAGCTTGTGCTGTTAGTGAGCCTTCCCTGTTTTGCTAGTTCTCTCTCCTGTCTAACTTCCCCTCCTTCTGTGTGGGACAGAATGGAGCCTGGTGGACGTCTCTTGTTTGGTGCCTGCAGGCATGATGGGGGGCTCGACACATAGTGTGGGGAATTCGTAGTGAAATGGCTCCTTGTTTTGAGGAGACTTCTTGATAGACTAGTTTTTCTGCTAAACCATGTTTAGACAGCCCTGTTTCTGAGCTTGAATAGCTGGAAGGGTCATAGACCATCAAGGACTTGTCATTCAGATTTACACTGAGTTTGAAAAGTAGATTAGAGAAAAAGAAAAAGCAAAACTCAGCTGAAACCCAAACAAAAGGCCCAAGGAGCAGCAGCTTGGGGAGACTTTCTAGTGGGACACAAGGGTTTGCTCTGGGGTTAGACCACTGGGCTCCACAGCACCTGCCACGAGCTGCCATGCTGCCACCTGAGCTCACACCGCTCAGCCTTGTGGCACCCTTCCTTCAGTATCCTGGCTTCCTAGTTGACACTGTCTCCTCAGGGATATTCACCATTTCTGTGCTGGATTCCTGTGGTTTCCGAAGAATTCAGGTGCTTGCTTTGAGCCAAGGAATTCACATTAGCTCACAGGCTGTGCGTAGGCCAGAGCTGGCTGAGCCAGCCGCAGCAGCCCTGTCCCTCTTGCAGTAAGCCATGCTCAGCAGCCTCTGCTCCTTAGGGAGCACAACTCGTTTATTTCTGCATGGACACCTGGGATCGGGCTACAGCCACTTCAGTAGACATTGCCTCGTGCAGAAGCTGTGGAGCAGTGTTATTCACTAGATGTACCTGCTGGGCTTCAGGCCAGTGGATAGTGCATCAAGCCAGAAGACTTTATGTTGCTTCCTTATTAAGATAATCAGATCCAGATCACTGAGGTGTGTAACTACATGACCCTACTGTTGTGCTTGACAGCCAAACTCCTGAGCAGTTGTTAAAGCTGGTCAGCTCTTGCTGACAGTCTGTACAATGAGAAACTAGAGAATGTGAGAAACAGAACATGAGAGGTTCACCAGATCGCAGAGTGGCTGAGGTTGGAAGGGATCTCGCCCAGCCCGCTGCTCAAGTGGGGCCATGTAGGTCTGGTTGCCCAGGACCATATCCAGATGGCTTTTGAATATCTCTGAGGAGGGAGACACCACAACCTCTCTGGGCAACCTGTGCCAGTGCTTGGTCATCCTCATGATGTTTTCTTGTGCTCTGAAGGTTCAAAATGCTGTTCATGGTAATGCATAAATTGAAAACATGCAGATTTGTTGTGAAAAGATTAAAAAAAGTGTTTATTTTCCCCCCTGTTCCTGCAGACATCTGGTAAAACTGCTCCTGGATCTTGTTCTTTAACATAGAACTGTTTGAGTAATTTTGTTCAGCTTGGATTAGAGAAACTGCCATTGTAGAGGTGTCACCGAAACTCCTTTTTATGTTTAGTAATTCTCTTACAATCTTTAGTTCCTGTTCATACTTAATTGCTAACTGACATATCAGGTAGATGCTGTGAAACATACTAATATTGGAGGTAGCGGGATTGTGATGGTCTTTAGGCTTCTGTTTTCTGTCCTGTATTGTAAGGGAACTGTGTTGCCTAAACAAAGTGGCAGCTAATAGACTAACAAGGAGGCTAGAGTCTATTGAGTGGGGAGGAACAAGGGACTGGGAAAGTGACTCCAAGCATAAAACGTGAGGAGCATGCTTGTAAAAGCACTACAGTGATTATTTCCAGGACATTTATGCAGGAACTCTGTGTGCAGTCATGGAAAAGTCTATCATAATGTGTGCTTTTTTGTAGCACTCGTTTGAGAGAAGAGGGATTAACTATTCTTTCCTTCTTCCCACTCCAGGGTCTTTTCTCTTCTCCTCTTTCTTTCTCAGGCTCTGACTAGATGCCTCAAATAAGCATTCCAGAGCTGTCAAGTTTCATGCAAAACCATGTAACATCTTCTGTAAATATTTAATGATCCAGTTTACATGTTTCTGAAATGGCTTGCAAACTTTACCTTGTGGTTAATTAGTTTCTTGAAGTAATGCTGGCGATAAGGCAAAGAGCGTTGTACAGTCTTTTGGGTTGTGTCCTGCCTGAAACTGTGACAATAAAGGGGTAGTTGTTTGGGTTAAGGTGGTGTAGGGATGTGGGTAAAGGGCTAAAGTTTGGTGTGGTGGATTTGGGGATTTTTCAGAGTGAGCTCTGACATGTTTTGTAGACTGCTAGGTGAGCAGGGAAAAAGCTTGCATGGCACTTGTGGAGAAGGTGACCTATTGAAGGTGGAGCTCAAATGTGGTTATTAGGCTTTTAATGAACTCTTACAAGAAAGGGAAGGAAGACTGGAATCTGTCAGTATCTGACTACCAAAGGTGAAACAGAAGCATGACAGGGAGGCAGAGAGCTGGGATGTCTCTAGATGTTATCCTGTTAGTCTGGAGGTGGAGAGTAGTTCTGGAGTCTGAAGGAATTAGTGAGGATTTTTCCCTTAATTTTCTTTTTGTGCTGCCCACGCTACGTGCTGCTACTACAGCCACCCTTCTGCTTGCTTTTGATTGCTCGCTCTTTCTCTCCAAGACAAAATACAGCCGGAGGGAAGGGAAACGTGCTGTTGGTGAAGGTGAACTGTGTAGCAGTGTGTAGTTGCTGGTGAAGAGATTGTGTTGTTGCCTTCATCCAGGCTGGCATACACCTGAGTGACTTGGCTGTGACCAGCTGAGACATGAGCAGATGGATCAGAACAATGGAATGTACGAGTGTCACTTCCCTATTCGAAGCTTTGAATTCAGAAATGAAGGGCATCCCCTCTGTCCTGCTGGGGAAAGAGAAGCTGCAGTGAAAGGGAGGGAGGCTGCCAGGGCTGTTCCCAATATGATTGCTGCTGCTTCTGCCTGGGAGGCTGTATTACAGGCAGCAGTTTGTGTGGAAACTGAACAATGCACAGTCAGCCTCAGTTTAACCTTCCCTATTTCCAGCTGTAGTTTTGGGCTAGAAGCTCTCTTATAGTATTTCTGCTTAGAGGCTTTTGGAATCTAATCTCTTGTATACCATGTTGAAATGTATCCTTAATTTTCTTAACTTAGCCCTTTCCTCAGACTTTAAAAGGACAAGACTCATTAGAAGGGAAGGATCTTTGAGAGAATGGGACTGCAGTAAGGCCAGGTAAACAAGTTAATGAAAGTGAGTATCTTTAGTATCACTTGCAGTTCATTTTTGACAGTGAATACAAGCAGTACATAACATCAGGACATAGGAAGGTGCTTCCTATATTCTTGCTGCTGTGAACTGTATTATCTCTGTGTAATACATATCTCAGAGATGGCCCAGGTTAATGCTGTCAGAGAGGACCATTCCTCTTGCATCTTCTACTCCTGCACCCTCTCAAAATACATTGGCAGGTGAAAGAAAGTTCAGTCATTCAACTTTGAAGACTGGTGGTTAGAACTTGTGTTATAGAGAAAGCAAATCTGAATTCAGGCCAAAACAGAGTTGATACTCTTCTGATGGTGGATACAGAACAGACATCCATTCCTTTCTTGGCTACCTGCATAATATGTCACATTGTTAACAATAAGAAGAACTGCTGGTTTAGATGAAGTGGGGACAGAAAAATGCACTGAAGTGGCAGAAAACCTTCCTGCCTGACTAATAGTGGAAAATGTTACCTTTTCCTAGTTTTTTTTTTTTCCATTTGACAAGTCCTACAGGAAAATTCTGTGTAAGAATTAAAAGCAGTCTGAATCTAGTTGTTGAACCATTCAGCCCACACGAACTTTATCTGCAGTGCCTGTTAAATGTGTTGGGTCTCTGCATTGCAAGGCCTATGGAGTAGTCCAGAACTCGGACAGAAACAGATCACAGTGGGGGAAAATGACCGTTGCTTGAAGCAGAGTAAGAAGAGATGGTATTAGTAAGCAAAAGATGGTGTTTAGATGAGTTTCCCTTGATAAAATAGTCTTTTTTGGCTGAAGAAGGGCCTCCACGTGTGGACAGTCCAGCCTCTGATTTAGGAGTACTCGTGGATTCCTGTCTGAGTGCAGGCTCCCACATAGCAGCATCCACGAGTAATGCTCTGGCTCAGAAACAGTCCTATCCTGGCAGATGGTGATCTGGACTCACGTACTCGTGCCTTCATCACTCTTTGGCTGGATTATAGCAATATGAGACACCTGGGCATGAAGCCTTTAGTGTTTAGAAAAATAGTTCATGCAGAATATTGCAGCATATGCTTGTGGTAAATTCTGTTACTAGGAAAACACGAGGCTTGCCCTTTATTTTCTGTCCCTGCTTAGCATATAGTTTCTGAATTGCTTTTAGGATCTTGGCTCTTATCTTTAAAGTAACATTTATTCTATTCTTAGTAGTGGCCCAGAATGAAATTGGAAGAGAGCGTTGCCCTGAAATGAAGTAATCTTCTAAAAGATTAGAAGATTCCTCAAGTTTATTCTAATTTCGGGTTAACATCTAGAAAGTTTTATAAGCATTGTTTTTCTACTTTTCACTATTACTGTAAGGCCTTTTCCTATGACCTTGGTTTCTCTAAAATAACGGTAAATTTCCTCTGAAGCAAGACATTCTGTAGCCTGCAAGTCCCTTGTCCTTCCTGGAGAGAACAAGTGTGGTGGATGAGTGGCATAGTTACTACCGTGGAAGAAAGATACAGTAAAGTATACTCTGAAAAGCTGTAGAAGTGTAGAGTACTGAAGGTAATTGCAGCTGGTATTTCAGAGGTAGTAACACTTCCATCTCAAGCAAGTGCAAAACCCGTAAGTGTAAGGAGTATGGGCTGTTTGCTAGCATTGTACTTCCCGAGGCTATTGATAGAAGCTCTAGAAATACCTTGGATTTTCCATTTGCAGGCTTGCACTTAGCATGAGGCTGGTCAAAGCAGCTCTGGGTGAATGTATTAAGCATTGGATTATTTTGTTTAAAGCGTGGGCTTTTTTGATAGTAGATATGAGTAATTTAATGTTTTGGAGGTTTTTGTTTCATTGCTGGAGTTGCCCATGATGTCCTTCAAAGTGATAGCATCCTAGTAAAAGAGAAAGCTTAGTTACTGAGAGCTCTAGAACATAGTGAAATATCTTCTGAATAGATAGTGCCCATGGAAATGTAAAATTCTGAGCATGGAGCTCAGACCACCTAATAATTAAGGATGGTCTCTGTAGAAGGAAGCTAATGCAAGCATTTGGAGGTACAGAAATACTGTCGTTTAGAGTGTTGTCTCTGTCTGCCAGGGATTCCTATTCTAATATGAGGATGGAAAATTAAAAGCATAAGCTGAAAAGCATGGTGAACCTAATTGCTCTCTGCTTGGAAGTACCAAGGGAGCCATGACTTGAAATGGCTCTCTGATTATGCTCAGTATCTTCCAGGATCTGGCTGAAAGTATATTTCAACAAATACCTCTAGTATGCTGCCAGTAAATGATTGTTAAGATACAGATGATGAAATCATAATTAAGAACAAAATATATGACAGGGGTTTTGTCACTATTTTCAAAACAGAAGTGCTAAATCCAGGAAACTTACAGTTAAGCTGAAAAGAAACTCAAATACTTTAAGCTGTGGAAATATGTGGAAAGGGGATCCAAACTTCCAAACGCTTTTGTTGCCAGCTGCTCTGACTTCATATGTAGTTAAAGCTGAGAAAAATATAGTGCAAAATATTTTTCACTCTTTCGACCTTGCCACTTAAAATTAGTTATATCATGGGGTGTTTGTTTTCCCCCCTGCTTTCACGTGTGTATTTATGGGTAAGTTTAAGCATTTTCATGCATTTGCTGGTGTAGTTCTTACGGCAACAGATATTTCTCAAAATGGCTACCAAGTGAGGGCAGTAGTGGCATCGTTTTAACTGAGAAATAAGATCTTTGGTTTTTTGGCAGTTCTTTCTATAGGAAGGATGGGGTTTTTTTGGTGTAACTTGTTAGCTGCCTTTGTATAGTTCAGCTTCTTCTGAACAATGGAAAATATCTGGGGAAGGATGAAGGGAGATGACAATTAATGAAAAAAATTGGAGATGCATTCTTTTCTGGACATTATTTCATTGCATAACCAGATGATCCAACTTTCTCTTCCTCTTCCATTTTTCCTGAATCCAGTCTCCTTCTTCCTGCATTGAGGCTTCCCCCATATCTACTCCCCTTTTTATACAGGTAACCCTGCTCTCCTTGGTCCACACTTCCTCTTTCTGGGGCTTCTTTGGATACCGTGTGTTTGACTCTCCCCTTATCCTTTCTTACTCCCCTTACCTCTTTTGAGACGTTGGCATCTTAAGCTCTTGTGGTACAGGAGGACTGTCAGAGTGAAGGGGTTTTATCACTTGTTGATTTTTTGTAGTTGTTTGGGGTTTTTTTTTAAGCTGGAGCATGCTTGCTGTTATGAGCTATGGTGATTATCCGTGGCTCATACTGGTCGTTCTACTTACCAGATGCTCTGGATTCTGCCCTCAATTTTTTAAAATCTATTTTTCTCCAAAGTCTGAGGCCTAAAATATGTATTGAAAGAGGATTACATATAGTATAAGTAAATGATTGCCGTTGGGCTAGATTACTATTGTAGGTCCTTTCTAACTGCAACTATTCTATTACATTATATTCACATTCTGTTATATTATTTGCTTGATGTGTCCTTTGAGGATAAACTGTATTTTTTGTGAGGAAAGGTTGCATTCGATGAAGTCTGGTTACGTGTATTCTCCCCCTAGGTGTTGCTGTTGAGTGGTCTGTGTGGTTGTCTGTGATTTGTAGTGACGTGCTTGCTGTATCTAGCAAGAATGTCACTTGTTCAAGAAATACTGTGAATTTTTATTTCTCTTTACAGATTTGCCACAGTGAGGTATGACCAGGCATCCAAGAACATTAGAAACCAGTTCATGCATCTGACCAACTACAGTGTCAACAAGAAGAGTGGAGATTATGTCAGGTACTTGGCTGGAAAATGGAACTTGTTCTATAAAGGTTGGGTCAGTTTACCTAAGTTGGTCTAATGCTGATCCACAGAGGTAGGCCAGTGGTGTCAATCTCCTTCTTTCATTTATTTTTAGCTGTGATGATCCTGAAGTAGAGGATTATGGAAACAAGTGGAGCATGAGTGCAATGCTGAGGTACTTAAAACAAGAGGGGAGAGACACTGCAGGTCAGTAAAAATCTTGTTCTTTTATTTCTTAGTTGGATCTTGATCATCTCACTAGTGTCAATTCTAAGAAGTCAAGGAAGAGCCCCAGCGAGTCCCATTTAGCACCAGAGCAGGGTGGAGGGAAGCATTGTTCCTTACTCACTAGAGCTGTGCATTTATCCCTATCCCCAGAGATAAGGCCTAACCCCTTCCTTTTTGCAACTGGTATTCTGAGACTTTCTCAGGGTGTGTTTCTTAATATTTTACCTACATTTCCCATTTCTTAAGGTCATTCCATTCCTTCTAAAAGCTTCCCTCCCTCTACTGCTCACATGGCCTGTTCAGTCTGATGAGTGACCAACCTCTGGACAACTGTGCCAGTTTGAATGACTCTTGGATGTGGTGTCATCTTTCCATGGCTCAGGTTTTTGCTGAGTGTTTTCATTTAGTCTGTGTTTCATATAAAATAGCTCCCTCTTCCACACCTTTGCCAGGTCTGCTGGGAGTAACTGCATCTGCAGAGCAGAATCCAGGTATATCCTTTAAGGGATAAATTACCTGTGATACTGAGGCATCAGTAAATTACTGATAGCAGTCATGGCCCATATTGCAAATGTTGCCAAGGAACACTTGAATGTTTGAGAAAGGGGTTTGAATCTGGCTTTCAGATGGAACTAGACTTTTTTCCCATCATGTGCATGCATGGCTGTCCAATCCCTTGCACCATATGTGCTCAGCAAGCTGTGAATGCATAGTTATTGATATTGATACATCTCCATGCCTCACCCCAACCTCAAGTATAAAATATACACTCTTAATAATTAAATAAACTACTGAGCAATGCAAGCAGATTTCTTTAACTATCTGTTACAAGACTTCTTGCACCTTTCTCTGATGCATCTGGTTCTGGTCATAGGGAGGCAGAATGCTGGCTGAAAAGTGCTGGCCTTGTCTGGGCTGGCAGGGTTTTTGTGCTCTGGGTTGTTTATACATGCTGGGATGTTTCCATGCTGTGTTGGTTTCACTTACTTGTTTTCTGGTACAGAAGTTCGCATCTGAATTTGCTTGCATGCTTTTTCTGTAATTGTTCAGGTCCCTACATGTCATCATCTAAGCATGAGAAATAGTAATTGTAGACCTAAAGTAAACTCTCTAGTCAAGTGGTTTCTAGAAGATATTCTTTGAAGCAGGGATTGCCAAATGTCTGTGTGGATTTGCTTGTGCTCCTTTTGAGGGGTGGGGAAGGCTGTCCTTTCATCCTTACTAGTTTTTGAGACTATGACTCTAGTATTTGTTCATTTCTCCCTCCTCTCACTTCTCTATTGCTTGTCCTTGAAAACAAAACCAGTGTGGTGTTCTTTCTATCGCATGACTCATCCCAAGTCCAGTGGAGAATCCAGGTCTATGTCTAATGTGCAACTTTTCTTGCCTTTTGCTTCCTCTGTCTGCTTAGGCTCCTGTTCCTGGGCTCTGTTCACAGGCTTATGCAGGAGCTGGAGAGTGCTTTCTTACTGTGGGTTATCTATAGGTCAGCAGGACTGGGAGCTGTCACCAGTCATAAAATTTTGAAAAGGTTTATGAATTTTGGTATGGGAACAGCTGCTTTAGAGGAAGGTGCAGTGTCACAGAACAGTTATAAAAGTTCACAAGAAAAATGTTTTTATCTCGGTGTTATGGCTTATTCTCTGTAGTTTAAGGGGTTATCTCACTAACCCACTCTTGTTTAACTCTCGTTTAATCCTTCCTAATACTCTGAGTGGGCAGTGGTCAGACTCCAGCTGACTTGTGCTGATGTGTTTGCCATATGTTTCTGCTTACCTGCACTGTACATATACCCACATTTATCATTCTCACATTCTCATCTGTGAGTATTTTTGCACTAGGATACTTATGCATGTCTCTATATACTTAGGCTTGCATGGATTTCCAAGCATCATTGCTTTGTCATCTGTAGAGTCTCATGTGCTTTGATTCACAAAGGTGTATCTCCATATGCATATTCTCATGCCTTTCTGGGTATTATGTGTTACTTCACAATTTACTTTTTTCCTTTTTCCTCCTCCCCCCCCCTCCCCTCCTTGCAGCACTGATGGCCAGCGTGGAGGACCTGATTATCAAGACTCTAGTTTCTGCTGAGCTGTCCATTGCCTCAGCTTGTAAAAGTTTTCTTTCACATCGTGGCAGCTGCTTTGGTAAGGCACTGGGGACATCTTTGTTGATTGCCTGTAGAGTACTGTTTGGAACCTCTAGCTTTGTCATGCTAGAGAGAAATATGCATTCCTTATTTGCAAGGAAGCTGGATACTAATTTCGTTTTTTTGGTTTGGTTGTTTTTTNCGCTCCTGGCGGGAGCTGCGCGCACAGCTATGCGCTGGCACAGGCATCGGGGAGTTCGCTGCCAGCACATGCTGGGACGGGCTCCAGAGAGCAGCGGCTGGTACCACAGTGTGCCTTCTCCCACTTTCCAGTGGCTGCTTCCCAACCTTCCCTAAAGAGGCCTCCTCCTGCTCCTAGCCGTCCTTCGCTCGTGTGGATGCATGCACGAAGATGAACTCTGTCAGTGCTTAAACCGAAGGCCAAGCTTGGCTTGTGTTTAGGTTGGGGCTTATATTTAAACTAGCTGTGACAGGCAAATTCAATCCATTTATGTGGTCCTTTCATTGCACTTTGATATCGACAATTCTGCAGCTTTCAACACTCCAGCGTAAATGCATCTTTGGATATTTGGGGGTGATGAGGCGGTCAGGAATCAAGGAGCCATGACTGATACATTGTTTAGTTACCTCTCAAAACTANCCTCAGCATAAGCCGCGGTGAGGGCAGGGGGCATCGAATCTTAGTTCACCCTGCGTCGGTACCATTGATCAGGGTCTCGTGCAAGAAAATGAAAATGGGACGATGAAAAGGGACTTGAAAGGGAACTCAGGGAAGTGCTGGAGAGTTGGTGATTTGCTAGTGCCCTTGCNTTAAACTAGCTGTGACAGGCAAATTCAATCCATTTATGTGGTCCTTTCATTGCACTTTGATATCGACAATTCTGCAGCTTTCAACACTCCAGCGTAAATGCATCTTTGGATATTTGGGGGTGATGAGGCGGTCAGGAATCAAGGAGCCATGACTGATACATTGTTTAGTTACCTCTCAAAACTAGCTACCTCTCCCACCATAGTTTCTCCTGACTGAGTCTGATGCCTTTGTTCAAAGTTGAAGGACCTGGTCATACATGGGGATTTATGAGTTAGATAATAGTCTCGGTGAAATGCACTTTATTGGCTAGCGGAAAAAAAGACACACCAAAACCACTTTAGCTGCCTCTTTTTTGGCTTTTCCCTTTTCCTTCCTCAGTTATGTCTCTAGATTCCTCTGAGCTGTGTATATGGAAACTAATGTTCCCCATGTACTTTCTGCTAGGCCTGGCTCTGAGGTTAACCCACTTCCTGCTGCCTCCCCAGGGCTGCACTAACCACCCTCTCAGATGCTCCCCCACAAATAAACTGTTTTGTTCCGTTTATTTCAGTGTAAACATAAATTAAGAGCTTCCCAGGAAAGAGAGCTTAAGTAGGAGCCATACTGCTTCCCTAGGGAGACTTAGGCATTTCCAGAGCTCAGTACTTTCTGCCACCTTCCCCCACAATTAAGTGGTGGTCCTTGTCTCAAGGATTTGAACTTCCATCATGCTGTATGGTTCATTTGTCATCTGTGTGTCTTGTTCTGACACTTTTTGGTGGCACCATTTTTAACCTTGTTGTAAATATTCAGTTTTTCTAGCTGGAAATGTTCATAATGGTTCAGTTCGTAGCTGTTAGCATGAAGGAGAAAACTGGGAATGAAGATTTCAAGGCAGCATGTAGAGTCTCACAAGAGCCTTTCTTTTTTTTTTTTCATTCTGAGCTATGAACAATGAAACTGAGTGTATGTCCTGAGAAGGGCTGATCATGTGAAAAGTATCTCAAACTTCAGAAACCTTTATCTGAAATTCAGATACAGAGATGGGTCGTGATTGGGAAGCTTCTAAAAATATAGCTAAGTTGTGTTCTACTCTAGTCTTTCTAATGCTGTTATAGGGAATAGAACTCCTGTGCAATTGCCACTTTCTTCCTAAAAATTAAATCATGAGTACTTATTTGTCCAGATGAGGTTGCCCACTTTATTTCTCTAATAGTTTAGTACTGCTGTGATCCTTCAGTTCTTTCACAAGTAAAGGTTTTTATATGTAATATACTTGTTTCCTAGTTTTAAAGGAAGAGAATTTATTCATGGCTTCTTCATTTTCTAAAATAAGACTGGTGGGACAGGCTGATTCGTGCTACCAGTGCTTGCTTAGAAAGTGAGAATGGTAGGTCAGGATGGTTCTTTTTCTAATGTAAAAACAGTGCTGCTGACAGTTTGTGTAAAGAGTGTAGTGAGTCCCATTTTGGCCATGTAATGTGAGCTATTTACTGCATTCTAGTAATAATCAGTTTTCAAAGGACTTGGGATGCTCAGTTTTGTTCCTCTGAAGTGCATCACAGAAAGCACTGCAAGTACTACAGGATTTTGTTGCCTTGTTCATGCCCTGCTATTAACAAAGTGATCCCAAACCTCTATTTTGTTCTTTGTGATTAGCTAAT
Source organism: Melanocharis versteri (assembly GCA_013397845.1). Taxonomy (NCBI): domain Eukaryota; kingdom Metazoa; phylum Chordata; class Aves; order Passeriformes; family Melanocharitidae; genus Melanocharis; species Melanocharis versteri. The sequence continues at coordinate 626,584 of VZTG01010346.1, forward strand.
AATTCCTTATGTAAAATTAAGCTCCTAATAAAAATGGTTTTAACTAGTTAAGTAACTCCAGAGGACGACATGCTGCAACTCTCCAAATCACTGCACTGTCCTGAAGCTCGTCCCCAGCTGAGTCGATGGTTACCTCTGGAGCCTTCTTTAAGAGAAAGCTAGATTTTGCACTTGTTTGAGGGGCGTGACATTTCAGTGTGGGAACAGGAGGTACAATAGGGTTGCATATGCCCAAGCCAATTACAGACTGCATTTTTCTCCTTCCTGGAGTAAGCACTTCTGGGTAGGCTAGAAAAGGTTGTCAGACCTGCTTTCAGGCAGAATGAAAAATCTCCTTGTGGGATGGTTTAGTAGGGTATGAAATGAAGGCAGTTGGGTGCAGCACATATTTTTGCCAGCAGCCAGTGTAGCACCATTTTCTGCACTCACTGAAATGTGAGCCTAAAGAATCAACAGATTAAAGTCCTCTTGTTTCATTTACAGTTCTAGTAAACCCAGCTGTGACACTGTTGAGCTTGTCTGCAATCAAGAAGGCAGGCCAGGATAGGGTAATGGGCATATTGATCCCACCAAAGCAATGAGTTTCTTGTTTAGCTGCTTCTGTGTCCTAAGGCTGAATTGGTCAGGGTTTTGCTTCTAACCATATCTATATTGAGATAAAAGCAAACAATAAACTATTGTGTGACTTGAGTGGTGCTGACCTGGAGCTAAATGCTTTAAAAAGTCTTTATTTGTATCTAATCACCAGTTTCTCAACTGCCTATGTTGCTGTTCTTCATTTAACTTCCTTAGTAGTGGCAGTTGAGTTATTTGGGGGAAGCCTTTTGTAGTTTTGAACAGTGCTGACCTGCTCCATTATGACTTTCGCAAGGCACTAAAAATTTGAGATTCTTAAAGAATTTCTGTACACACTTGCTTGATGTGAGGTGAGTCCATGCTTAGTGACTTAAGCCAGCCATACATATACCATACATATTTCCTGTGTTTTTCTGTTTTTTTATATGACAGAAAAGCTGGACAGGGATTCCCTACCATTACATTTTTTTTTAAAGCTTAATCCATTCCATTTTTATAGCCTTACCATCAGTATTTGCTTTGAAGCCAGTAGGTAAAGATGCCATTGGAATCTGAAAAGAAGTTGTCCATAGAATCCTCTAGCTACAATCAGATTCAGGAGGCCTGTACCTTGCAAGACAGGTATTTTGATGATCTGATGGGGAAAGTAGATTTTGTAATGTAACTATCTCTTCAAATTTAACTAAACTGTCAGCTGAGTCTGGAGGGTAAAATGAGTTCAAGGGATAGGTCTTTTAGTCATAGCTTTGTTAGGAATGGGGGGGTCTAACCCTGCACTGTTTTTCTTACTTGTCGCTTCATGGCTCTAAATGGTACCTATATGATATTGTTGATGATTAAGTACCCAGAGCTCAGTTGAAAGATTCAAGATCCCTGTTGCTGCAGAAGCTTTCTGTTTCTTTAGGAAGTTGTTCCCAGCTTGGTAGCACCAGTTTTCTTTCTCAGAATTCTGGGGCAGGCCTAAAACACCTTTATGGCTATTTTTGGGAGACTTAGAAAATGACCAGCATTGTCAATTTATCATCAGTGGACTTGTGTTACCAAAGTCAGAATCAACCCTGGCTTCTCATTCTGTCTTCTACTGCCAGTAGTTCTTGTGGTGGCATTAAGGTCTTCAGCAGGTAGACGACATGAAAGTAAGGAACACCAGGTTATTCTTGTCTCATGGATTTCTTGGGGCTAAGGTTCTTGGAGTGCCAGAGCTTGAAATCAGAAGAACTTGGGCTAATGAGGTTGGGAAACATGCTGTCTTTATCCTTCACCTCACGTATCCATCTATAGAGTCAGATGGCTTTTATTTCGGTCTACCTACTACTACATTTTGTTAATTTGGGCACTTGAGTTTGTTGAGGACTGAGTAGCTGCATATCTACTTTTATGTTTCTCAGGTTTATAAGGGAAGTTAAGTGATGTCCTAAAGTGGTTACTGGGATATTAACCTCTTCGCTCACTCTGGTGTCACACTCGGGGTTGAACAAATTTATACTTGTGGGTGATAATTTATTTACTCAGTAAGATTAAGATTATAAAGGCGGCCCAATTTGCACCAAGACTCCCTTTCTTTGATGTTAGCCTTGAAGATGGCCTTATTAACTTTTCTGACTTCAGAGTTGAAGGACTATTCTGAGTCTGATTTTGGTATAGATGATGAGCTAAACTCAGTTGTGATCTTTGTTTCACCAAAGAAAGCAGTGGTTTATGTAGAAGGAGAACAACCAAGATGGTGAAAGGTCTTGAGGGCAAGAGTGATGAGGAGCCGCTGAGGTCTCTTGGCTTGTTGATCCTGGAGATGGCTGAGGGGTGACCTTATTGCAGTCTACAACTGCCTCAAGGAGGGCAGTGGAGGGGGATGTGCTGATCACCTCTCTCTGGAGACCAGTGATAGGATACAAGGAAATGGAATGAAGGTGCATCAGGAGAAGTTCAGGTGGGATGTTAGGAAAAGATTCTTCACAGATAGGGTGATCAGTCACTGACTGGAACAGGCTCCCCAGGGAAGTGAGCCCAGCATAAATCCTGTCAGAATTCAAGGAGCATCTGGATGATCCCTTACATCATGTGATTTAGTCTAAGGTAGTCGTGTGAGGAGCAGGAGTTGGACTCAGTGATCCTTATGGGTTCCTTCTAACTTAAGTTATTCTCTAACTTTATGTATGTACCCTGAAATTAGTCCACTTTTGAAGACTTTTATTGAGAACATGAATAATTGTCCTTCAGGCTTCAGTAGAAGTAAAGAAAGGTCTCTGCAGAGAAGTGTTCTAATGAGTGACTGGCTTTTTCTGGTTACCTGGAGTGCAGAAAGTGCCTCAGAGTGAGGCAGTCATGCATTTGGCCAAGCTAGTATGACAAACTGTGGCAGGTGCAAGCTGCATCTCATGAAGTAGGCAAGAACACCAACATGTGGAATAATTTTGTTCCCTTTTGTTGGGTCCTTTTCTGTAATGACGTAGAGGTAAAACCTTTCTCTATTAAAATAAAATTCTCTTAAAAAGGGATGAAACCTTTAAATAAGAATAGAAAGTAGAAAGGAAAAATGGAAGACTTGAATTTCAGTGGCAAAGATGGAGTTCATTGCATTAGAAATGTCTGTAAATATGCTCCTGCATAAAACCAGGCAATGGGTTTTTATTGGAATATCAGAAGAGTTATGTGCTGTGCAATTTTTTTTCCCACTGTGTCCCTTCATAACATCAGGTTGTGTCCGTTTGACTGCAGAGTATGTACTTTGCAGTAAAGCTTTTTTCTCCAGGGAGCAAGCTGCAAAGAAAGACCAGAATTACAGTGACCCTTTAGGAGCTGAGCTTATTCATGCTATGCAAAATTGTGAAAAATTTGTTTGTGCTACTGTACTACCACTTGTGACTTAGTTTCTGTACTTACAGAGAATAACGAATTCTTTGGGGATATTTTGTAAAAGAGAGTGCCCGTGCAGTCTTGGAGAGGATTATAAGATAAACTTGGACTACATGGGAGTTTACCAGAACCAGAAAGCCTGAGACTTATCTCTCTAGCCTTCATCTTAGTCTTAGATAATGTCATTGGCAAAAAAATCTCTGGCTGAACTGTTGCAGTTAGACTGCACTCTGAAGCTGGGTCTTCTTTTGGGAGGATGGGAAGCTCAGTCTGCAATGACTTTTCTACGGGGATTAGAGGAGGAAGAGGCAGGCTGTTCCTGCTGAGTCTTGGAAACAGTTGGTACCTCCTGATATAATTCCAGTCTTTAGCAAACTGCAGGGGTGAAACTTGTTTTTGTGAATTGTAGTAGCAAGAGAAAGCACTATGGAAACTTGTTATCTTAGTTTCTTCTGTTCTTCTCTTAGTAACAATAGTGGCACTAGGTGGCTTGTTGTGAACCTACAGTTGCCACAGTGTGAGGTGTGTTTTGCTCTTTCAGTCTTTGTTCCCTTTACTCTCTGCAGAGGGAAATGGCAGCCTTGCTGAAGTTGGTAATTGCAGAGGATATACTTTTGATTGTCCTATGCTCGTGTGACTCCACATTTTTGTCCTGCCTATATATTTATTTTATCAAGCGGTAGTGGAGTTTCATGGTGGAAAGCGTACTACGACTACTGTGTGTTTAATCTAGGAAGTACATTTTCCAAATGTGGAAGAGGGCCAGCAAGATATTTCTAGGTAAACTTCTGACTGTTGAGCAGATCTTTGTGCTAAGCCCTACGTGGGATCTGTGAGGCTTGATTCAGTTGCCAGAACATGGATATTACATAGCTCCTGATGCCCTGAGGTAGCAGAGACATCTGTCTAGGGCTTGTAGATACGACTCAGAATACATTAAACTTGGGGCATTATGGAACAACAGTGGAGACTTCCTAGGAGACCTTAAGTCATTGCAAGTGGCATTAGAGTCTGTGTTTAACAATGGAATTGAGTCAACAGGGATACCCTGAAGAACTTACTGTCCTAATAAATAGGCAGACACAAGGGAAAGGAATGTGAAGCTCCAGCAGCATGGCTAGAGCTAGTTGAGGTCGAGAGGTTTCCCATGTGTATTTGTAAAAGTGGACAGAATGAGTAACTGGGTGGGAAAGATGGACTTTTGAAGAGCGAGTGATATGCAAGAGAATTGTGTGGGAGAGGAGGACGAAGTCAGAGGAGCCAGAATACTGGGAAAGGGCCTCTGAGGGGCCAAGGGAGGGAATGGCCAGCAGCAAAAGAAGCAGGAGCTAGTCAAAACAAAATGCGCTGCTTCCTGACTGGGGCTGGGAGGTTGCAGCCCAGCAGCTGCTGCAGGCCCACTCATTGCTTCTCTGCCTGGGGCATGAGCTGCCGACCCACTGGACTTTTCTGTGCATTTAACAGTCATGAGTCTTCACCAAACATGAGATTGTATTTTGAAATAATGTATTAAAGTCATCAGAAATTTCTCCTGGTCAAAATGCTTTGCTAATGTTTGCATTTACAATCCCCACCTTCTCCTTTTCCCTCTACTGTGGCCATTCCTGTTTGGGGAGTAAGAGAATGAAACGTAGATTCAGCCTCATTTCTTTGGAGTGAACCAACTCTTTAACTCTCTGCTATTTTGTTTCCCATTCAATGTCTGGCTACAGGCTCTAGAAAAGTGAGCAGGCAGTACTCACTCTGCTGCCATTTCCCCCCTTCCAAGCCTCCCCCCCCACCCAGCTCATTAACTTCCCGTTTTAAGCTGCATGAGCTTTTGCACAGCTGTCTGCATAGGAAGATCTTGTCAAGCGGTCCAGCTCCCCAGAGCCAGCATCAACATCAGGCAGGCGACAAAAGGCCAAGGCCAGAATACAAGGAAAGAAACATGGCAAAGAAGTTCTCCTGCTTTTATTTCAGGCACTAGGGAACTGGTTAATTCCATGAAAATCCTTCTCTGCCAATACCCTGTTTTGTGGTGTTTTGAAAAAAAATTTGCTTAAGTTGCCCTGATGATTATTAAGTGTATTTCTTAATGCTGGAAGAGGGAATTACATTAATGCCAACTTCTGATTTACACTCATCTTTGTGTAGCATCCTTCTTGCAACTCCTTCCAAACTAGAGAGAACGTGTATAGAAAGTGAAATAGTAAAATCGGTCTTGGAATGGGAAGCTGGCTTCAATCTGACCTCTGTAGAGTAGAACACATCTAGCAGATGTAATATGTTATGAATGTTTTAGAAACTAAGGAAAAAATATTTCTATTGTGGTTTGCTGCAAAGTGGCAAGCTGTCAATAAGCTAAAAAGTTATGGGAGGTTGTCCATGTAGATGGAGTTGCCAAGGAGAAGTCTGCTGTAACCCCATGGGGATATTGCAGAAAACATACAGGAATAATTGAAAACATGCTGATGCTTGAAAGAAGCAAGATTTTCCCTAGCTGACTGGAACAATGAATAAAGGGGTTAAAAAGTGGAAAGGAGAATGAAGTTTTGTTGTTTCCAGGGTCCAGTGGAAGAAGTAGATTGAACCTGCTGTGCTTGTGTCAATTCTATGTGAAGGCAAGTAGTAGAGTTCTGCGTGAGCTACAGTTTGTGGGCAGTAAAGAGTTTTTTATTTTCCTATGTATAATACTTTCCTAAGACTAATTTCTTTGTTCCCCTCTTTCCCCCATGGACAGCATATACTTAATTTTGATTCTGAGGAAGTGAAAATTGCCGCTTGAGGAATGTTATTATTTGTTCATGCCTAGAGAGTTTACTGAATTTAACATGTATAATTTAGATAGAAACGACCTGGTAGACCTAGAGATGACTGTTGGGTATGTTGGACCTTACCTGAATGTTTAAAGATGCAATAAGCTGAACTTAGTGTCTGCTGTGTTTTCAGAGCTATATGGTTTTGATGTCCTTATTGATGACACTCTGAAACCCTGGCTCTTGGAAGTGAACCTGTCCCCATCATTGGCCTGGTAAGTGATTCCCAATTTCGTATAAGGCAGGGACTGTTGCTGGAGATGGTTGTCCTTGAAACTTATGGTCCTAGGAGGGCATGATTTCATGATGCCTGTGGATTTTGTTCTATAGCTGATCATAAGAGAGGATACTCCCTTGCTTTTTTCCTTTGCATAAACAAACTTATTGGAGCAATAGGTTTTGAAAGAGCCCAATTGGGGTTCCATTTGCTTTTTAATTATTTCTCTTCTGTCGTCATTGTTAACCCTTCATAGTCTCCCAACATAGATAAAGTTTGGAGCTCTGTCAGACTATTGTGTTGGGTTTCAATCTTCTTGGCTGATAGAAGCTTTAAGATTTTGGAGTCCAAGCAGAGTTCAATCAGTTAAGCTTTACTTGAGTATGTAGATGAGGGCTTGGGCTCAAATGTTTAGTGTAGTGCTCTAATTAGATAAATTCTAGAGACTGAGTGTTGACTTGGCCCTTATGCTAACCCTGATGCTCTAATGGAAATTGAGGATTTATTTTTGTAGGTCTCTCAACTGATTTTATGTGGAAGAGGCACAGTTAAATGTGGTTTTTAAGAATTTAACAACAGCAACTTTTTCTGCTTCATAAAATGTAACATACATACATTCAAAGAAAATGTTTCTAGCCCCAAGGAGAATTTAAACAAAGCTCTATGTGTCTGCATTAGGACACTAAAAGCTGTGGAAAAAGGATAAACAGATTAATCCATTGCTCTCTGATCTTTACCTATGTATGTGAAAATGACTTAGTTTTCTTCCCGTGTTGTTTTTGCCTGTGTTAAGAAGGCAAAGAAACTATATTGGGAGATATACTGAATACTGATGCATTCCTCTCATTTAATGCCAGACAAATAATTCCTATTTATCCTCTGTTGCATGTGGGGACAGTGATGCTCCTTTGGACCTGAAGATCAAAGCTAGCATGCTCTCAGATATGTTCACTCTTGTAGGTGAGTGAAACAAAAAAAATCCTTCAGTCTTTCCCTCATTTAAAACCAATTACTAGATGAGTATAATAGAGGTGAACTCCAGTTGAGGAGGGCAACTGTATTGAGCACTGAGAAGTGATATATGGACATTTCAGCTTCAGAATAATCTGTTTCTGATGCTTAGGTGGTTTTAAGAGTCTCTAATTTGGTATTTGAAGACACTACTCTCTCTTTAGGTTTCAGAGTTAGTATCCATGCATTTTTTAGGTTGAATGTGTGGGTTTTGGTTGTGTTACTAGAATTGGAGTACTGTCTAGTGTGCAGTATCCCTTGCATGTTGATTTAGTTGCCTGATGCAATTTGCCCCAATACTGAAAAAAGTAGAATTGTCATCAGGTACCCTGCTCAGCTGTGTAAGAAACCAAGTCTATTTCTGTGCTGCTATTCAGTAACCCATTTATTGATTTAAGTACTTGGTCTTGAAGCAAGTTACTGTTTTTATTCAAAAAATGTAATGCAATTACAGTTTAGGATTAAACAAAGCAAGGTATAAAAAAGAAAAGCACTCCTATTGGTCCTTGGGCAGGGACAAGAAGGTCATGTATAGACTAAGACTGTGAACAGGAATGCTAGATTTGTGTTTCAGGGTTTGTCTGTCTTAAAGTTCTCCTGTGGCTCTTGGTGCCCATAGGCTTTGTATGCCAGGATCCAGGCCAGCGGTCAGGCCGGACCGTTTATCATTCATCTGAACCTGTCAGAAGAAATCCCTACCAGAAGCTGCAGGTAAGTGACTTTTACAAGCCCTCGCTGAGGAGCATAGCAGGAAGTCATTCTCACTGAATCTGACTCACAGATGAGAGAGGCAGTGAGCGAGATTGTCTGGATTTCTAGCATAACTACAGAAGATGAAATTTTTAACTGTGGGGGTGGTGAGGCACTGAAACATGTTGCCCAAAGAGTTTGTGGACTCTTTATCCCTGGAGGTGTTTAAGACCAGACTGGATGGGGCTTTGAGCACCCTGATCTAGTGGAAGCTTCCCTGCCTGTGGCAGGGGAATTGGATCTAGATGACATTTAAGATCTTTCCAACCCAAACCACTGTATGGTTCTCAGAGACTCAGGGGATACACCTGAGTTCTGGGCTGTTCAGCCACTTTGATTTTGTTGTGGACAACAAGCTTCCAGAACCCTAGAGCTTTATGAATGTCTCTAAGACCTCCATCTAGGTGAACAACTTCTTGCATTTGAAGTTTAAGGCTTCTTTCCCATTCTCTTTTGGAATCTCGCTTTTTTTCCCATGGATCATTGGACTGAGGCCTCATGTGGCTTGCTGTGACTGCCCATTGACTTTTCTGTTGAGGTAGTGCTTTCTCAGCACTGTAATGTTGAAGGACAGTTGTTCTCTATCTCTTTTTATCTATGAAATGGATTCCATAAATATCTGTGGAAATGGAGCATTCACAAAAGGCAGAGAGATCTGTTACGTCACTTGGATTTCAATGCATTTCTCCTCAGGCAAATTGGCAGACGGTGTTCTCTGACATCTCTGCAGCTGATGATGCTGTGATGGACATGCAACATGGCTGTGTAGCTCAAGTTCAGTTAGGAAATGACAAGTCATTTTTGTTCAGTGACAGTGTACCAAGACACTGTCCATTTTGGTATAGGGAAAACTCACAGAAATTGCAATATTTTGTCTCTTGTAAAACTCAGAGTCTTTAGTCACTGTGAAAGAGGTGAATAGCTGGTAAGATGGGATTTGAGTATCTTTAGGATGCATGTCTGAGTCTGAAACTTCTAAGACAAATATAACAGTGCTTTAAATATGGGTCCTTCTGACTGTATAGGTGCTCTTTGTAGCAGACAAAAGGTACATGAGATAAATTAGGAACCATTCCAAAAGGAGTACCCTTCTTTCTTAAGAGTAATGTGATCAGATCCTGATGATTTGACAAAATTATACAAGACAGTCTCAGAAAATTATGCTGTTGTAAAGCACTGAATTTTAAGGAGGCTTTAAACTTTATTTTGCTTAACAAGTACCCATGAAGAGATGTAAGGCTGACCAGTTGAAAAGTGCAAAGATTCTTATGACAGAGCATTGGTTATGAGATGGGGTTAAGGTGGTTCCTCTAACCAGTGTTTAACAAGAACAGGTTTGTAATCCAGTGATAAAGTTTTACAGCATTTTTTTCTTAAGTACCTAAGTGATAATCCCATGGCTGAATAGGTGTTTAGATCTTTCCATGGTCCCAGAATGGGACAAGCCAATTTTGGCTTGTTCTTTGCTGAATACATTTTATCTCAGGTTTTTGGATCTTTGATACCTGTTCTAATTCTCTGTTGCAAAGTGTATATGTAATCTCTTTTGTTTTTTCCTATCTCCTTCATAATGTCTTAAGTTTTGATCATTCGCACAGGCTGTCTTTAATCATTGTAAAAGTTGCTGCTTGGATCAGTGCTCTTGAGAGTTCTCTTGAGTAACTATCTTGAGATAGTTGCTCTATTTTCTGAGTTTCACCAGACTGGACTGCAAGCTTCTTGTGCAATTTCTTTGGTTTGACTCTTTAAGCATTTCTCCCTCTAGGGAAATGGACAATTTAGCTGCTTCCTTTGTAAGTTCTTGTTGATTTGGGTTGGAGCTCTTTCAATTAATTGTAAGCAATAAAGGGACCTTGATCTGTTTTGAATAGACCAACTGTAGAGAAGAACTTGTCAGTAGTACAGCTAGAAATGATAGATGGATCTCCTGAGAATCCTTTCTTACACCATTTGCTCCTCCTGGGTGTTAGAGAGGAGGAAGACGGTCTGAAAACCACTGAAGGCAAGAAAAATCTAAGCTTCAATGATGATTGTTTTCTTTTGAACCTGCCCCTGTCCTTAAACTGGTTTTGCTTGTAGGCCTGATACTAGATAAGTAATACAGGGTACTTCTTGACATTCTGGTATTTCTACACCTGTTTTAAAATGTTAAATAGTATCTTGTTGCTCCACAAAAACTGGAATATTATTGAGATATTTAAATGAAATTACTTGCAAAATTTCTGGATTTTTATGTTTTTCCCCCCCCTCTGTTCTATGAACAATTTTACTTGACGGCACCTGTTTCTCCTTGATGCATAGCTATTAAATATTTTTATATGGGTGACTCTTACCTCACAAAAATATAAATTTTGGTCATCACATTTGAGTTCAGTGTGCTTTTGAAAACCATATGTCCAAATGCTTTCTGCACAGTTGAGCACATCTAAGGTTAGAATGAGTGCTGTGTTTGGAATGGGGACAGGATACATTTGTGCAGGATAGGAGGAAAATACGAACTGAGATGATATAAGTGGTTAGCTTTATCTCTGGACTTCAGTTATCATAGAATCATAGAATGGTTTGGATTGGAACGTACCTTAAAGATTATCAAATTCCAGCCCCACTGCAATGGACAGGGACACTTTCCACTAGACCAGATTGTTCCAAGCCCCATCCAGCTGTCTTTGAACAGTTCCAGGGTTGGGGCATCCACAAATACTCTGACCAACGTGTTCCAGTGCCTCACCACCCTTTGCTTATACTGTTTTGTTTAGGGTACTTGCCAGTCCTCAACAACTCGGGCAGGGATCATAGTGTCTTGGAGAACACAAGATTTTTATTCTCTTTGTGTGTCTCTTGCAGCGTCCCGTGTCTGCACAGTCACAAACAGCAAACAGCAGATTGGTAAGTACCCTTCAGCTCCCATCACCTATAAAAAGGCTACGGTTTCAAATGTTACTGTGTACAATGCTTTTGACATAATTAGTCCCCGAATGTATTTTACAGTTAGAGTAGCCTGGGGCCAGGGTGGGGGAGTGAGGGGGAAGTCACTGTGAAAAGAGGAGATGGCACCAGCATGTTTCCATGTGGCAAAAGCAGATGTTGAAAAAATATTTACATCACTTCTAGCAGCTTAAAAAAAAAGGTAGGTGAAGTGTGCTGAGAGTCAAGGTCAGCTGAATCAAATCCCTCAAAGTTTTTAAGACTACAAGTCTGAATTATGAGGTAAGCACAGGAGAATCTATGCAGACAAATTCAGGTGGCCCTACAAGAGGAGTAATCATTTTCTGTGAGACAGTCCTCTGAAGGACACTGCAAAACTTTGAGAGTGAACTGGGTCAAAATAGATGCAGAGAAAAGAAGGATTTCTTAATGGAAAAATATGGGACTATTGTTAGCTTAAGTGAGATTGATCTACCTTTCTAAATGTTATATTTGTCACCCTTCTTGCAAGCCATATAGACAAATTGATATTAGTTTACAATTCTAAGCACCTGGCCGTGTGGAGACATATTAGGCATTATTTTGCTGCTGGATTTCCTGCACAAATGTAGTGAGAATTATTCCTTTTTTTTTTTTTTTTAGTGGGGTTTCCCCCAGTCTATTCACTGCTGTTTGTCATTCTGTGTAAATTTAGCTGAGGCTCAGAGGAAAGAGTTACTGAATAATGAGGTTTTGTAGAGAATAGGAAGGATCTTCGTGCCAACTGCTGTCAGTGCTTATTAAATTAGAATCATGATTTGGGAGCCAAGGATACTTGCAGGATTTGGAGATATACCAGAGTGGTTGGATTTATCTATACTTTTATAGATAAGCTGGGTCAAAGAGGAGACAAGATCTTCGTGAAGTTGGAGACATTTCTGTGCTACAGCCAGAGGATATTCTGTGTTGAAACATGGAAAAAACTGTTTGTGCAGGAAGTCCAGTGAAGATAGAGTTTTCTCTAGCATTTAGACAGCAATGTACGTTTGTTCTCAGGGAGGAGTCAGAGCTGCCAATATGAAGACGTATGTTTGCTGTTTGTAATCAATGAAATCATTTCTGTTGTATTGAGACAATGGAGATGATTTCAATGAAGTGTTTCCTTAGTAAAGCAGATCATTTAATAGGATGAAGAATTTCCTGTAATACTCTCTTTGAGCAGCAGTTCTCACATTATGATGGATTGTTATGATAGTGCCAGGAAATGGTTTTTAAGAGAAGGTTACCTATCAGGAGATTTTAGAGAAAGTTGTTAAGCAAAGTTTTTGAGCTGTGGATTTGAAATGGAAAAAAGCTTAGAAAGAAAGACTAAAAGTCTTTCAACTTAGTGCCATCTACAGCATCAAACAAACCTGTTTCATTGCTGGCATTTTTATTTCTTCTACAAATGGTTGTGTCTCCTGCCGTCTCATCCAGATTGTTGTGTTTTCTCTTTTTAATTAGTTTTAGTTAGGCTTAACAAAATGTTTCAGCGGGTACTTGCTATATCTGTTTTATCTCTGGATTTTTCTGTACCAATCACTGCAGTATAACCTATTCTAGTGCAATGCCTGTTGCTTTTGCTGTTGCTTCATCTACAGATTCTGAATAGCCGCTTGCCATTTCTAATGAAACGGAGAGAATGGAATTCAATTCCGATAGTCTTTACAAATAAAGATGCATCCTGATCTTGCCATGGATTTTTTTTTTGTATCTGAGCAGTATGGGATATTCCCCTGGACTTACACACGTTAAGGTTTCTGTCATGTTTTTCTCTTTCTAGATTAAGGCTCTCTGTGCAATCTTTGCTCAGTATAGAGCTAAAAGTATAAATTTGAATTTAATATAAATGCTTGAGACCTTCTCAGTAGACTCTTCTAGTGCTGTTTTTACAGAGGTAGTTTATCTAAACTGAGCCTAAGACCAGCTTAAATGTACTCGAGAACAAGTTCAAAGATTTGTGTCTTGCTTGGATTTTAAAATTTTATAATCCTGATGATTTGAAGACATTTTGAATTCCTGTCCTTTTGTTAGAATTGGCCAGGACTGCCCATCAAGTTAAAAATAAGCTTAATGACATGGTCTGCAAATTATTGCTTTTCTTATTTTAAAAAATTTGTATATTTATACAAATTTGCATGATGTATCTGTGTGCATCTGCAGGATGTGTCTGTTAAGTGTGAGAAGTAGCAAGTTGACATCCAGCAGTATAGTAACAAAAGAATGACAGGTGGTGAACTTTTCCCTGCAACATTTATCACCTGAGGGAATTACAGTTCTGTTGTTCTAGTGTAGCAGCACAACTAGAACAGAGAATCATGGTTCTGGTACCATTGATGTGTGAATCCAGGTGTGTTTGGGTCTTGTGAATGCTGACTCTAGTGCCCCTTGGGTGGGGATTTTTCTGTATGACATACTGACTTTGCTGCTTTTGGTACGTCTCCTGTTTTTCTGGGAGGGGCCGAGGGTGTGAATACTGGCGCTGATGCCTGAATTGTGCCTGCTGTGCTAAAATCTAAGAATCTGAATACTCACACTTAGTGCCATCTGGGATGTGGACTCTTCAACAGCTGGAGTGTGGAATTGTGAATTCTGGCTGTAGTGCTCTGGAGTGTAGATCCTGCTGGGAATGGGGTCTTGGTATTTGAATGTAATTTTTTTTAATATGAAATTTGAGAGGGGGAAAAAAAAATCTGGATTCACACTGTCTCTACAGCGTACTCGTCCTCTGTCTGCCAGCGATGCTGAAGTTAAAAGCTCGATGCCCTTAGGCAGGGAGAAAGCAACAGGAAGGCATAGCAGCTCTGTGCTAGGCCTCTCCATGGAGGAGGTAAGGAGGCTATTAAATAGCTTTTATTTACTTTGGCTTTCATGCAGTGTGTGGAGTTATTTGCTCAACAGAGAGCAAGTGCATGTATATGAAAAATGTGACAGAAGAAGTATAATTTTTGAAACAGAATTTGAGTTTTACTGGTGGTGTTGCCCTTACCCTCAATCGTGCCAGGCAGACATGTGCTTGAAGCAGTGATAGACTCCTAGAGAATTTAAAAGCAAGACAAAATTCCTTAAGGATATCATTATGTACCCAGTCCATTTGCAGGACTGAATAGTCTTGTTTTCTGAAATTCAGAGATTTTTGTAAGGTTCATTTTTCATTGTTATCTACTTTACTGGCTATTTTCTTTTTTTTTTTAATTTTAATCAGATCAAAGTTCTTCGGCGAGTGAGAGAGGAAAATGAACGGAGAGGAGGCTTCGTCCGGATATTCCCTACCCCATTAACATGGGACCTTTATGGGTAAGAATAAAAACCTGCTAGGATGGCACTGATGCTCTGTGTTGAGGAATATTCTTTGTTAGGTATGTATAGATCAGCCATCTTGGCATTCAAAAAGATGTGTTGAAAATTTTGGCAGAGTTTATTTTAGTGTTGAATATTCTTTTTTCTGATCCCTTGTTTTTATCAGCTGCTGCTTTGCATAACTGCACCCCATGGAAAGCTGTTGGACATTATTTCTGGTATTGCTTTTCTGTTAGAATAAAAGTGTCTTCCTTTCAGATTTTTGCTATCTACTTTTACATCCTCAAGCTGCATACTGTGTACTCTTGTCATTAAGCCATAAACACCATACAGGACTCACTCATTCTGAAAGTTATACTATATTACACTTTCCGAAGTTTATTATTCCAGTCTGTAATGTTTTCTCTGTCTCTTGCATCACCAGGAACTTCAGCTGAGAAATTATAGCTCTCCTTCCGTCTTTTCTGTTGTGATACAGCATGTTGTCTGAATTCACTTCTGGGATGTTTTTTTAGAGGTCATTTATTTCTGTACTATGCTGCCTTTTATTGTGTTGAGCTCTGTCTTGATAATCCTGTATATTTTTTTTCCTAGATCTTTTCTAGAGCACAAGACATCAATGAACTACATGCTGGCTACACGTCTATTTAAGGACAGGTAGAAAGCTTTTCTGTTTGGGAGAAAGGTAAAGGGCACAAACAGTACAACAAGGATTGATTCCTCACTTATCCAATGTTATAAACACAAGTCTGGGATTTATTGGAGTGGTGATAATTGTGCATCTCTTCTCTAGTGCGCCAGTGACTGTTGCTTATATATTTGTGTTGCTCTTCTGAAACCAAGGGCAAAAAGGACAATAGTCAAAAGGCATGGGAATCGCTGGAGTACTAATATTACTATAGACTTGAAAAAACTTCAGGCACTTAGCTTTCTCTGTGAAGGGATTATAGGTGGTCCTGTCTTACCTTTTGTTTCAAATTTCAAATCACATTAAAGCTTGTCTTCATGTAAAGTGAGCCCTGAAATTGACTTCTCCAATGTTTTAGTATCCCTGTGTCTTGACCTGTGCAACTATGATTTGGTGATTATTTTTCTGGGTTGTGGTTGGGTGGAAATGACAGTTCATGCCACGAGCTGAGCTTCCACTGAGAGATTTATGCAGTGTTGTTCACTGTAGTTTAACGCCCTTCCTTCTCAACAATTCTTCTTGTGCCAATTTGAGATCCACTATGAAGTAACTACCAAGTAAAGACAAGGTGGCTGAGAAAGGAGACAATATTTACAGAAACTCTTCCTGCATCAGTGCTGTAGAATTTTCTTCTCCGTGTACGTTCAGGGATGTGTCTAGAGAGTAGTTCTAAATGATGCCTTCTCCAGCTTAACCCAGACAAATGCAAGCATCAATTGTAGTACAGCTGCTTAGGGCTCCTCTTTTGGAGCCCTTTTTTTGCTCCTTTAAGATAGAACTCACGAGTAATTCTTTAAATATGGTCTTTCCACTGTATGTATGAAAGAATATGGAGGTTTTTTAATCAAGGCTGATCCAGTATGGAGAGTAATTTTTGACCTTTTTCTCTTTGTAGGGGCAAGATGAAAAGAGAGTTCACTGGGAGGTCCCGGTAAATAGCTTCTTAATTAAATAATTTGTGCTTTGTGGGATTTATTCTAAATTTAGATTTCCACAGTTTCATCTTCCAAGTTGTGAATCAACACCTTTTCTACCTGAAATCCATAAAAATAATTTTAGAAACATAAATACAGTGAGAAAAGAATATACCCGCATATGGAGAGCTCGTGTTTCCATTGGACCCTAAAATTTCTCCTCATAGGCTTCTCACTTTGGTATTCCTGCCATATTGATAAGCCTCATCATTGAGCTCTCTCAAAAGATCTTGTAACACACAAGGGTTTTGGACTTCATATACTCATATATTCACTTTGTTGGAGCTAAAATGATAAATGAAACAATAAGCATTTTCTGTGCTTGTTTCCATTTATATCATTGCGCTTATCTGGATCTTTGTGCACTGGCAGAAAGTTGTTACTTTTGTATGTTTCCCTTAAGGAATCTGGCAGGGCTTCTTGTCCCTTGACTTAGGTAGAACTTGTAGAAAGTTTGGCATTTTCCACTTTAATTATGTTAAAATTCTTACACCTGATCAGTGAAGAACAAGCTGTCTACATAAATGGTTCAGACAGCTGAATTTGTGTCCATGTGCTCTCTTTCCATTCCCCTTCATTGTTTTGTACTCTTGCAATTTCCTCTATTACTTGTGCCCTGAGCTGTTGCATGATGGGCAGATGCTGCTCAGTCATGAAAGCGTGACACTAGGTGAGTGTGTCTTGGGGCTTTGAGAGATGATGTTCTCTCAAAGAACAAGACTCTCTTCAAACATTTACAGGCTTAAGTAGAGCAGAGTTAGACTGATGGTAAATATTTCTTCCCTGTATCAGGAAGAATGTTTCTTGAAGAAGTTTGATCTACTAGGTCTCTTATATCATCGGGGGAGAAGGACGAAGGGAGACTGAGGGATATCTCTGTGCTATGCTTCCCAGAGCAGGTCTCAGTGGAAGGCTGGATATGGGGATGGAATCTGTGGACTCTCATGCTCTCTTTTATGAGAGAAAGCTTGTTTCACTGGAGTTACGGAGGCGTCGTCGATGTCACGTCAAGGCTAGAGCAGCACAGATAAGATCATCAGGTATGGCTAGAGTTTTAAATGAGCATCTAGTCAAAAAACAAGCTAGCAAAGGACTTTTGCATTTGAAATGTGTGTGAATGGAGTTGTTCTGGTTTCAAATCTTAATAATTTTCACTTCATTCCATTTCTTAACTTCTTGTTTGTTTAGTGCCTTGAATTTCATTCCCACCTTTCCACACCCTCATGTATATGATTAAAGATAATCAGTGTTTACTTTGAGATGAGCTCGTTATTGCATTTTGGGTAAAGAATTCAACAGTGTGGTGCCTCTGTAATTCTTCAGCTTTTCAGAGAAAGATAGGACCTTTCATATTGGTTCTCCTAGACAGCTGTGACTCTAAGTTGTTGGGAAGAGAAATCTTTATCCAAGCTGATGTTGGAAAAGCTTAAAAGGGTACAGAGGTGAACAATCCCCACAAGTGACTGTTCCTGAAGCCTTTATCTAAACTCTTTCTAATACCTGTGTGATACTGACTGTAATAGGAGAGAATGTATGTTATAAGATGATTTTTGCTGCTGTGTTAAGGTATATCATCTTTATTGTCACATGTGGAAGTTTAGATTTTGTAGCTTTGTTTTATTTGGCACACAACATATGACAAATGTGTGTGTATATCTATCAAGTATGGGTGTATATATGTCAGTATATATGTAAGAATCAGGATAAAATACAGGAAAGTATCTTTACCTCTTTGATTTTGTGTGGGCATTCTTTTTTCATTTGTAAGGTTAAAACAAAAATCTTGGTCTGTATTCTATAATATTGGGAAAATGGGCTTCTCAACTGTTTGATGCACAAGCAGAAAGACAGAAAGAATAATATAGAACAGTCATACTTAAGATGCTGTTCTAAAATGGTGGTGTTCTGTCCTTCTAGCAGAAAAGAGTGGAGTGGTCCTCTCCACTTTTTTTTTCTTAACCAGCATAAGTGATTTCTCTTCTACTACAGGCACATTAGAAGCAACAAAGCTGTCCCTCAAGTCAGACACGGAAGGTGAGGAGGAAGAGGAGATGGATGCAGATGAAGATGAAGAGGTAGATAGAAGTGTTTGCTCTGTTTCAGACACGCAGGTGAAAAACAAGCCAAAGCTCTCTGACTTAGTGAAAACTACTTGTAAGGAGAGGTTACCAAAAAAACGTGACAAGAAAACTGGACATGGAGAAGAGCTGTTTCTGCAAAAACCAGACTCAGAATCTAAGTTTAACTTGCTTCAGATTCTTCAGAAGCATGGAAACCTGAGGTGAGAGCTTTCTGCATATTGCCTCTAGTTTTGACTTGAAGCTAGTAAGAGTTAAAATATGAAGGATGCACATTACGAGTGTGAAGAGATAAGAAGACCCTAGAAAAAGGGCCTGTTTTTTTGTCTAACTGTGGGCTACCTTAACATCTTATTGGCAGAGAAGGGAGACCATTTCAAAGTCTGACAGTTTACCTGAATGCCTGACCTGTTGGATCAGTGTAAAGCATGACCTATAGTTTCCATTGCTGTTCTTTAATCTGATGATGTAAGCTGTTCTTTGTCAACTCAGGCTTCTAAAATGCCTCTTTGCCTTAATGCAGGATGCCTGCTACTGAATTCTAAATTTTTTCTTCTCATTCTTTGCATTTGCCAAGAAGTGGTTATAAACATATGTTAAATTATCCGAGAGGGGTTGGATAGGAATATCTCAGTGCTGTCTCTCCATAAAATTAGTTTTCTCGTTTTTGTACTTTTATTTTTGATAATAGAATTTCTACCTCTGGTAGTAATCTTTGCTTGAGGTCCTTGCCTTCTGAGAGCAAGATTAGGAGGTAATTTGAGTGACAAATTACTGAAAGATCTTATTGCATGTTGTTGAGTATGATGGTGTGGAATAGAGTATGTTCTGATGCATGACTCTGTTTCTTGGAAAAAAGATATGTCCTGAAGGAGATTCTATAGAAAAACACCAAGCAGGGTCTTAACCAGATGTTTTGAAGTATAATCTTCCCCTTGAATGTGGGTAGCAAAACTGTCTAATTGCAGATGGACAGCAAGTGCAAAAGGAAAGCATGGTCATACATATCAGTGTAGGAAGACTTTACGTCTTCTAGACGAGAAGCAGTATAATGTTTTCTGTGTAAAATGTCCAAAGGTAGAGAAAATGTTTCTTGTTGTTGCTTTCTTAGTTTAGTTTCTGAGAGAAATTGTGGATTATTCAATGGCTTTGGGGATTGTTCTGATGTCTGAGTGCGGCAAGGACATTTGCTGCTGTGACAGGGAAGATTCTGAAACCTCTTTTGAGGATAAACATAGCAATGCTGTGTCTATATCTACGTATATACAGAACTGACTCCTGCCAAGAACATAAGCTCTGTCTAATGTTCCTGGCAGAATCTTGCTCAGCACCCAGCACTGCTGGGATTCCCCACAGAAGGGTATAAGGTTTGTGGTGACCTCATGTTCCAAGATTGTGCTGGGCTTGTCCCCATCTGATCTGTCATTGATGTTAGCTTTGCTTGTGGGCTCAATAGGCAGAGGAGCTGAAGTAATAAAATCTTCATCCAAGAGAAACCAGGCCCATTCTAGTCAGTTTTTGTAAGGAATAGGACTTCTCTCTCCTTTAGTCAGCCTGATGAGGAAATATCTACCTTCCACACATTGGGTGTTACTGGTGAAGAAATGATAGTCAAAGGAAAGTTGTTCCCCCAACTGTGCCATTCCCAAAGAAGTAAAATGGAAAAGAAGTTACTTGTTCCTGCATTTAAGGCCTCAGGTTTCAATATCCCCCACACCAAAGGAGAGGCAGTGTTAAACAAAGACCTTCTTTAGTTTTCAGTCATAGGAGTATCACGTGCTGGCCAAGACCTGTATTACTGTGCTGATGTTGGTAATGGGGGCTCTGTATCAAGCACAGATCTTGAACTGGTCATGAGATGTTTGAGTTGTACCTAAACCAAACCTGACAGCTCTGGAGAGCTGAGGTGAGGGCCTTTTCTGATACATGGTGGCCTGATGTAGGCAGTGTCAGTTCTCAGCTAGGATTCAGAGTTCTCCCAATGTTCCACACATGTAGAAAGAAAAGATAGATGTAGTGACTAGTAGCATACAGAGCTCAGAGGTGTTACAAGGCCTGCTGCACATTCTGGAGTTCACTGAAGTTCCTGGAAGACAGAAATTGTAACTAGGTGTTTTCATCATGTTTTAGTGGCTGCAGTACAGCTGTTCACAGAGGAGGTTAGCTTGAGACTCTTGTGCACTTGTCATTGGCTTAGCCCCTCTTTGGCCCTGTGTGACCTTCCAGAAGCATCAAAAGTTGACGATTAAGCCGATACATGGATACTTCCAATGTATTTTATTTTAACTTCAATTCTTACCTAAATCGATGCATTGATCTCTATAAGTGCTGCTATGGTATGATTTCTGTGTAACACTGTAACATAGTATTCCTGAAATTTACAGACCTATAAACCAGAAAGACTTAATTGCTGCCCAGAGTTTTTAATAGCATTTCAGGGACTCACGTACCTGGAGTCATAATGACCATATAAGTACTTGAGAATATTCGTAAGAAGCTGAGAACAAGTAGAAGAAATATGGTGAGGTTCCTTAGGAATCAGTCTGAGGCTGATATTAATAATCAATCCAAGAATGACACAAAATGTACAAATGTGCTAATGAAATTTGTTGATGGAAAATATTTGGGAGTTATTACCGTGAGAAAAAAGTAGTGGACTAAATATGAGAAAAACTGGATGACCTTGAGGATATAAATAATAAAACTGGGATGAAATTCAGTAGCACAAAGTGCAAGGGGATGCTTATAAGAACTAATAATTTACAGCAGAAATTCTATCAGCTGGGTGTTCATCAACTAGAAGTTTATTATAAGGATAAATATCTTGCATGCTGGTTGATCACAGGAAGTTTGTGAAGCCCTAGCTCATGCATGCATGAAAACACCAAATGTGTTCCAGGGTTTATCAACTGACATACTTCTGAGACTTCATGTGGAGTATTGTACACAGACACTATCACCCATATTCACAAAAGGCAAACTGTGAGTGGAACACAGGTGGAGGTGAGCTGCTGGTCTCATCAAGTCACCGGTGTGGGTGCTTTGTTAGAAGACACTGGCAGATGTGAATAGTTCACACTAATAGAATGAAAACTATGAAAGGATGTAACTGTTAAATAAAGTCATTCAAGGTGGGAGACGTATCAGGGATTAAATTTAAGACACAGGACAACGTTGAAGAAAGAAAAAGCAATTATAAACTGCTCATAAGTGAAGCTGGGCTGGATAGTAAAAGGAAGTTCCTATTTATTAGAACAGTAAGTTCTAGAATAATATTTCAGGAAAGTAATGGGTTCAAAACTCTAGTTTGTTTAAGATGAAACTTAAAATTCTACAGAACATATTAGAACACTTAAAATTCTACAGAACATATTAGAACACTTCCCTGTGATAGAAAGGGAAATCTGTTGCTGACACTAAAGCCAGTCTGCTGCTACATCCTTATGAAAAGCTTTTAGCAGCTGTACGAGGAAGAGCAGAGGATGAGAGAGCAGAATGTTTGAGGATAGGGTTTAGACCAAGGGGACAATGAACAGAATTAGGCAGAGCTTTCAGCAATTTCTCACAACAGATGCATATACTAAAGTGACTACCATTGTGAGGGAATGAGAAGCTATGTGTCCCTCCCAGTCCTCTCCTCAGTTCATGCTTACAGCTTCCCAACATGTTCAGCCAGCTGCACAGCAGATTTTGCTGATGTTCCTTCATTCCTCAGTGGTGCCTTGCTCAATGAAATTTGGCTTGTATCCCTGAGCCAGCAGGGGAAGAGCTCACTTTCACAGATTTAGTTCTTTCATTTCCAATGAGAATTACAGGGCCTTTGTTATAACTCTGGCACCAGTACCAAGTCCTTTGTTTATTTTATGGTCTGTTGTTGTGGTGTTCAAAATGTTTTTGAAAACAGAGGCCCAGTAGAGCCTTGAATTTGTTTTAAAAATACACAGTTTTGCTGATGTCCATGTTACTGGCTTTTAGAGGAGAGTAACCAGGGCTGTAAAAGGCAGGAAGAACATTCCATTTTTAGAAATAAACTTAGAGTGTGTCTACTATCTTTTGTACCTCCTGCAATACCTATCCCATCTTGGTGGACTGAAGGTCTGCCTGAAAATGCTGATGGGGTAAGGGGTCCTCCTTTCTTTGAGCTTCAACATTAGTGCACTTAGGGGGTCCTTGCTGGCTGTGCTTTTGTCCATAAGCTGTGCCTGACTGCTGTAACTCTTCCTATTCCTGTTCTGAAGATAGCTGATTGATTCTTTTTGTCCACAGCAAAGTACAAGCTCGTACAGCTTTCTCTGCCTATCTACAGCATGTTCAGCTCCGACTGATGCAGGAGGCTGGCGCACAGGTCCAGAATCCTGCCTGGGCTGCCAAAGAGGATGAACAAATGGTAAGGAGCTTTGTGTTGGCCAGACTGAGAAACCAAGTTGAAATCTACCTTGCGAGTTTTGAGGTCAGTTCCCATCCTTGCAAGTACAGAAATCCAACTGAGATGATGGTTGTTCATCTTTGTCTAGCTGCCAGTGCTGTATTTTTAATATTCAGATGAGGTAGGACTGCTGACTGACCTCAGAGCAATGATAGACAGCTCTTAATGAGTGGAGTGTTGTTGACATTCAGGCTGCTCAGATCTCTTGTTGGTTCTCATTCACTGATTTTTGAGCTTACCTGCTCTTGAATTCTTCTCTAGAGGATTCTTTAAGATTACTTGTCAGGATCTGATTTCTGCTGCATGAAGCAAAGCATTCATCTACCCATTGGTAGAACAGGTACCCAGTTAAGCTTTTTCTCTTATGTACTGTTGTAATGTATCCAGAAATCTGTGTTTGTGAATCTTACTTGCATTCTAGATAGAGGAAATGAAAGTAAAAGCCACTGAGAAGAGAAAGTACAAGTGGTGGATTTTTCTAAGCAGTATTTTAAAGTCCTGTGTTTATGTATGCATTTTAAAAAGCGCAGCAAGCCCAGATCCCTTCACAAACCTTCCTAAAAGAGCTTTGTACAGTAGGCTGTTGAGCTTTCTGCATATATTCTCACCGAGTGCGTGTTGCAGGGAAACAGCCAATGTAGTTCAGAGATAAAATTGTATGTCAAGAGTAATCATTCAACTCAGTGGAAAATGTTACCTCTGCTCTTTCCAAGTGGAAATTAAAACGGGCTTTTTGAGAGTCACTTTGTCTGCTGTACTGTGAAGAATAATGTTTAAAATAACAGATCAAACTAGCCTGGAGTAATGGCAGTGAGAGGCGAGCTGTGAAATCCAATAGTTTGGCTGTGAGGCTGCTCATTTATGCATTAGCAGAGCTCCGAAGCAAAAGCAAATCCAGAGGCGAGACAGAAAGGGTTCGAAACACCCACAGGATGCATCTTGCCTTAGGATCTGCCTTGCCATGTGTTTCCCCCACCAAAGGTCAAACAGACATGGTGAGGGACTGGAATTACATAGCTGTAAATGTAGTCATCTATTGTTGTGGAGAGGATGTGGCAATAATGTGTATATATATGTGAAAAATGATGAAATGGGGCTACCCACTGTAGTGGAGGTACCTGACCAAGATCCCCTTTCCTGTGGTACTGCTGAGAGAGTTTTATGTCAGTGCACTTTTTCACAGGCCTTCTTTAACACATTGCAAGTGGGTTTTTGGAAACATTCTCCTAAGTTACTGGACTTTACAGGTTATTAAATGTCACTGCTTTTTGATGATTGGTTATTTTTTTCCTTTATCTGCCATGCTTTTGAGACAAACACTTCTTAAGTGTTCAGAATTCTGACCCACCTCAAGTAAGATACACCATTGTTCTTCTCCCCCACATTGGGTTTATAGGGCTGTATTAAAAGTGCATATTGCAGAATGCTTTTGCCTGCCAGTTTCAGCTCGTTTTCTCAGGACAATGTGTTTAGTTCCTGCCAGTCCTTAGCTGCTGTAGTATCTCTATTCTCTTCTCCCCACATCTTGCAGATGGTGCATTGTTAACTCCATCTCTCTTGCTTGCAGGACCTTGTCATCCGCTTTCTGAAGCGAGCTGCCAGCAACCTTCGTCAGTCCTTGAGGCTGCTGCTCCCCAGCCGTCATTTAGGACTAACTGATCGTCGTCGTATCCTGGCTCGCCAGCTGGGCGAGTTCATAATCTGCTATAACAAGGTGACTTATTCTTTTTTTGGTTCTTCTTCTGGTTTCTCTTTTCTTCTTATAAAGTATTTCATGCAGGCTGTTTCAAAGGCACTGTTCTATTATTTGCATGGTCTGCTTGCAGCTGTGCATCCAATAATGGTACTTTGTTGAAATTGTCAGATAGACAGCAATATTATTACATAATATGTGCAGGCCAGTAATTATGTGCATAAAAAGAAGTGCTGAAATGAAGTGGAATTTAACTGGCAGTTTGCCTTTTCTTTGCCTTGTCGTTGATTCTAGTGCTTTGTAATGCCTCTTCCCACTTCTTAGTTTTATGGTGCTTCTTTAAAGATATTTTGTTTTATATAGAACAGCATGAAATATGTAATTTTCTATTTGCTTGGTATACTGAAGGACTGCTACGTATCTGTAGTAAGGTACTGTGCATGCTCAGTGTTAAGGCGATGTAGGTCCTAATTTAAATAATTTTCACATCTTTAGATGTAGAAAGTGTTGTTCTCAGCATAGTGGTTTCAACCTAATCTTCATTCTGCGAGGACAGCTTCCCTTTTCCTTTGCCCCCTAGCATTTCTTCAGTGTTAAAACAAGGGTAGTTGAAATTTAGCTTTCAAAGGCTGCTGCGTGGAGGCCTCCAAGCTTCTACTTGTTAGGAGAGGATGTTCACTTACATTACCTTGTCAGAACTGACATCTGGTAACTTGATCTGTCTAAGCAAGATTGGTATTGAACCAAATCTGTTCCAGGGAGTGCCTTGTATGCCTAATGCTCACTGAATTACTGTGTTAGGAGTAACCACAAAACACTTGGGTGGCTCTGTGGTGAGTGAAGAATGCAGCTGCTTTGGATATAATTTCCACTCAAATTGTATTCAAACATTAGGATTTTCTGCTAACTCTTGAGTAAATTCACAAAATAAAGCTGTGTAACTGGTAATAAATCAGTGCATAAACATATTTTCTCAGTTAAAACAAGTGAGAACTTATCACTTGAGGTTTCAGGGTGTACGTGTTTAAACCCTTGAGAGGCTGTGAGGCTGTGAGGTTTTTTGATTTCTGATTCCAATGTATGGACTTCTTTCATTGACTTGTAACTTCAGAATTAACAGGGACTCCTACTAGCCATTATATATCATCTCTAATGACACAGAAGAAAAGAATACAACTCCAGCAAATTAAGTAAAACAGATCACGTATTATCCAGACATTTACTTGAGTAGTAAAGGGTAGAGATGTCTCAAACTGGCTTTTTCTTCCCTGTCTTGAATTATGTTTCAAAAGATGTATCTGACCCTTTTTTCCTGGGAATGCTCAGGGTACCAGCAGGAAGAAATGAAGTGGAGGTCGAGTCTGGTCAGATAAAGCTTTTAGGCTGGTCCTGGTATTTCAGACAGGCCTGAAAGTTTTTTTAATGAACAAAAATGTTTGTGTCTATCCAACCTCTAGTGCCAGCCAGTTCTACTGGTATAAAATAGACCGTTTGTATCTGAAAACTTGCTCCCATTTTCACACGCAAAGGCTTACCATTTATTCCAGTATATTTCAGTCTATAAACACGTTTGCCACAGGCTGTACTGTTTTACTTTCTTAGTTTTTGCTAAAGCAGTGGGGTTTTGGTATGTGTATAAGCCCTCAGCAATTTGCTGCTTGACAAAAGAAATTAACTCAAGAGATCTACTAGTTTATAGTGGAAAATCTGTTGATTTTCTACTGACATCCTTCAGTTTCTTTAAGATTATTTTATACTTTTTCCCTTCTTTCTTCTATCTGTCTACTTCTGGGACAACTGCGCAAATAAAAGCTGTTTGGAGGAACTCTGTGACAGAAACAGCAAAGTGGAGAGGGGACCTAATATCTGTAAAGAGTGATTTTAATTTTTTTTCCATTCTGTAATTCCTTATGTTCCAGCAGAGAACGTAGTTGAAGGAACAGCACACATTTTTTAAGACTTGACCTTTTTCTCAGCAAACCCATTGTGTCAGGTGGAGGAATGAAGAGTTTAGTGTATGCTTAGGATGCTGTCTCTGGGGGTCTCCATATTTATTCATGTTGTTGCATGTAGTGATGTTCTTTTTTTCTTAGATCCCATGAAATTGTTTTTTTGTATTCTGGGAGCTGTAGCTATGCCATGGAACATAGAGACACTTACTGATACTGCTTATTAACAGGAAACAGAGCAGATGGTTCAGAAACAATCAAAAAAGAAACAGGAAGAGGAAGAGGAGGGAGTGAATCCTGAAAGTTTTCAGAACTTCATTGCCAGAGCAAGGTAGGAATAGATTTTATTCCCTTTGATAAATGATCTCTCAGCCTTAAAGGCGATGGCATTGTTCTAAAGATGATTTGATTCATCTAAAGCCTCTAGATACCTTTATTGACTGTAGGACCTGTTCCTGCTGAGGGACAGAGAGCTTGTCTTCTCTTGTCTCTCTTCCAGCAACCAAACACTTGTAACATCAGCATCTGGTGTGTAGAGAAGAACATACAATAGATGTTTTGACCATTAAGTAACTTCCCATAGGACAGCAGTGGTTGTCCTGGCCTGTGTAAATTTCAAACTGCTGCTGGTGAGTTAATGGTCTCCTTTCCTGTGATGCTGGAGCAAATAAGGCAGTACTTCGGAAGGAGAATGAAACCAGATCTGCTGCTCAGATGATCTTGAGCTGCTGTGGTTGAACAGTTGTTATAGCTCTGACTCAAATTTCTGCTCTCAGAAACAAATCTCATGTTTGCTGCCTCTCTTCAGGAATTTTCCAGGTCTGGATTTTCTGAGATGAGCAAGGAAGTGAGTTAGGCCTCTTATTTGGCCTGCTAAGGCAGTTCAGTGCAAGCAGTTACTTTCACAATGAAAACACATTTTCTATCACTGCACTTTATCTGCTTTAAACTTAAAAGAGTCTGGTAAGAAACATATTTTGAAAATAGTTAAGTATTCCTTAGGGCCTGTAGCATTGTATGAAAAACGATGGTATTGTAACTATCTGACTATGGAGAGGTCTGAAATTATTCAGTGAACCACAATTATGTTTTCAAAGTCTCTGATTCTTGGGCACAAAAAGCAATTCCTCTTGACTCTGTTATTTGGTCAATATATGACATGCCTATGTGGGTAAGAACCCCTGTCAGTATCTGGACAGAGTTTACCTGCCTTTTTAATGCCCATCTTCTTATTTCTGTGAAGATTGATGGTCACTTCTTCTTTTGCATGAACTCTTATTAAAGTGTTCTTTCTTTTTCTGTTTGGATAGCACTAATAGTGAATGATTAGAAGGAGGTGGTAGCTGAGGCATCCTAGGTTCGGGTGGTTTCACAGTCTGTCTTGATAGATTCTTATGAAAACAAGTACTTTACCTTTTGCTAATATAATTGATGGAGTCATTACAGCGACAGATTTACAGGATCGCAGAAGAATCTTCAGATAAAGATGCCTGACTGCCATATACCATAGGATCTACTGCTCTTGCTAAAAATGCATATTATGTGGGCCCATGGCATGGTTTTGGTTCTCTGACTGTTCTGGCCACTAAAATGTCTGTTGTGTCCTAGGCAGGCCATTTTCCTTTTTGCCAGAAATGTTAAGAGATAGCAGTATGGAACAGAACTGCAAATTCTTCTGTTTTTGTGTTATTAGCTACCATGCTATCACGGCCTGATGCACAGTCTAGGCTGGGGCTGGAGATTTTTGCTGGGTTGTTCGACTGAGTGATATAGAATAATTTGTCAATGATCAGACAATTTCTAGGGATGATCTTTCTGCTTCTTATGAAATATCAGGTATGTTTGAAAACTCTGATATCTGACCCTGCTTGGCACTGTGCTTCAAGCTTAAATCAGTGAGCAAGTCATTTGGAGCCAAGCAAAGGGGATAGATTTCCACTGTGAGTGTTTGGTCTGCAGTACAGTGAATGCAATAGTGGAGAAAATGGGTACTAAATGTTGCTTGTCTCATTGACTCTCTAATGTTGATATCACATGGATGTCATTGTGTGTAGTTATACATATGCTATGACCATTGATTCTAAACGTCCTTAGTGCATTGTAAAAGCACATACTTATACTCGTAAATTCATTTCAAAGCTTAAAGCACCTTTCCACCACCAACTTCTCATTCTTATATGTCCTCTTCACTTCTATTCTGAGAGAAAAAATGAAGTTTGGATCTTCAGGGCATGCTGCAAACTTCAGTGTATCAGCTTTAGACACTGCTTTTACCAAAACTTAGGCTAGCTAATACTAGTTACAGTTGTGATATTCAGAGGATATTTTGAAAGATTCTAACTGCTGCTCTGCTAATTTATATTCCTGTGTTACCTTTTCTTGTAACTTTGCTAGCGCTATACTATTTGCTTTGGTGTTTGCCGTGCCATACAGCCACTCACTGACGCTGAGGCAACACTATAAAGCAAAAGGAAAGCATGTTAGATACCAAACAACTGGAATTACAGCTTGCACAAGCTCTAGTAAGAATGGCCGAGTAACTGATACTGGTTTGGGACCAATAGATGTTTAGGATATTGGGACGGTTCCACTTCGTTCTTGTAAAGAAAATGAGAAACATATGGAAGTTTTGTGAGTTTCAAAAAAATATTGACTGTTCTGGTTGTCCTGCACTTTTGGCTAATTAACAAACTTTTGCCTTCTTTCTTCTCCCCCTACTGCTGAATAGACACTACTAATGGTGACTATAAAATAGAGGCTGAGCTGAGTTCTCTCATGAGAAAATAGCTGCTTATTCTAAAGAGCATCTGGAGAAAATTCACGAATTTAGCTGTGAATAGAATCTCTTATGTTGAGTATCTACTTGCTCTTTATTTATCCTGGGAAGGCTGCTGAATGCCTTGAATTTTCTGCCGCATAAGAAGATGGTATTTTGGTGGGAATCTCAGGTTTAACCAGGGCATGTTGCCTTCCTTCTGCTCTTACTCTGTAGAACTGAGCAAATCATTAGCTTGTCTAGTGTCACCTTATTTTTTTCCACTCCCCTCTTCAGTTTCCTTATTGTTTCTTGATTGTTACGTGAATGCAGAAAAGCTTAGTGTCCTCACTCTATGTCCATTCTTCTCTCCTAATTGCAGTGAAAGTGACCTGGAGGAAGTACTGACATTTTACACACACAAAAACAAATCAGCAAGTGTCTTCCTAGGAACAAAATCCACAGGCACAAAACACAGCAACAGCACACACCAGTCAGAGAAGCAGCCCCAGGGTGGTAAGTTTTCCAGGCAGTTTGGAGATGATGCTGCCCAGACAAATCTAGTTTAACTTAAGTCTATGAAAAGAGAACAACTCCTCCACAATGTTACTGAGGTTTCTTGAAGTTGCAAATTTTTTTCTTTTTTTAACTTAGTCTTATGTAAAAACTAGAGTAACTTCACTCCTGCCTTCTTTGCCTGAAGTGAAATGGGTTGAACCTAGACTGGCATTTATAAGGAATTAGATATGGTCGTTCATAACTGAAATGAGAATGTGCGAACTGAAGGCAGTAAGAATGGAAATGAGCAGAGAATCCTGAAATCAAAGTAAAGGATGAATGACATCAAGATCTGTTAAATTTTTCTGCCTGCAGTGAGTGTATCCATTGGAGGGCAGAGACTGTAGATTTGAGCCTAATTAGGCATTCTGTGGAAGGAAGAGCATGCCAGCCATATGTATCTAGTAGTCCATGCTACTGTACATGACAGCACAATCTTCATCAATAAAGTTGTGTGGTCTATGGGAAGTATTAGCAAAAAAGTCAGTAATAGCAAGGGTAAATTCTGCAGCTTTGTTCTAGCGATACCACTATTTGCAATGTTCTATTTCCTAACTACTTGATTTTGTTATAGAGCATCCTGAGATGGTGAAAAAAATAAAAGGTGATCATCCCAAAAGCTCAGTTGCAGATTTGCCTGCAGAAGGAGCACTAAAAGGCTGTAAACCCAAAGAAGCTAAATCAAGCTGTAAGTGAACTGACTTAAATAATCATAAAAATTTTTTTTGAATGCAAATACTGTTTTTAATACTGTTTTAAACAAAGGTTGGGACCTTTGGGTTCAAACTGAGAGATCCAAATGCCCGATTTTTACTTTAAACACAAGAGAAGATACTGTAGAGTAGGCAGTAGGAAAGAGTTAGCTGCCCCTCCCCGGGGGGGAAGATCTAGATATGGCAGGCTTTGAAAGAGGGTATTTATCATATAGAGCCTCTTCTTGTCTCTGCTGGTAGATGAGGTAATTTTGGCTTCAGTGTGTCTGAATATAGGCTCTTGGTGTGTTGATGTGTTGATATTAGGTCAAAGGACCTAAAAAGGAGCTTTTTCCTCATATAGTATGTTCATTATCTTTATGTAGTTCCAGAAGGACTCACCTTCTCCTTAAATGCTGAAGTGAAATTACCTCGGTGCAGCCCTCCTGGTGCTTCTTCCTCTTTTCCTGGTGCCACGTTCCAGAGAAGTACCAGTTCTTGGATGCCATCTCAGCCTGCAGCCTCTGAAAATTCAAAGATGGCTGGTCACTCTTCATTGCCAGCTCCTCCAGCTGGTCCGAGACTGATTCAGTCCCCACCCCCACTACCCTCCTTGCTGAGCACAGCTCCCGACAGCTCTTCTGTCCCCACAAATCCAGTGTCCACTGAGACTTGTAGCCTTGCAGGGTTACATCGTTATCGTTCTGGTAGCTACACCCTTGGGCCATTCTCATCTTTTCAGAGAGCTGCTCAGATCTACAGCCAAAGATTGTCCCGACCATCCTCTGCAAAAGTAGGTGAGTGTTCTGGGATTCGTAATAACCTGCTAGTTCAGTACAGAAGTTGTGTAATTTCTGTTGTGGAGTAGGTAGAAATTTTACATTTCCAGAATCGAGTCTTGTTGGATGGTGCTAAATTTCTCACAGAAAGCAGTAGTGCAGGATGCAGCCCTTGTTAGGCAAATGCCCTTTTATTGACCGAATGACCAGGCAATCATAGAATCATTTGGATTGGAAAAGACCTTTCAGATCACCAAGTCCAACAATTAACACTACCAAGTCCAGCACTAAACCACGTCCCTAAGAGCTGCATTTACATGTCTTAAATATCTTCGTGGTTGGTGACTCAACAGCTTCCTAGGCAGCCTATTCCAGTGCTTGACAACCCTTTTGGTGAAGAAATTTTTCGTAATAGCCAGTCTAAATCTTCCCTGGTGCAACTTGAGGCCATTTCTTCTTGTCATGTTGTTTGTTATGTGGGAGAGAAGGCTGACCCCTGCCTTACAAAAACCTCTCTTCTGGTAGTTATAGTGATAAGGTGTCCCCTCAGCCATGTGCTTTGAACTCAGCCTTTGAACTTTTTCAAAAAGAGCTGTGAAATTAAGTATTGTATATTTTCTTTATTATGTTAATGATCTTATCTATCTTTAGTGGGTTTAAGGTTGTTTCCATTAGCAGAAGTCCTGTCTCAGTCTATGCGCTGTTCTTAGTTCTCTGCTTGTCTATCAAGCATAGAAATCTTATAATGAAACCTAATAAGTTATTAAAGATGTGTCAAGACCTCCAGAAAAGAAGGATCTGAATGAATCATTACAGTATCTTGTTCTCTAGGGTGTTTTAGCACTGCCGTATCCAAGGGTATCCCAAAAACAAAATTTAGAGACCTCTCATCTATCATGCTGTGGTAGAACACAGTTAAGCAATGCAGCTTTAGAGTGTAGAGAATCCAAAGGGTAGGAAAAACTATGGAATGTGCATGCATGCTGTAATCTGTGAGGAAACTTTTGGGAACCACGCACAGGCTAACAGCTGTGATCCTGATAATACTTCCTTTTTTTGTATTTTGATGGTATTTATTTGTTCTAGGTTGTTTGTCAGGGTCAGCACATGCTAGGGTTGCTGTATATATATTGACAGCCCCTCTTAGCATTAAAATACATCTTACTTCCCAACTGAGTAGCTTACTTAAAGAGATCCATTTGTTCTCAAGGAAAATCATTACAGACTTAACTTGGGTAACAGCAGCCAATGTGTCTGGAATTGGGTGTCACTGAACACATTGTAGTAAAGAGAATACGGGTTTGGAATTGCTAATTGTTCACATGGGCAATACCCATGCACAGATTAGGTGTATTCTGTATTCTTCTTGGTATCTTACCCGTTTTTGTGTGTCTGTGATCAGCAGGCTGAGAGTCTGACGTACCGCTCATTACGCACATTGAAATGTTTGTTTGGTAGGTCTCCATCGCAGTTCAAGTGGGCAGTGTGTGGCCTCAGCCAGGATGCACAAAGATGCAGAGCACACTTCGTCCCAGGGCAAACGTCACGGCCCCAGTGTGGTAGCAGCAGAACTGCAGCAGTTGGCAGAAAAGCAAGCAGCCTGCCAGTATTCCCCACCAAGCCACGTCAGTCTCCTGGCACAGCAGGTATGTAAGCACTCAAGTAGAGTCCCTGTGCAAGGGAGAAGTTTGTTACAGGCTTCTGTGTCAGCACTGGGCTGGGCTGAGATGCTGCAAGCAGTAAATCTCATGAAAATTCATCTCTGTCCTGTTGTCTTAAAGTGTTTACAGTCACCAAAATTTTGATTTTCTGCGAGATGACAAGAATGTCTTGAAGTCATTTTGTAGGAGAAAAGGCAGAGGATTATAAAATATGTTATAAAAATGGAATCCATGCTTTGTCTTACTAGACAATAAACCCAAGTCTTCCCAGATTTGTGCTTCCATGTGACGTGCTTCCATGCATTTTGCTTCCTCATTCCTCCAGTGTGTCATCACAGTGCTGGGAATGAAAACCTGCAGAGTGGGTTCTGGTATAAATTCCATATTCCAATGACACTGTAAAGACATAATGAAGTACTTACTAGCATGGGGAATGATAATCCTTTTGTCAAACCTGGTGGTACACATGAAACATACATTGAGTTCTGGTAGAATTCCACTTAGTTTGGTATTTCTTTTTGAATTATGTCCTAAATGCCTACACACAAACAATTTTTTTGCTTTATAACATGCTATAGTTGTGCTCATCAGAGGTGTTCAAGTTGAGCGCTTCTCAGTTAATTAAGCTGCCAATTGCAGATTTTCTAGCATAGGCATTTTACCTTGGACAGTATTTTTTTCTCTCTTTACTTGCTGGAGACAAACGATTTGAATGTCTTAGTTTGATTCTTGTGTTTTGGAATTACTGTTTTAATGGTTATGTTTTGCTAAGTTTTCTGAGGCATGTTCAATAGTTGCAACAGCTTCTGGTATTTACTTCTCTTTGCTTCTTTCAATTTTATTTTTATATGTTTGGATTTTGAATATCTGGTTATGCTCTTGGCAATATATTTATTTCAAAATGTAGGGTACATTTATAACTTCAGGAAGCTGAATAGATTTTACTTCGCAGACAGGTCTTCAATTTTTAAAGGATATGTCAAAAAATAAAGTCTCTTCTTGTTGATGGACTCAGGAGAGAATGTGAGCACTGACTATACTAGTGATGCTGTGGCCTGGTCTTGCATAAGGCCAGATCCTGTTTAGAGAATGTGTTCTTGTTTGCTTGTCTGGTAATACTCAGAGCTGTCAGTCTGGTTCTCAGCTGGTTTTAAGTTAAATGTTGTCAGTAAAACTGTTCAAAAACTTTGATAGTGAAACATTTTCATTCAGGAAATACTGATTTGTTGAAAACTAAATATATGATGGAATCTGCCTCCTTGGATAAAAGCTAGTATCTAAACAAATACTTGGGAAAAAATTTGAAATGCATCTATTTCATTTCAGTCTTTCCAGAAAAGAACTTTGAAAAATGAGTTCACAGACTTTTTCCCTAAAATTGTTCATTACCCATTTTGCTTCAACTGCTGTGTTTTGTTAGGTCTGTCTAGAGAACCCAGTGTGTCTTCTTGCAGCCATTTGTGTAGCTATTAAATGATTTTTAAAGCTCCTGTACTCCAACCATGGCTAGTTACTCCTAGATAAATTAGAAAGTATAGAAGAGAGGAATTAAGAGAGGAATTCAGAAAGATCTCCATGGGAGGGGCATTGCAGTTTCCTGAGCACAGCTGTGTTGAGTGGCAAAGGAGCATACTCTGGTGGCAGCTGAAACCTGTTTAGTCACCATTCAGTCAATCCCTGTAGGTATACTCAAGTTTGAAAGTGGCCATGAAGTGCATGGGTAGCCTGGAAATGTGTTGGCTGTAGTAAATGTGCCTGCATTGCTTTTTGCTTCTGGGTTCGTCCAAGATACTTTCTCACAGAAGAGGTGGGAATTGCATAGTAGGAAAATGATGGTGCTAATTGGCTTTGCAACAAGCAAACAAAAGACACCTCAGCTCCTAGCAGATACTGCAGATTTTCTGACTCTGCTATATTTTGTATTCAACTATGCAGTGTTTGCACAGGCTTTGCTTCAGTAGTGAAATATAGAAACATGGGTTGGGTTACGTCTGTGTCATCTTCTGTCATCATGAAAAAGATCCATGTAGGAAGGAATTCACGAGTCAATGAGAAGTTTAGAGCTGGAGTCCTATCTGACAATGAGTTTCCTTCCTGAGCCTGTGTCCATTCAGTTCTAGATATCTGCTCTCTACTGTGATTTTTCTGGCCATGTTTTTTAAATAATGCCTTTGGAGAGATGAAATCTGAATCTGAAACTTGCTTAGTATGAAAATTTGGATTTAGTTGAGAACAGTTTTTAAGGCAATCTGTTTCTTCAGTACTGAATTTATGGCACATAGCAATTTCTAAGCTGAGACCATTATTTTGAGCACACTTGAAACAGTGATGTTTTGGAAGGTTCAGATGTAGCTGCAAAGCCCAATGTATCATAACTAAAGCATGCAGTTACTGCTTCTGCTTTTTTTTTTTTTCACATGGACACATTCTACTCCTGTGTCCGTCATTAAAGAGTCATTCTGATTATTTTTTTGATCCAGCCTGGATTTTAAAGCCTGTCTTGCAAGAAGGACGCAGAGGTTTTGTGAGAAGACAGGGCTGCCATGACAACAAGGGCAGTAAGAGGTATCAACATACAATAAAAGCACAATAGTATAGCAGCAAGGCTTGGGCTTACTGTTGAGGGACCTGGAACCAGGATATCTGACTTTGAACTGCTCAGCATGGATGTGGATTTGAAGCAGGGTCATTGAATAAGTAGAAGTGCAGGAATTGCAGAATAGGCTGGCAGTTTGGAAAGTGATTTGCAGAAGAATAGGTACTGTTGAAGCTACTTGGGAGTGCTGCATGATTTTAGATTTGGGCAGACCAGGGTTTGGCCTTAACCAGGAGAGGGAAGGCAGAGGCAGATGAGACAGAGAAATATGTGGAAGAGGATTTAGTAAACACCTGGAGAGAACTGAGAAGTCAAAAACTATTGGTATGAGATGAAAGGAGGAAAGGAAAGGGAGTGTTTGAGGATTCTGGGTTATGAAACTCTGATGGCTCTGGGACAGGAGAATTAAGGGATCGAAAACTGAGAGGAGAGTAGAAAAATGCTTGTATAAGGGTCACTTAATTAAATAGGGCACTACTTTCCTATACATTTTTAGATGGGAAACTCTGAATTGTTATTTTCCCCCGTTTTCACTTCTCTGTTTAAACCACTTGAAATATGATAGTATTTTTTAAAAAGCACTCTTAAATAAATTGGCATGAAGATTAGAACATTACTTACCTAATAATAAAAATAGTACAATTGTTTAAAGCCATTCCAGAAATTTGGAGTTAGTCTACCTTGTTGGAAAGTACCTGGCTGGTATGAAAAGTACTTGATATATGGATTTAATTATGTTTCACGATAAGATTAGGACCATTGATTTGGAGGGGGGTATATGAAAGAGTGAGTTTTGAAAATACTGGTATTACTGTGGACTGTGTTTTTGTGGGGGTTTTTGGTTTGGGTTTTTTTGGTTTTTTTCCCCCAAGGGCGAGAACTTCTGTGTGAGAGTTGAATGTCTTTGTGCATTGGTTCTCTGTGTTGTGCCTAGCTGTGTTGTGGAGGCTGGGGTGCTCGAATACATAACTCCTTCCAAAAGCAGCTGGGAAGCTTATTTTCCATTCCCCTTTTTGTGAGAGTTGCTTCTGGTATCCATACAGTAGTGTGGATCTCTGGGGTTCCCAGGAATATAGCCTCAGCAGCTGTGCTTGGAATGGTGTTGTCATTCTGGTTGGGAGTCCACCTCTGTCCCTCTCCAATCCCTGCTATTCTTTCCTGTTTTCTACTCATGCCCAAAGCACCTGTTTCGTGTTTCCTCTTTTACACTCTCGTTTTCTAGCCTCTGTATTAGTTTGTTATTGAGTTACTTTTTATTGATACAATTTTATTGATATTATTGATACTATTTTATTATTTACTGCTAAAATACTAATGTCCAAAGGGAAAATTTTAAGTATCTGATGAATTTTGAAGAAGATGTTTAAGATTTGTCCTCTTAAGAAAACACGATTTTTGTTTTTATGTCAGCTTTCTGTCTTGTTAGTCCTCTCCATTCACTTCTGAAACATCAGATAGGAACTTCACACTGATACTCATAGAATATACAATTCTTAGTATATGAGAGATGGAGATGTAGGAAGGTAAAGCCTTACTGATGTGCAGTTTTGTTCTGTTGTACTCAGTTTTCAGTCCTCGCAGACTATCTCACCAAGTGTGTAAGAACATTTTGCCTTTCATTAAGTTGTGTTTTTCTACTATTTCTGTTTTTCTTCTAATAATAGAGCTCATTTTGAGATTATAAAAACAGTGGGAATTATGTACCTCTATCCATACTATATATTTCAGACACTGCCTGATTTTTGCAGTACGTGCAATCTAACTATAATACTCCACAGCATCCAAAAATAGAAAGGTGTGCCTCCAGTTAACTACCCAGTGAGTCTGGGAGCAAGCAACAGAGATCTCTATGGTAAATGTGCCTTTGAGGGTCCAGCATTAACCTGATAAGGCAGTGGCAGAGTAGGCTAATAAGGAGGTATCTGATCTCAAAAGGTCATAAGAAAATGAGTAATATATTATGCCTTATCTGTTAGAGTTCTTTGAACTGAGAAAAACAGCACTCAGTGTACCTTGTTCATATTCAAACTTTCAAAAAAGTTTTTGACAAGCTTTCAGCAAGTGCTGTTAAGATGGACAGGTGTGTGTAGGATGAGAAAGAAAGTTTTATTATAGATCAAAAAAAGACAAAAAGCAAACAAAAAAATAACTAGTCAATTTGCTATATAGCAAGTGGATAACTGAAGATGCATAATACAGAATGTACATGATCCAGTGTAAAATTAAAGGTTTGAAAGGAGGAGGTTCATAAGGACATTCATAAGGCATTTTATTCCTTAAAGAATAAATATAAAAGCAAGTTATTGCAAGGTAATATAGGGTGTGAATTTACAGTAGATTAACTACTCTATAGTGTTCATCCATGTTTGTGCAGCTCGTGTTTACTTCATGAGGTAATTTCTTGTTACCTTCAGTGTAATGTGGGCTGCAAGAATCCCATGTTCAGTTACAATAAAGTTAGGTGTGTGCTGTAAACTTAAACTTGAGCCTACCTCCTGGTAATTTGTCACTATGTTTGTATTCTTTTTTTGATGATTAGGAGTAAAACTAATAGAAATTTAAGAGCTATGTTAACTGGGCAAGACACTGGCAGATGGAGTTCAGTGCTTACAAATAACTGACTCTATGATAAGCAATAATTTTAACCTCTTGAATGATTAATCTAAAGTTTATTTCGTTAGGGAGGAAAAGAAAAGAATTTTATTTCATTGAAAGCTCAGTGGAAATACCTGTTTCAAGTTAAGCAGTAAAGTCATCAAAGAAAAATGATTAGTGTGTTTAAGGAACAGGATAGGACATATATGTATTAGTGTCAGCATCAATTACATAACCTCCCTCAAAACTGTATTCATTTCTGGGTGACATTGCTAAAGTGAATTTTGGAAAAATAACTGAGATTCACGGGTGATTGACTGCAAATGCAGTTTTAATGAGGAAGTGGAAGTTTTTTTAGGGAGGAGATAAGTGTGAAGGAATTACATAGAACAGTGCAAGACAGGGTAAATAATGTTTATTTTCTTCATGTTTCTCATAGTAATAAGATATTCAGTTTAGCAGGAAGATACTTGAGTAAAAAAATTCTAATATAAGTGAATAGTTATTGTCACAGAATATATTTACCCTCTGAAACTCCCTGAAATGGGATACCATTAAGGCTGAAAAATTAGTAGGCCATAGTTTCCTCAGACAGAATAATGAGCATTTTGCAAATTGTAGATCCCTAGGTTTTACCATACAAAAAAACCAATTTCATTTTCCTTATCAATAAGATATCTGTTATACACGTGGAAACCAAAAGTTCTTCCATCTTCTGAAATATGTCAGATAAGATAGTGAGTTTGCTGGGCCATTGATCTGAACTGGCCTTTTATACTGAAGAACATGTGCTATGCTGCTGCTTCCATATTTATGAGATTTTCTTTGTTACATTGCTTTACTGTAGTCAGTCTTTTTGTTTTGGTGAGTTACTGAGACACTTGTGAGGAACTCAGTATCTGAAGTTGGTGATTTCCCTAGTTATGTCAATCAGATGATTGCTAATTATTTTTACAAAGTGGTGATGTCTTTGTCAATGTGTGTAGTGTAGTGGTTAATGGTGCATGTTAACAATACACTTTTTCAATTTCCCGAAATTTTCTTGTTCGGTTTGCCCATTTCCTCGCATGAGCCTAGGATGGCAACAGTACTGTTGGGGAAACAAGGCAGATACGTTGGTGGTGTGTTGGGAATGAGGCCTGAAGATACAGTTCAGTAAGCCCATTTCATTGGAGAGGAGCTTAATTGCCTTTCTTGCCTTGATTTGTGATGTAGAGATGTTACTGACTACTTTGTGACTTCTGGACAGCTGAACTGAGAGGGGTTTTTTACCTTTACCTACTGTAAGCCATTGGCGTTTCCTGATGGACAGATGGATGAAGACTTATGCAGACTACTTTTCCTTCTGTTGTATTCCATACCAGGCTTTAATCCTAAAGTCTTTATTTCATGTGTGTTTAGCATAAAATATTCCCATGTGTATGCATTGCAAGACTTTCTGCAGGCAGGGCATGAAAATACACAGCATGTGTGTACATCCAGAGCCAGGTGGCTGGATCCTGGATGTGTATGAGTGTTTTTCTTTGTGAATAGCATGCTACTTCTTTCTGAACTACACTGTAAGGTAAAAATTCTTATGCAATGCTGTATCTGTGTGAGGTCCCTATCACTGCCTGGTGAGGGAGGGCTGCAGTTGATATCTAGCAGGCTGTAGTGCTTCGTAGTTATTAATGCTAGGGAACTGAAGAATGTGTTGAATTGGCCAGCTTGACCAAGAGGAGGAGGAAGAGAAGGAGGGGAAACCTGGTGGGAGCTCTGACTCTCTCTGTGTGTGGGAGAGTGTGAGATTTCAGGTCCCAGCTATCATCAGGAATAGCTCCAATTCTTGCAGCCGGGAAGTTTAATCACGGGGATAACATCAGACCACCCAGGCAAGGGCTATACAGAGCTGCCTCCTCTGCTCTGCAGCCAGTCAGTGCCCAAGATCCAGCAGCCAGGATTCCTGCAAACATACTTGACAGATCCATTGGAGGATGGGGCACTTGTCTTATTCTACATTTTTCATTTAGACGGAAGGTGGAAATGAGCAAGAAGCAGATGAGTTTACTAAACCTTAGGACCAGGGAGAGGGAGTGAGGAAGAATTTAATGGAGCATTTTGTGGTGGCCCAGAGGGACCCTGTATATGCTACAGGAATCCCAAAATAGTGAGCTTCGTCTTAACATCAGCTCTAACAATATCGGAAGCCACACCACTCCTCATTTACCTGTTTTAGTTATGCAGTGTGGTGCCCATGCCTGCCTTGTCCTCAACAGAGCAAACTGCCAGTCTGCCAAAATGCACTGTACAGGTCCCAGTGGGCATCAGCTCTTCCTGTCTAGACCTGAACAGCACAACAAGAGCATTAAATTTAGGGTGCAGCAAATACTTACAGAAATTTGGTGAGGCTGTTTTCCCCACTGAGGAGTTACTGTTTTTTTTCAGTGATAGTCCCTTGCTTTGACTCAACCTATCTGAGTCTTGGTCAGTTTTAGTTCCTTTATGTAACCATTTCTTCGGTTTTTACCCTTCCACTGATGGAGAGAAAGGGAAGTGTAAAGAAAAAAGGCATCTTACTGTAATTAGTAAGAGGAGCAAGAAGCAGGCAATCAGCTCTGAGGGGCATTTTTCCTTCCTCTTTCACACACCTCTGCACTGCTGCAGGGCCCCGTCTTCTTCTCACTCAAGCTTTTCACACAGGAGCTGGAATTACTTTTATTACTACTGATTTGTAGCAGCAGCAGTAATATAACCAGTTGGTCTCAGCAGAGGTTGTAGGAAGTGAAAATATCACTGTAGTTTCTGCAGTGCTCATGTTGAACTCCTTCTGCTCTGAGGCTCCACGGGGAATAGAAGCAGAGGGTTTTGTTATGATGCAGCAACATCTGCAGATAGTCACCAAACGGGCCAGGCTGAGCAGCTAGGGCTCATGTTATGGGAAAGATTACACCCTGATCATCAAACTTTTGGCAGGATTGGGCCTTGTAAAAATCACTCCCACTGGAAGTTTTGAGGCAGAGAGTGTCTAAATGAAAGCCTGACTTTTTCAGAAGGAGGAGGGAGAGTTCAGTCATCCACAGCAGCAGCACTAACTTGAGTTTTCTTTTTTCATTGTTAAATGGATGCATATGCTGGAGACACTACAGAGGAATTTGCAAGTTTGTCAGGTTTCCCAGGAATGTCTTTGGCAGGTCTTTGTCTGGAACGTTTTCTGGAAACTGGAACACTTGTGCTCTGTATGCATATGTATATCCTGTAAGCTGGTAAGCTCAGAGAGCAAAGAAGGAATGTCACAGGCCTTTGGCCAGATCAGCCTTGGTACACACACAGATTTCACACTTCCCAGCCTGTTAGCCCCGGTTCTTCCCTCCTGGCCAGTTGTTACTGCAAATTCAAATCTGTACATGAAAGGTGCTCTAGTATGCGGTGCAGTCAGCAAGATGGCCTGGGTAACAGAAAGGTGGTTCTAGAAAAATCTGTTTGTATTCCATGATTTCCTCATGGAATTTGTAGTGGTACATTTTGTTATACTGTTCAGACAGTTTGTGTGTGCGTGTCTTATATTTTGGGGTTTCCTTTGCCTCTTAAGAGGCAGGTTAAGATCGTGTGGGGTTTTTTTTTTATTATTTTTTTCCTCCCATACTGGGATAGCCTGTTGGATTCTGGTGTCTTGATGCATTAAGGAAGGCAAGGCAGCTGGACTACTTCCAGTAGTACTGGCAGACCTGCAGGCTGTATTAGACCAAGTCATGCTAGCCTGTGCTAGATCACAGCTGTACCTGGGAGCTCCGTGGTAAAGCTGGGAAAATTCAACACACACAAGGGAGAGGACAAGTTAACAGTGAGTATTTATATTCTTGTAGCATCTAGTCAGTCATCTCTGAAGGCTGAAGGAAGAAAAATAACTGAAAGAATACAGCAAATTTTTTTTCTCTTTTTCTTTTTTCCTCCACATGGCAAGTTCTTAGCTCTTCCCTTCTGTTAAAGATTTCATGGATCTTGAAAGCCTTAGGGGTATCTGTGTTAGAGGAAGGCTTGGCAAGTGAAAATACTTGTGACTATGGAAGCCAAGTATTGAAAGAAAAAGCACATTTCATTTGCAAGCTATTGGATAAAGTTGGCATTGCTGGATGAACAATAAGTAATAAAATGGAGAATTAGGGATTGACTGAAGGGTCTTGAAGGATTCAAGCTGGATAAACTCATGGATGCATATGCTTACAGCGCATATGGGTAAAAATAGATTGAAAGGCAAAGGAGAACACACTACAAATGATGAAACATTTTGCATATTTTCAGTTTTCAAGTGGAATGGTTCCCTCTTTGAGCTCATGATACAGTGTCATCTTGTCCTGTCTGACTCATCAAAATTTAAGGATTCTGGTCTGATCCTAAGGCAGAGGAGTAGTGATCTTATGTGTATCTTACCATGATTTTTGTCCAATCCTTCTTTAAACAAAAAGGTTTCTTAGTGGACAGTTTATTAATGTACGCCTTCGTAACCTGTTGATAGGGTATGTTGTGCTGAAAACTTTGTCTCCTCCTGTTTCTGACTGTGAAAATTTTATCGTTTTGAAGGGT
This sequence comes from Melanocharis versteri, assembly GCA_013397845.1. Lineage (NCBI taxonomy): Eukaryota > Metazoa > Chordata > Aves > Passeriformes > Melanocharitidae > Melanocharis > Melanocharis versteri. Next base: position 669,036 of record VZTG01010346.1, read on the forward strand.
TTTTGGAAGGGACAAACTAGGCCTATGGTTACTGCATTCTTTTGGCATATCTCTTAGGCTTGACATGTGAAATATAGCTTGAGCTCTGGACCCCTTTTCCTCCTCACCAGTCAGAAAGATCCAAATGGAAATGTGAGATGTGTGAACTGTGGAGGATGCAGTGTGGCTCCAAGTAAGAGAAATGATCTTTAGACTTTGGAGGTCTCCAATCTGCACCACTTTTTAGGCAACAAGATATGACTGGCATCTGCCAGAAAAGTGCTAAAACTGCCAACTGGAAAGGATCAAGTAGGCAATTTGTAGTGTCTTGCTTGTTGTAACATGTTGACCAGTGAAACTTTGGATCTGCTGTTCAGGATGTTGGTAATGAAAATTTAAGTCACTCTTTCACTGCCTGCCAAGAGGGGCAGAGTAACAACTTCTGGTGGTGATGTGTCCCTCTTCAACCTGGTTGACTCCTACAAACTAGCAAAAGAAGCATTCAGGCTTTTGGGAGGCTTTTCCTGAATCCATGGAGGCTGATCTGCAACACTCATTATTATTTTCTTTTTCTGGTTGTTATAATTTATGGCTTTAGCCTATTTGAACTATTAGAGAAGATCAAAAAGAATATGCTAACTTTAGTATAGAAAAAAGATTACTGAATATGATAATGGGAAACTCTTGAAGGACTAGTATAATGTAGATTAGAAAAGTGAAAGATATTAAGCTCTTTTTCTGACTCTTGCTTATGATTTCTTAGAAGTACTCTACAGTGGATCTTTTGTCTATAAGCTGCTATTAATTGGAAGCAAATTCTATCCTAAAGTTTTGATTCCTATCTGTACTTGGAGAGTTCATATTTCATACTGAATTTTTAAAGCAGATTAACAAAAAACAAACCACTCAACTCCTATATTCAACACTTTGGGGTATCATTCTGTGTTGTAGCCTTGCTTTCAGTCTTAAATTTATTCAGAAATAAATTGCTCTGAATAAAGCATGACCATAGAGATCAGTTCTTTTAAGCTTATGTGGCTCTGCTGTCAAGGGAAGTGTATTGCAGTCATAAACTTACCTTGTAACATTTAAAGGCTTATTAGCATTACATTGAAGTAAATATAACAGTGCATATACGTGCTGTTTCTAACACAGGTCTCTATTGATATGGCTGTGACAACCCACATGGTCTTCTCCCCTCCCCTCATTTCTTCATATTAGATCATAAATAGAAGTACATCAAGTGGGTTCTTTTCCTTCCATGAGAGCTTTTGGGGATTTATTATATCATGGTATTTTTCAGTCAGCATGTTCGTTTTAGCTTCTGACATCTTTGCTGTCCCAATCTGTTTAAAAATTGTAGCAAAACTTTATGAATCCTTCTATCATGAGAGATATGTGTTTTTCTTGCCTTTTACAGGCTCCACAAAGAACATATAGATGTGACAAGAGATGTTTGAAAATTGGGGTATTTGAAGTGTGTGGTGCAGCCCACACAGGTCTCCTGTCATACTGTCAGTGTTAGGAAAAATACTCTGAAGTCCATCACTGCTAATGAAAAACAGGAATCTTACCAAGCAGGAGAGTTTGAACCCACCTTGTTGCAACTCAGTTTGAAAACTGACTTAATTCTTATAGATCCATGCCAGTAACCACCTTCTCTGTTGAGCCCCACTAGCCTTCCTTAGTTTTGAAGAGATTTTTTTATTTGTTAGTTTTTGCTCCATTAATACTATTTCTGAAGCTACAAGCTCTTCTATATGGGTGTTTTGGTCCAGGTGCTCTCCATTACCTTTTACACCAAAGTACCAACTGATTTGCTGCTAACTATTTGCCTCTGTAAAGAGAAGAATGCAGTTCCATCAGGTGCGCAGGAAGACCAGAAAATGAAGCCACTGCTGAGCACAGATGTGTTGGGGGTGCCTCAGTAATCCTCCAAAACAACATCCTGGCCAGCTAATTATAGCAGCTGAAATGTCTCAAAGCATGGCACAGTAACAAGCAGTAACACCTGTCTGGGTGGGCTGGCTGCAGCTAAGCCTTATATTCCTGCTGGTGTTCTTTCTCTTTCTGAATCCTTTGCCTGTTTTTCATCCTGCTGTAGTTTAAACACCTGTCTATCTGGAATGTGTGAAATGTCGCTATTACCCATGCTAAGCTATTTGCTCACCTGCTTAAAAAGACAGCTTTCAAATAAACAATGATACAGTATTAAAGTGGAAAGCATGTCACAGTAATAGAGCAGGATTGAGCTGGTAATTCATCAGGCTAAATGGTTCTTGGCATCAAGATGATGAGGAGAGAAAACTGGATGAAGTTATCTTCATTTCGCACATTAGATGTGTTAGCAAAGTTGTGATCACTGTTGCTGACAAGCTAAGAATTGTATATAACCTATTTTATTTACCATGTTGCCTTCTGTGTTTACATCATTTAACCATTCTTGGGTCTTTTCAGACAATAAATTCTTTGTGACCAGCAACTGTCATTGTTAGGTATTTGTATAGTGCCTGGCACAGTCAGAACTAAATCTAATTTGAAGCTTTCTGTTACTGTAATGAAGATGCTTTAAATTTTAATTAAATTCTACAGAACACAGCAACATTAAGGATGAGGTAGAGGCACCAAAATGATACCTAATACTGTTTTCCATATAAGGTGGGTAACACTACCCGTTACTAAGCTTGCCTGATAATATCCTACTGTAAGATCTCTTAAATTGCTTACAGTGTTCTGAAACTTTATTCATTTGAATTAATGTTTTCTGTGCTTATTGTTCAGTTTTCAGAACATTTCAGGCAAGGTGAAGTATTCCAGCCTAAACCAAGGCTGGATTAAAAAAATATTTTGTGCATTTTAATATCTGCAGAACTTTTCTTTTAACTCTTTTCATCTCCTATGCTTTGAAATAGCAATTTGGAATTTAGAGTTTTGCCAAAGCTTGATTGCAGAGTAACTGTTTAAAAAGCTTCAGGTGTAATATGCTCAGCAAGACCTGCTAGACCTTTCTCAGCTTCCTGAAGGTTCCCTCCACACTGAGGATGCTAAACTGAATTTCTCTGTATTTGCACCTCTAGTGTACTTTGGCTTGAGCTTCTGTTCTCCTGTGTTTTCGGTAAGCTGGTCCATGTTGGGTTGGGGATCTGTCTGACTCAACTGCTGAATGAGTAGGAATTCTGCTGGGGTGTGGAGAACAGCTAGGATATGGAGGCTGTGAAATTTGTATCTGGACATAATTTGGGAGAGGACTCTGAGAACCATTCAGACAGAAGAAAGAAATGGGTGGAGTGGTTGTGTGGTAAATGTGGTCCAGTGAGCAGCCTGCATTCGAGGACTGGATGAACAAAGAGGGTGGGAAAAGGAGTGGATTGGGGAGGGGAATAAAACCAGAACTACTAGGATATAGGACATGTGAAAAACCAAGAACAGAAGTGTGGAAAGACAGATCAAATAACTACTCCTGTGGAAAGTTCCAGACCTGAAATGGCGTGGGTCAGGGGCCAGAAGTAGTGGGGAAGCTAGTGCTGGAAGTCTGTACAAATGAAACTGTACTGAGGAAAACAAGGAGGGTGACACCTGGAATGCAGAAGCTGACACTGTGTGAGGATAATGATGCACAGATGAGGAGCAAGAATGGGATAGGATAGAGCTGAGAAGGGATGAGATAAAAGTGGCTGCTTTTGGAGAAGTGGGCAGAAGCCTAGGGTATAACCGCTAGAATTTAATCCTGTCCAGAACCTGGAGTTCTGAACTTGCAAAATGCTTAGGTGCCTTGTACTACTAAACCACAGGAGGGACAATCTACTGTGTTGTCAATGGCAATGTTCATGGCCCAGGGTTCAGTGAGAGGACTGTCTGTAGTCCTGAACAAGCCCATTTTAAGTATGAGTGTAGTGTATTGCAATGAAGATAATATTGTTTGAGTAATTGCACACAAATTCTGTTAAAAGAGCATTGTTGAGCTATGCTTCAGTCACACTTTAAGTGCCTTAATGAGCATCACCTTTGAGATCTGGAGCAGATGCAGGGCTAGTTGTTAGACTCTTCTTTCTGTCTGTGTCGTATGTTTCACTGGCTGTATGCCTTCTAGTTGCTACAGAAGTGAGGAGGGGCAATACAGGTGAGTTGGGTTCGCCATATGATCCTAAGCATCATGTGGACCCTGATGTTTTTGCTGCTCCTAAAAAGTAGCATGTGGTCCTGACTGGGAGGCCTTTGTAAAGCTGGCTTTTCAACTTTTATATTGTTTTGCAACTTTTTTTTTTCCAAATGTAAACTGCTATACTGCTGTAGTAGATCCATTGCATTATGTATTTCTTCAATACATCAACAGATAGTGTCTGCTTGCAGAGTTTGATCTTTGAAGAGTATAAGAAATGCAGGAAGAATGCTCATAGAAAGAAACAATGGAATACATGTTAAATGCTTAAAAACTCATAGATTTTAAAGCTTGATATTGCAAACACACACCTAACAAGATTTTTGTGTGTTTACTTGTGTGAACACAGTACTTGTAAGTGGTTGTGTGAGCAGTTTCTTTAGCGTTTGGTTGAGTTTTGCTTTGGATTTTATATCCAAGGTGCATATGCTTTTGGGTTGTGCCTGTATGTTTGTCTAGAGAGGAGTGGAGACAAGACAGGTGCATATGGTTAGCTTACTGACACAGCTCACGATGACTGGAGAGATACTCTGGTCTCTGCTCAGTGTAATATAAGCTTCTAGCTTTTGATCAATGCGTGTAGGGTTAATTTTTCACATGGCAGGAACTTTTTAACTTCGGGATTTTTGCCCCATCTTTGTCCTTTTCCTCCTCTGTTCTTCTGTGAGTGGAAGGGTTGTAATTTTCATGCTGGCCCCTGAATTCATGTCAGGCATGGTGGATGTTGGTGTCATCTCTCACTGCTTTATGCAACTAGCACAGTGTTTTTGCATTTGAAGATTTCCATTTTCTAGCAGTTTCACTTCTCGTAGTACATACTCTATCCCATTTACTTAGTGATACCTTTTTCTCTTTTCTTGGCTTTTAATTGTTTCTGATAGTTGTTTGGGTTTGTTTTTGTTTTGTTTCTTTTTTTTTTTTTTGCCTCTTTAGTTAACAAACCTGGACTTGGCAAGTGGAGCTATAAGCAAGGGGAATGCAGCTGCTCCACAGAGCTACTGGTCACCACTCAGCAAAAGAGGGTCACTGTGGCCTGTTCAGTCAGACACTCATAGAGATGACAAAAGATCTGTCTCTTCAGCAGTCAGGTAAGTTAAAATTGCTGCTCTAGCTTTTTGAAGAAGAATGCAATGCTCATTTGTAATTTGTGTTTGGCTTCTTGCTCAGATGCAGGAGTGTGTCCAGAGAAGGGCAACCAGGTTGGTGAAGGGTCTGGGGCACAAGTCTTTTGTGAAGCAGCTAAGGGAGCTGAGGTTGTTTAGCTTGGAGAAAAGGAATCTTGGGGCACAATATTACTCTGTACAACTCCCTGCAAGGTGTAGCAAGGTGTGTGTTGGTCTCTTCTCCCAAATAACAAATGACAGGACAAGAGGAAATGACCTCAAGTTCCATCAGAGGAAGTTTAGATCAGATATTAGGAAAAATTTATTCACCAAAAGGGTTGTCAAGTTTTGGAACAGGCCACCTAGGGAGGTGGTGGAGTCACCTGAGGGTTTTTAAAACATGTGTAAATGTGGTACTTAGGGTCGTGGTTTAATGGTGGACTTGGTAGTTTTAAGGTTAACAGTTGGACTGGAGGATCTTAAAAGGAGGATCTTTTCCAGCATAAACAATTCCGTGATTCTAAGGGCTTAGTGATGGTTCTTCTTGGGTTTAGAAACTAGCCCTATGAAAATAGCTATGTTCCCAGGGCTGTCAGGTTCATGGTGAAGTAAGGGCATAGATGAGCATGGTGGATGACAGGGAAATGTCTGTTTCTCCTTCATCACTTCCCATCCCTTCATCTGTAAGTTTAGGTTTGCTGGCATTGAGACATATATGCAGAATGCAAACTTAGACCTAATGCTGCAAAAATCTCCACTAAGTCCTCATCTTCATGCTTTTTCCTTGAATATCAAATTTAGATTGTTCAAAGATATAGCAGTGTTTATCAGAGTTTCTTTTCCAGATGTCTTCTTTATACTCTATATTAATTTTGGACATTGGAATTTATATTTATGGCTTATACGCTCATGGGAATCAGGGCAGAGGACTGATTCTGCGGTAAAACCATTCTTCCTGTGATTCAAAGAGCAGCAAGATTTCCTTGCAGGAGTCTGAATCTTGGAAGCTAGGAACAAGGCAAACTTGCTGCAGTAAGCAGGCTGGAATACAAGCCCAAGACTGCTGGAGATTTGAGTTCTTCCTTTGCCACTCCAGTAAATAATATTGATTCCTTTGCCTAAGTGTTCATTTTTGTCTTTTAAAACAGAATAATAAAGCGGAGCTTCTCCAAGACATGAGTTTAGGTCTGTAAAGCACTGTGTACATGAAAATACTGATTCTTATCACTGATTCCTGAATGCTGCTGGAAAATGGAGGGAAGTGAGAGAGGGAGAAACACAGTGCAGAAAGCATGTGATCTGAGTGGTGATCCTTTCCCAAATGGGTCCTTCAATAGAAAGATCATAATGGGATTTGGAAAGCTCAAGTAAAATTGTTCTTATTTAATCAGTTGCTACTTTTCATCCTGCCTAAAGAAGAGGAATGTGAGAAATGAATTCCTGGCCTGTTTCTGTTCCAGCACAATGTTTGCCTCAGGGGTTTAAAGTTATTGAGAGAAGTGGTGGTGATTCTGCTCTTGGACCCCATCCAGGCAAGCTATTACCTAATCCAAATAAAGAACCTATCCAACAGGTGTAAACTGCCTTCCCCTCCTACACGGCTTGGGAGAGCAGCAGCATGCAGGCTGTCCGAGAGCTTCTGTTCCTTTTTCAGCTCTGTTTGCCCCTTTGCATGGGCTCACAGACAGAGCTGCAGACCCCACCACTAATGCTCAGAACTCCACTCTGAATGACTTCCAGGGCTGTGCCTCATCTAGCATTGTGTGCATAGTTTAATGCCTTTAGTTAAAGTTTCTCTTTTATTTTGTACAGCAATCTGAAAATACTTCAGAATTTTCCAGTCGCAACTGATTGAAAATTCCATTTTCAAACCTTTTATTAGTCATTTAGTCTTTCATTGCTTCAGTTGCTCTGTTTTCATCCTCAGAACAAGAGTCAGAAAGATGCCTTAAGACTCCCTATTGAATTATTTTATCTTCATGGCTGCTTTTATTGAATGGCCAAAATACTGGGAGTTAAGAGTTTTGTGTAAATCTGGAAATGAAAAAAAAAATTCTTGAGGCAGTGCTGGATTACTTGATCTGTGAACTTCTGCTTAATGAGAGAATTCCAAAAGGAATATCAAGGTCATGATATATGGAGATGGCTATCTTGTATTGTAAATGCCTTTTTTGCTACTTGATTTGTTACATTGGCGCAAGCAATTCATAGAGGGTCATCTGATGGGTGTCAGCCTGTGCTCAGTGCTGGATGACTGAAGAAAAGCTTCCTGTTTTGTTCCATTGAGATTCTCATTTATCAGTTGCAGAATTCAGCAAGGATGGAAATGTTCTGTAAATGGGTCTCTTATCTGGCCTGCACTTGGCTCCAGTTCAAACATCTGTCTCTGAAGTGCAGTCCTCACAGTTTTTGTATGGCTCTGTGGTAAATCTAAGCCATTTTAGTGCAGCTGAAGTTGGTTAGAAAATTTTGGTTTGATGCTTGCAATCTGTAGGATTCAGGCTATTCTTTTAGACAAATCATTTTCCCCTTTAATTCCCACTCTCCTAGTACTGACTTTTCTAAATGTATCTCAAAAGAAGTCATCACTTCTTTTGTTGATTCCTTTTCTTTGCATGAGATAAGGTGCCAAATTAGTAGTCTGCTTGCCAAAAGGCAAAGGAGGTCTTGGGTTTGTAATACAGAGACAGAGGACCATCCTAGACATGTTAAAATATTATTTTATAAATCTGCACTGCTGTGCATTTTGAGATTTTTTTTGCCACTTTCTATAAGCATTGGCACTATTTCCACTCAAATGATGGCCTAGCCTGTTGCTGCACCTCAGACAAAGAAGCCTGCAGGGCTGCACAAGAGGTGAGATGTTCCAAGTTGTATGTGGTCTTACTTCTGACTGCTGTGACGTGACTGTCAACCTCTGCCACATTTGCTGCTGACCTGCTTTTGTTGCCTTCTGTGTATCAACGAAGTTATGCCAAATCTGTTCTGTCCTACTTTGATCCTAGTCCTGTCTCAGTGCCCTCAGTTCTGTCTCCGCTTCTCACTCAGTCCATTGGGCAGGATAGTCACTCCTTTGCATTGTGCTGTAGAGACAGTAAATGTGATTACATGTTTTGTAGTAGAGTTATTAAAGATCACCATATATAATTTTTGTCATAATTTTAGTAATGTAATCCAAGGACCACCATGGAAGTGATTCCTCATTATCCAGTGAAAGTATGAGTCAACTGAGGCCAAGACCATACTAGAGCTGCTCTTGAGAAAGCATTCTCCTGGGAGCATTCTTGGTTTCATAATAAAGGTAAAAATCAGATGTTTAACAGAATGAAACTTATTGATTCAGAGCATTAACTTTAAAGTACCTGTTAGCAAATAGCTGTATAATCCCGAATTGTGAGGACAGTAGATGGAGGTTAGTAGAGGTTTCTGGCACTGGAATTTGCAGCTGCTATGCCACTTGTTTTTTGAAAAAGACAGTGGATTTCTTCAAGAATTACTTGGGGTCTGCAGGTCACTAAATCTCTAAGACCTGGACCAAAGCTAGCAAGAAAGATTTCTTTCTAGCTGGTACAGATTTCAGTATTTTCAGTGGGCACCTTGATTCAGCAGCAGCCATCGTTGCTCATGTTCATCTTGTAGAATTCGTAGGGGCAGTAAATTGGCAAGAATTCAGCAGTGAAATGGTCAGTGTTTTCTCAGATCTCTGTTTCATTAGCTTCTTGCTCTTTCGTAACATCTATCTCAAACCTGAAGACCAACCTCACACTTCTAAAACTGCTCAACCTATTTTTTCCTTGGATTTTCTGACAGACTTATCCAATTTAGTTAGGGCAGGCAGGCAAGCTTCCTTGTCATCAGTCAGAGGGTGGAATGGCAGTCGAATTTATATTAGAGAGCCTGTGGAGGGCTACTGCAGTCAGAGAAAAGGGATTCTTCTCTTCTCCTTGCTTGACATGTCTGAAATACTTCTTAGCTCATAATTTCTGCCAAGGTGCTCAGGTTCATCAAGAAATGATGTTTTGTTGGTAGACTGTAATCTGGTTTAAATTTATATAAACACATGCTTTTTCAATTTTCTGATCTAAGGGGGTTTTAAGTTTAATTTACTCTAGTATCACTCTCAGTAATAGTAATAGCAACGGCTCTCAGGACCTCACAGGCTGTGTGCACATACCTGCTGTATGTCCAGGTTCCCAATCTCTGCTTTAGGTATTTCCATTTTTATTTTTCCTTGCCTAGAAGTATCAAATAAGGTGGAAAAACAGAAGATGCTGTCTAGACATTTAGCATCTCAGGTGCTTCTGGGTCACATTGCATATATTTACTGCTCATCTACCAATCAACAATGTATGTGCTGGAAATCTGGCACTACTTAAAAAGCTTCCTGTGCCGGCTCTAATAGAAAATATGTGATAATTCTACACAGCAGAATGATTGTACACTCTGCTCTCTTGCACATGCCAGCTCACAAACTAAGATTGCTGTGCTGCATCGCCAGACAGACAGCCTCCCAAATCAGGACCTTCCTTTTGATTGCTGGTCTTCCTTAGCCTTGGCTGGGTAGTGGATACTTTATATCCTACTTCCCCACCTAGTGCCTACTACTGCTTCGTGCCAATTTTTTTTTACTGCTAGGGGTACATGTACTGTGTGGTCTAGGTTTCAGATGCTCTGATCACACCAAGTATATATCCTTTGGACTTGTGAGGAACAATCCCAGGTCTCTGGAGACTCTTCCCTGAGCTGGTGTATTTGGCTTCTGTAGTTTCACTGAATCTTTGAGTTTTGCCAGAAAGACCCCAGAGAGCAATCACCAGCTAATTATGGTTCACTGGTCTCAGTCCGTTGTGTCAAAGGGGCAGCTTGCTGTGTTTGACATGAAGGGAAGGTGAAAGTGGCTTTGTTGTTTCCTCAGTTTTTATTTTAAATTTTGTAGCTGTGGAATGTGAAATAAGAAATCATGCTTGGACTCTGACTAAACAGGCTCTGAAGAGCAATTAGAAGAGGGAGACTGAAATAGACAAAAGATGTGCAGAGTGATTCTTGCTAGGATAGAAGGGTGAGGAATTGATGGGACAGTCTTGTTTTTTTGCAAGACTCTTGAGCTAGACCGAGATGGGCTCAGCATGGCAGAAGCAGCATGGATATTGCAGTAGGGGCCATGGGAGAGAGTTAACTATGTATGGACTCGCAGCTAGAAGTAAGGACAAGAGAATTCCCTGGGATCTTGGCAGCTAACGCCAAGTTTTTATAAGGATAAATCTTTCTCTATGTTACGTATGTGTTGCCTTGTAGTTCTGGGTTGATGGTAACTTTATGCTCTTCCAAATCGTTTTTTCAAGCTCCCTGCAGTTTCTTGCCAAGTGGAGGCTACCTGACTGCTCTCCGGTGCTGCATTTGCCAAGTGTTCAGAGCCTGTTTGTTTGCACAGCATCTAGGTGTAAGGTAACTTGGAGGCTGTGCTACACTGATGCCTCTGGAGGAGATGAAGGGAGAAAGCAGCAAGAACTGAGGGTTACACAGTAGGCCCTCAGTTCAGTTTGAGCAAACTGCAGTGACCTTAACACCTCCCTGGCTAAGCAGTACAGAAGTGCCAGAGCAGCAGCAGCCTAACAGCACTGAGTCCAGCCCTGTGCTGGCATAGCCACATGTCTGTTCCTTGTTCCCCACGGTGCTTGTTCTCTTCTCTTTTCTCTTTACCTTAATGCCTGAATTAATTCCATCTCTTTATTTGAGGCAGAGAAGTAATTGAGGGTGGGTTCAGTGATTTTTCTGTGACCTCTGTCTGCATCACCTCAGCAGCTCTGTCATGCTCATCCTACCTGTAGTCCTTGAGAGGCAGCATTTCTGAGAGCCCCGAATTTGGGGTTTATTACTTCCTGCTCAGAGGAGGTTTGAGGAGGGTAGGTGAAAAATAGAACTTCTACCTGGGTAGTTGTACATTTTTGCAAGTCACCCTGTTTCTAGTTTGTGCATGTTCTTCCTCTCCCTGTGCATCCATGCGTATTTGTGCCTGTAACTCCTGCCTCAACAGCCTGTTACCTTTTGTTGTTCTTTTTTTTCCACACGTGTCTCCCAGGGTCACCAGTGACAACTTGTTAATTGTGGAAGTGAATTGGCTGACTTAAACTTCAGAAATACATGGCTTGCCTTGTATTTTTTTTTCTATATATATATTGGTCACACTAAGGAAACCTGTGTTGTCAGGGCCAATTGCTCTCCGTCCTGCTTGGAAATCGCTCTGGGCCTCAGCACCATGGATTGGCACAGTCCTCAAGGATCCCTGCTTCCCACAGCTAGGCCTTGGCTCTGTCTGTCTGGAGCCTCCAGGAGAGGAAAGGCGGAAAGCTCGTGACTTGCCCAGACAGTCTGAGGCCTGGCCCTGCAGCCTCCGCTCCCCAGACGCTGTTGAGTCGGACTTGGCTGGCAGCCGCTGCACTGTTACTTTTCCGAGGTAATAAGTGAGATTAATCACAGGACCCTTTCCAGAGGCAAAGGAGGTTTGTGCTGCCTGCAGGGAGACCGTAGGAGCCAGTGCTGGGGCTGTGAGCCGGAGGCGAAAGCTGGGGCCTCACAGCAGGGCAGAGCAGGGCACCAGTGGAGTTGTGCAAGTGTGGCCTCTCTACTCAGCTGCTTCGGGGAAGCATTGCTGGAGCTGCAGCCTGGTGCCTCCCCTGGACGGGCTCTGGCTGAGCACAGGGGGCACAGCGTCAGCATTACCTTTGGCTGCTGGCCTTGGACAATTGCATTTTCTGAAAATAACTCTCAAAATTTGAGGGGACCAGGCTTCTTTTGACTGCATGATTTCCAGAGGAGATATGAGGACCTTTCCTACTGTTCCCTACAGCATACTATGGAGAGCAAGCAGCCCATGTTGATAGTTGGAGGGGAGTGACAGCGGTCTCCTACCTTCTCCCAGGCCAATACTGCGTAATGATTTTGGATTTTCTCTTTTCAGCTGCCTCCACAAACTGACCTTACCCTAATGTAAACACAGGATTTGCTATCCTGGGCTGGGCTGTGAGTCTCTTCAATTCTCCCGTTCTCTGCTCAGAGCAACTATCACCACCGTCATCAGTAGAAACACAGAAAATGTTCTGATGGGCAGTGAGGAAATTCCCTTTCTGAGGGGGAGATAGATTTTTGCCCCCTAACTGCTAACAGCTGGCATGTAGTTCTTGCAATACTTTGTTCTCCATAGTCTAGTGTGGATATTGTCATTAATCATATATTTTACCTTCTGCAAAAAATGTAGTCCCATTGACTTGTAGCAGTGAGTTCCACAGGTGGTGCATGTTATGCGAAAGTTTCCTTTTTTAATTTTTTCCCAATTTTTGCCAAATGTCTCTGTACCTGTAATAAGATCACATGAAGGCAAATAGAAATGCTTGATTTATTTTCTGCACTTTTTATTCTCTATCTTTTTATTATCTCTGTTCTTGTTCGTCTCTTGTAAACTGAACAGTCCCGTTCTTTTCAAATTCTAAATGGGAATCTTCCTGGGCCTCTAATAATTGTCTGGCTATCTTTATAGAGATGACAAGAAACAAAACCAGTACATCAAGTAGGAGTAAAACATTAGTTTCATGTAAATAGCACTAGTGTATCTTTAATTTCTATCTCAACTTATATATACCAATATCTTGTTGGCTTCTCACCATGCTAAGCACTGAAGTTTTTATTAGTATGCAGTTGTTTTTCTTTGATCATTAAAGTAAATGACAAGCTGAACAACAGGTATAAGTAGTTCATTTTTTTTCAGGATTTTTTTTTTTTCTTTCCCCATTCCCTGCTAGGCAACTCTTCTTTTCCTGCACCAGTAGATTTTGTTGGCAGTGATGGAAGTTGTTTGATCTTTTCTGTTCTATTAAACACCTAATTCAATATGGAACAAGTTGAAATCTTCTAGTGTCTTGTACTACTTGAATCATAATGTTCCCCCAGTTATCTCTGATCTCGGAGGTCTTCGAAATACACTGAATCAGTTCCAGGTAATTCATGTTGTGAAGTGACCAGCACATCTTCCTTTCCTCTGCATTTATTTAAACCTCCCATTCACCATTAAAACAGTTGTTTTCCAGAGTGGTTTTCAGAGGGTTAATGTGCCTGTAGTTCTCATGGGGGAGATCTACTCTGCTCCTTACATTCTTGCAGGAATGAGGGGACCCTATAGTCTGGTGCTCTGTAGGAGTGGCTCTGGCTACAGCAGCCTTCCTCTCTAAAGGAGTTCTGAAAGGGTTACAAGGGAGCCTTGGCTGTTTCTTTGAGCTATTTGGAAAGGACGGGCCTCAGACAGCTTGGCAGGAACCTGGGGCCCTGTTTTTTCCAGCCCAGCCCTTCCTTCTGCACAGAGCTGTCAGGGAATCCCACGAATGTCTGGTTTTTCCCCTTTCCTAATTCTTTTTAACAATATTTTTATCCATCTGTGACTCTTCCTCACACAAAGATCTCAAATTTTATCCATTGATTTGCCTTGCACGTAGTGAAGTATAAATGAAAGCTGTGCTACCATGCCATAGCTGTTGGAATTAGTTCACAGTTGTGCAGCTGAGAAGGGCATTGGGAAGTTTCCCAGAAGAATGTCCTTTCTGGCATTGATCTTAGGGCAGGTCCATCTGGCCTAAGAACAGAGGGATTGAGTGGGCCCATCTTTGAACTGTGCTATTCCTGTGGGTTACAGTGAGGCGCTCTGAAATCTCAGGGCTGCGTGTTCTGTATCTTCTCTATCAGACATGCAGAATGCTGCTTTGTAAAAATGGAAATCCCCTTTGTAAGCCAGGCTTATGAAGGACAAGGTAGGGTTTAGTGACTTTTCCTTCATTTGCCTTATGCTCTCTAGGACTGTCCTGAAGTTGAACTCATCGTGAATATTTTGGAGATTTCCAGGTCGGCCCTGTACCTTTTCACTTCAAGAAAATGGAGGTGTAATGGGTAGTGTGAGAAGGGAAGTTTGGTTACTTGTGAGAGCAAAGGTCTTGAACAGCTATGTTGAAGACATTGGTATTGTAGAGTTGAGGAAGAGAAATTGAGTTAGGATTATATTGCTATCTCAGTAAGCCTGTCCAATGCTGTGAGTAGGGTGTGATCTGAGTTCCATGTAGAAAGACTTCCAGAATGCAGCCCTCATGTGGGGCAGTCCCTGGACAACCCTGTGAAGTCAGCAGCCAAAGGGCCTGGAACCAAGCTCACTTGAGTTAAGGGTTTCAGTGACCGAGTCCAAATGCCAGAGCAGGAGGTAGCAAAAGGGGCCAAAGGGTTTTCCTTCCTGCTTTGTTTTGGAGCTACCTTCCATTGTACAGTGAAGTTTCTACCAGCAGTGCACGTTTATATTTTCTATCCAGACCAAGGTCATGCTTTAGCTTGGCTTCCTCAGGATGAACAATCTTCTATTTGGTGTTTTGTACTGTGATATAAGGGGGAAATCCCTGCAAAAGCATGAAGAAACCTCTTTCCTGTCCCTGAAAGTGTTAGTTTGCCTTTCCTGTGAAGATTCTGCTTTCACCTGATTTCCCCTAGCTTTCTATCTGGTAAAGTTTTGTAGCTGACACCAGAGTTTGCGAGTTGCATTCTTTTGGCTCTATGTCAGTCTGTTATTCCCTGGGGTTTCTCTGGGCTGCAGGTATCAAGCAGCAGCTGTTTGTGAACCACGCAGGGATCCAGTGTTTAACAAGAATGTCTTTTGAAAAAGGGGAAGGGAAAAATGTAAAAAAGTCAGGATTATTTCAGTTCCCCTGTGTATGTGGTGACAGCTTTGCTTGGTGATCCTGTTCAGTAGCTCCTAGGGGTAGGTAGGAGCTACGTTGTGTAATCTGAAGAAGATGCAGCAACCAGAACTCCACTGTGGAGCACCAACTGTTTGTTTAGAGAGTAATGTGGCTTATAATAATGAGCAACATTTAGTCTCTGCCCAACACTGGATACTATCAGCCATTGAGTAGTGTGACCAAAACGCTCTGGGTAGGAGAACTTTGGCTGGTAATGAGCAAGAAAGCTCACTCAAAAAAGCTTGTTACTGGATTATCCAGAACCAGTGCCAATTACAAGAATTTTTAAGTGTGCTGCTAAGGCTGGACTGCACAGTGTCAGGATGGAAATACCAAAAATCCTTTAATACAAGCAGTTATTTCTAGGATTTCATTCTGTAACAATAGTTGAAAGATACCTTCTTAAAAAAAAAAAGGTGGGGGGGAGTGGGCAAAAAAGCTAGGTAGTGCTTAAAGATACCAGTTTCCAGACACTCTCCTATTTGCAGACATGGCATTTTTATTAATATTTCTTATCCAAGAACTGTTCACAGCAAACCAGGTGGGGAGATGCCAGGCCAGCCTGGCTGATTGAAATCTATTCAAAACTGGCACTGAGACAACAACCTTTAGTGAAAGGAATTTTAAACTAAGAGAGCTCTGCTGGGTGGTTGGGCATGTGAACAGGCTCCCCAGGGAAGTTACCATAGCACCAAGCCTGCCAGAGTGTTTGAGCAAAACTCTTGGGCGCACAATGTGACTCTTGGGGTGTCCCATGCACTGCCAGGACATCCAATGTCAATGATCCTTGTGGGTCCCTTCCAACTCAGGACATTCTATGATTCTGTGTTGCTTGGCTTCTTTGCTTGAATTTCAGATTGCATCTGGCTCAGTAAATGTCTTCCACTCCCCTTTCTATCTTCCTGCTCTCTGGCACATGGCACTTAACTGAAAAGTTAGTCAGAGAAGGTCTGGCAGTGCTGCACATGCTATTGGCAGCTGTCTGTCAGGCATACTTTGCCTGGGCAAGATTCATCCTTTGGAGCAAAAGGGCTGTGACTTTCTTGGTCCAAACCTTTTGCATGAATAAAGATTTCTTTATTTGCCTCTTGCTGGAAAAAAAAAATTAGAATCTTCTCCGTGAAGAATGTAGCCAAGTTGGGCCATGAATGTCTTCAGTACTGAAAATTTGAGTTTTCTCAAAATTCAGCTGAGAAAATTTTCATGTTTGGTAGACTATCTAAAAAGGAGGAGGAAATCTCAAGTCTGGACCATCTGTTTCTTTTTTGATATTGGGATAAAGATGCTGTTGCGTAAAGAGATGTCAGCTTATATTCGTTTAGCATTTTGAAAAGTTGAAGATGTAGAGACTTGAAATTGAGTAAGTTTAGGCATTTTGTTTCTTGGTACTGGTACTTAGTTTAGAAAAAACTTTTCACAGTCAAATTCTGAATTTCAAATGAAAATTTTTTGTTACTTATTAAAGACAATATACTCCTTAGTGTAGTGACTTATACTTCCCATTGCAGTTTCCTAAAGCTGCTCAAGCTGTGGTGTTAGAAAAAGCTTGAAATAGCTTGTTAGAAAGAATGTTCTGTTCAATAAATTTCTGATTTCAGCTCCACTAGACACTTGAGTGTGATTCTTTGACAGTCTCAAGATGCTAAAGATTCTGGCTTCTCTGTAAATATCTTCGAATGGATCATAATATGAACAATTAAAGGCTTTTTGATTCAGGCAGTCAACATGACAAAGAGAGCACAATCTCACCTTTTGTGAAGAAATCAGTAAATCGAGCAGTGTGTGGGGGAAGATTTAAGTGCAGGCCCAAAAACTCAGCCCCAAAAGTGGTTCTTCATAGACTTTGCTGTTCTTAAGATTCAGTGCTTTGATGAACACATCCCTTTCCAATAAGGAACTGCATATAATAGCTCCAGAATATTCTCCGGGAGAGTGAGATTTTGATTTCTACTAACAGTGATCCCCCATGCCTTCTGTTTTCAAAATTCCTTACTAGAAAATCAAGGAAGTTTAGAGTTATCCCTGATGAACAATTCCAACGAAGGCTGCCAATTAAGATTTTTTGGAACAGCTGTCTTTCATAGAGTTTGGTTTTGCATATTGACAGTTTGCATATCTTTTTTCAAAGTTGAAAAACCTCAAGAAGGAGCTATGTTTTAATGTGGAATTAGTTTTGTTAAAAAATCAACAGGAATAATAACTTCTCTCTTATCAAAGTTCACAAATATTTTAATTTTTTATTTTGATTTCTATAAGTAAGCACATTTAATACATTTCAAAGTGTTAAGTAAAATAAGAGATACTGGTAAAATAATTTTGAAAACCCAGTTTAAATAGTTGGATTATTCTGGTATATTTAAAGAAACTTGGATCCAATCCATCTTTAGTGATTTAAATATTTTGTTTTTCTGTTCAGGACATTGTTTGCATAACTGATTTTCCTTTTTTCTAAGGTCAGAGTCATGTTTTCATTTGTTTGTGAAATCCCATTTTCCTGCTGCTGATAATAACCTGAATGATTTAATATGGAAGTATCCTCCACTATAAAGAGAACAAAGTTGATACATCAATTTCTAGGTTGTTTTGAGGTGTAGGGGACAAAATATGGTTCATGTAGTGCAGAGGTTTTCTCTATTGGTATTTTCCAAATAGAAAAAAAAAGTTAACATTCTATGATCTCTAAAGCATTGCAAAACCTGAGTATGAGTGTAGACATTACTGAGAAGCATTTCTATGAAAGGGAAAACAACTGTGGTGCTGGGTATTTTGCTGTTAGCATGTTTCACTCTGAAATTATCTAAGCTCCTGGCATCATGTAACTTTATGAATTGTGAATTGTTATGCTTGTTGCTACACGAGGCATAGTTGTGTATTTTTTATCAAAATCTCACTCTGGTGTTTATGGTGTGTATTGTTTGGTAGCAAAACCAGGTACCAACTACTCCTGTCATTTACTTCCAGGTTTTTTCTAACGCTGTTACCTTTATGTGAGGGCTTGCTTACTGTCTGATACTCCAACTGGTCTCTGGAGCCTTAAACACAGTACACAACATGAAGGTTCACCTCTTTGCAAATGTTTCTGTGTTCACCTCAAGCCTTCTGGAGGCCATGTTTGGACTCTTATCTGTCAGTACTGCAGATGAATTTTCTCTGAAAGGTGCCAGTTGTGGCCTTTGAGTCTGCTCTGTTTAGAACATTTGCTGAAACATCACGAAAGGCATCAAGTATAAAGAAGCAGTATATAATGGAGATTTCTTGATGGACACTGTTGCTACTGTCCTTGCTTGATGTGTCTTATCTATGGTAGGAGGGAAGTCTTGAAAGGACATTGTTCCACGAGTGGCTGGGGTTTTTTGTCTGCCCTTTTAAGGATTTAGCATTTGCATCTTTGATGTGTTCATGCTCAGAATTACATGCAATCACTTGGTGGAATTCCTGGGGTAGAGATTCCACGGTTCCCATCTGTGTTCCTGAGTCTGGGAGCTTCTGACTAATTATACAATTTTCTCTGTGCTTGTAGGAAACAATTTAATTTTGGCTCTAGAAAAAGGGATTGGGTTGGAATGGAATATAGGATTGCCTAACTTTTTTCATGTTTAACCACAAATTCCACAAATGAAAGCTATTGCACTTCCTCTGAAGATACCTACTCTTGGCTCTTGGTTTCTGGAGCCAGTAGAAATATTCAACTCCCATATACAGTCCAAAAGGCCTATCAATTGAAAGGCTTACCCAAAATCTATCATTAATGAATCTGGCAAAATTGCATCCCTAATGAAAGAGCACCATTCCTAGATGCCTATTCTCAAACCCCAATGGGAAAAGATGGATATAGTATGCAGTTGGGATGACCAGCAGAGCTGGCAAAACTGCATCATAGACTCTTCTGTCCATGCTGGAGGAGAAAACATCACAAATACAGATGCCTGGTGAAATGGAGATAATTTAAAAGCTTTTTTCCTAGGTGTTGCAAACAAAACTAGTGCTTACAGTCTGTATCTCCTATCCTGCAGTTGTAGGTACAGACAGAAATCTCACGAAAAAGACTTCAGGCACTGGGTGATTAAGTGAGTTTTGTGGAACTTGAACATCTTCTGTAGACAGGATCTGACAGAGAAGGATCTTTCAATGAGTACTGGACAAGCCTGGGAACTGCATTTTAGAATGTGCTGTCTCATCTCTTGGTGCTATACAATATAATTATCTTAACATCCTTTTACTCATCTTCGTCTAATGACAGACTTTGTCTGTCATCAGATGCATCAGTTTCCTGGAGAAAGATTTTGTTGACCCGGTTTACCAAGATAAGCCTGAGCCTTTTCTGTAGTTTCAGAGGTTTAATTACAAATTTCCTGTTCTCAGTGCTTAATTGTTTTCTGTCAGCTGGCCTTCTTGGTCAGCACGTGTGTTGCTGCCTGCTGGGGAAAAGGAGACAACTGAATGATTTGGGGCTCTCCCGTGATTTTCCACTGCACCACCTGTTTTGGAAGTGGTTGTAGAACTGCCAAACACGCTGAAGTGGTTAACTGTACCAGCTCCTAAAGAAGCTGAAGGGGGAGGAGTGGTTCTTGCCTGATGGGTTTTCAAAGGGAGCTTAGACTTTGATGTTCTGTTTTAGCAGCTGCTAGATATAGTGCCTCAGCCCTGGGCAGCACTTGTGGCCCCAGCCTTCATGCATTGTATTCTTCTTTCCACTGCCAGAATGGAGAAGAAAATAAAATAAAATAAACCAAGAGTATGGGCATTAGCAATAGTGTTGCTTTGTTATATTTTACGCTTTGAGTTATAGTGCCTTCTGCCACATGCCAGTGAAGTACCTTGCACCTAATTGGGCCTATTAGAGTAAGAAATTTATTTCACTCCAGCTTTCTTTGCCTTTCTAGTTGGTTCTTCCTCACCTCTTCTGCTTTATGTCTGCTTCCAAAATAATTGTAGTAATTTTAGTCTGTTGTTCTGTAATGACCACATAAAATAGGCAGAGATTTACATGTATGGTGCACCAGAATTCCTTAGTCTAGAGGGACTGGATCATCTTTCCAATAAGGATTGAGGGAGACAGAGAAATGTGGTGGCTAAACCAAGGCTTCATGTAAAGCCTCTGTTAAAGCAGGAACAGACAACCCTCTGCCATATCTGCTGAAGGCAGTTAGCTGGGAATTTCCCCTTTACTCACTTAACTCTTCACTGCCAGAAATAAGATGCTGTAACTCAATTTATTCCACTAATATCGAACTTCTTTATGATAATGTGAACTCCTCTCTGGTTTTGCTTGTTGAAACATTGGTTTACTGGAAGTGCTGGAGGCTGAGCTCTGTTTTCGAGTGAAGAGGCAGCTAGATCCCAATAGTAGGAGTGGAATGAGGACTGTATTTTGTGTAGTTTAAAACAAAGAGGCCAAAATTGTGGTAAACTGGAATGGTCTCTTTTGGCAAGGCAAAACCCTTCTGTGGTATTTATCTCTGGAGGACAAAGTCCAAAAAAATAGGGAGAGTCTTGCTCTGCAGTACTAGCTTTTCCAGGTAGGGCTTTATAAAAATACATGCCTTTCTAGTCTTTTCTTGCAGTTCTTTATAATACAATTCTGGTATGTCATCACCCAGGCAATAGAGGGGGACAGATGCTTAGGAATTTTTGGGAGGGAAATGTCACTATTGGTTTTTTATCTTTGTTCCAGTGCTGGCTATAGAATTTCTAAATTATTTTCTCTTTCCATATTAAATATTAGTAACACCTACATCAAAATTGAACCTGCCATTCTGTTCTGAAGGGGTTTTTTTTAGGCTGCATTTTAGCTATCAACAAAACACAATGTATTTGCTCTTTTCTGAAAAGTAGTTTCCTCCAGGTAGGATGTCTCTTGAGGATTCTTAGAAGGAGCACTACAGACCTGGAAAACTTCTGTCACTTTTAGCCTGAGAAAAACAGTGCTCGGAATTGGTGCTACCTTGGTCGAAATAATAAGCACTTTTATGAAGTATCTTCCATTACCCCTAAGGAAGTTGGGTGGAGTGAGGGAAAAATAGCATTTATCTTTTACAATACAAATACAGTGCTTTGTGGCCATCAGTGAGACTTGCAGGGATTTAAAAAAAAAAAAAAAAGCTGTAAAACAACTAGCACCACACCCGTGATATTGCTTTGGTGTCAGTGTGCCGTGCTGCTCCTAGGATGGCTGAAAGTCTATATCATGATAGTATCTATCTGTGGTCTCTGTATAAGTAGACTTTTTTCCTTATATTTTTAAATTTCTTGCAATGTGTGGGATAAGATGGTCTTGCCTATGCAGCATATACAGTCACTGGGCCAGCTTCTTCAATTGGTAACAACCCATGCTAGATTCTCTCTATCTGAGCATATTCCACCAACATCCCCCGATTGTATTTTACATAACTACTTTGTTATAGACTTTAGAAAAAGTGTGGGCTGACACAGGTGTAGTCACTTCTTCCTCTAGTCCATTGTTAAATGTTCAGGGAGCCACAGCAGGTGAGTTGATTTTTGTACTGGAGGTGGAGATGAAAGAATTCTCCCTTAACTCCAGCATAAACGAACTGCAAAAGGAACCTGGGGAAGAAAAATACTCAGTTTAACAAGTGGGAGATCACTCTCAGATACAGTCTATTTCGTGTTATACCTTGTTACCTTATAGAAATCCACTTGAGGGACAAGGGAAGCAGAAACTGTGTATACATATGGAATTTAGTGTCTAACATAAAGCAGATAAGAATGCTAGAGGCACTGCTTTGGCCAGCATATGAGTATCATGAGGCTTAGGCGACTGTGCAAGTCTATCTTTTTATTGGGAAGCTAACTCAGCTTCATTACATTGGATGTAGGTCGATAAAATTCAGTTGTTGAAGGGCAGAGGTCTGTTTAGGATCTTTATTCTGCCCTTGTATCAGTGCTTGGGGAATTATTCAGAAACAAGAGACTATTAACAACAAGCCTACAGCCTCACAGCCAGGACCCAGAGAAGTGACTTTCAGTTCTCGTTTTGTATTTTTTATCCTCCTTTACTTCATTTCAGCAGCTAGATATACAGCTTCAGTTGTGTTACTGAGTGGTAGCACAGCAAATGCATCTTACTGGTGCCATGCTGCTTCTCTACCTCTTTTACCTGTAACATTTATCTTAATATAACTGTGGCTAGCTGCCTTTCGGGTGACACTTTGCACAATCCCGGTTTAGGTGAATTTTTAGATGTTTGCTCAGGAATTGCAGAACAGATTCTAGTCTTCTCTTTAGGTATATAGATTATAAATGGAGAGATATTGCTTCTTTTGTGACATTCTCTTATCTGGCTATAGTTCTTGAAATGTGTGGTCATGATGTCAGGCAACTGTATAGTTCAGCTGCATTGTCCCCATAGACAGACCATCTAAGCAGCCAGATTAATCAAGTTTTCTCTAAAACACACTCATAAGAGAGTCTTCATCTACCATATAACAAGGTGATAGTTGTACTGGATGTCAAGCCAAGTTAGTTGCTTTAATTAATTTCAGTGCAAATTCTGTGGAATCTAGAGGCTTGACATGCTCTTTAGAAGTTTCAGTGTTCTAGATATTTAATATTTAGAAAACAAAATAGCCAAAGTTAAGTGCATGAGATGTCTCTCCTATGTGGTCATATGGCACTAAAAATTTTATTTGGGCCTCAGGTGGTATGAGATCTGGATAGCACAACATTAAGGGATCCTTAAGTGTAGCACCATCCTCTGCTATGTCTTTTGGGATACTGATGGTGGCAGGGGCATTTAGCTCTGGGCAGGGGCAGGGCTTTTGAGTACTCTCCCCCATCTCATGAATCCTAACCTGGCAAAACTCAACAACCTGATTTTTGTTTGTTTGTTTGTTTGTTTATTCTTCTCAAGTACTCTAGATTTCACCAGTTTAGCCTAATTGTAACTCTTCAGTTGTCTCTTGGGATTTAAAGAGGACCCTGAGCTGCTTTCTTCGTTCCCCATTTTCTTACTCATTGGGATTTTAGAGCTGCTGCTTGAACACATACAGCAAAGAGCACCACACTCCGGGAAAGCTTACGCAGGAGGAAACTTAATGGAAAATATGAAAGGAAAAAAAATGTGTTTGATGGACTTTTAATATAAAAAGGGGGTAAGAAAAGAAAAGGAGGAGGGGGAGATTTATTCACTATAATAGGAACCAAATGTTGGCTGGGACACCAGCTACAGTCTCACTCTTTCCCTGTAAACTCTGTGAGCGGCTTTTCAAAGGCATTACAGGGTGCAGGGCTAATTTAGTGGTCCTGCCTTAACCCCTGCCTCCCTAGAGAGAGGTAAGGAGTATGGGTTTTCAGGAGAGATTAGTGATTTTATTACAGGCTCCGTCAAAAGCGTATTCTAGACAGGTAACTGTGCCTGTTTACTGTTCTATCCTCATGTGCTACTGCTGCTATCCACCTATAAAATGCAAAATCTGTTTGCATAAAGCACTAGAAAAGGCTTTAAGTCTAGAAATAGATAGAGCCTGTAAGTATTTTTCAGTTTGGTTTTCAATAAACTTGTCTATAGTGAAAAAATAGAAGAATGTTACAACTCATGTTCATCAGGTTGGTCCACTTGATTTGTGCTAGGCTTTTACAGTAGAACCTCTTCAGTGAGGAGTACCTTTCCCATCTATAAGTGGTGCAATACTGCATTTAATTTTCTGGTACTTTGGATTCTGTGAAGTGTGTATATTCACACCAGAAGCTCTGCCTGGACTAGGATAAGTGGTCAAATTTAAGATGGCACTTAACACATGTTCTTAGTCTGAATGATTTACCTTAATAAAAGCAGATCCAGACAGTACAGTGAGGTAAATTCATTGGGTCCACCCTGCTCTGTCTGAATTTCCTTAATTAATTAATACTTTAAAACTGAGGATAGGGTGTGCAGGACCACACAACACAGTTAAGCAGTTGCATGTCAGAGTTAAGTAGGTAATCCTCCCGAAAACTTCCTTATGAGAGCAAAATGATACCAGGTTTCTGTTTTAGTCTTACTGTATATATGTCTTGCTGTTAAAATATTTTTGCAGGCTCTATGTTTGCAGGTGTGGAAATACATGCAAGAAACATGAAGCCAGAAGAGCCTTCCACTCAGTAAAGCTCAACCCTGTGTTTGCACTAACTGAGGGTAGACAGCCTGTGTGATTTTGTTAATCTAGATCACTTGGAGGAGATAGGCTCAGTTACCTTCATTGCTTCTCCAGTGACCTGATGAGCCACAATGGGATGAAGACACTGAATTTTGTAGTCAGCTGGCTGTAGGTTATCTTCTTGATTCAGCCTTTCTGCTAGTGAATTTCAGAGCTGCCATGTGTAAAGAGAAGAAAAAAAAAAGTGTTGTTTACCTGACAGTATTCCCCAGATCGAGAGACTGACAGTATTTTGTAACAGGCATGAAGCCAAGGATGCTACTAGTGGCCCAACAAAAATTGTCTCCACTGAAGGGTAAATATTTGATTTAATTTGCTGAGACTGGCATGATTAGTGCTTCTGAAAGTAAGAAATGGATAATGCCAGCTAAATCTAGGAGTAGCTGAGATAGGTTAGGCCTTGCCTGAAGAGCTTTTGCAGTGCTCCATGATCTCATTCTGCCCTTCCCCTCCCAGACTATCAGAAGGCTGCTTTGATGTACCTCATTTCTAACCTAGCAGGTTAGACATTAACACTCATGACCTTGCCTGTATAGAGAGACCTAGGATGTAAAAGGCACTTAATTCCTGATCTGCATTGCCTTTGTTATAAGAAAATACTTACGCTCCAAAACCCAGGTTTATCAATGGCAAGGAAGCAGCAAGAATAATTTTCAGAAGCTAGGGAGCAGGAAATAAATTATCCAGCAACATATACCAGAAAAGAAGGAAGCCTGTGGATTTTGATAGTAGTTGTAGAAAAAAAATGAAGGAGCAAGAACGCAGTGGGCTTTCCTTGTATAGCTATTGTGCATGCACATCTGGAATGATAAAGTGGAAAAAGTTCACAGAAAAGCAATGTGCAGTCAGGGCCAGAAGGGACTGAATTGAGGAAAAAGAAGGGAGTTAAGTGTGCCAAGGCTGGCTGAGCTCAGAGGAGGCATAGTTCTAGTAGAGAAGGTTTAGTCCTGAAATAAGATGAATGTCATATAATAGAACAGAGAAAATTTAAGTTTAATTGGGAATGTTGGGGGAAATTCTTGACACTGAATGCATACCTACTTGTGAAGTTGTGCAGCTGAGTGTGACACGTGGACTCCTACAGCCACTGAAACGTTTGTTGATCCTGCACCACAAGAAGATAAGTTGGATGCTTTTGCTCATGTATTTGTTTCTGAGTAAAATTCTTGTAACAATATCAGTTCTCTCAGCTGAAAGGGGGAATTGTGAGAATAGCAGAGAGGGACTCTGGACATTTGCTCTAGCAATGTCCAGCAATGTCTAGCAATAATATCTATATTATGCATATTAAAATGTCCTGTAATGCTTGAATTGTGCCTCTTACAGTTAACCTGTAAATGGATCTGGAAATGGTAGTTAAATGCACAAAACTTTTCATATTCTTTGCCTAAACCAACTCAGTCCTAAGGCTTTGCACATGGATATTATACATCTTCTGTTTTCTTGTGACACAACTATACTGATGGTAAAAGCCTCTTCTGTAGATTAAAGTAGCTTGAGGTGCTGGGAAATGGGGGAGCTGAAGAACTAAGGCTGCAACTATTTCAAGATGCCTCATTGGTAATAGGGGAAAGTTTGATTGGTGGTCTGTGACAGAAACTCTCCTGCACCTCTGCACCACTTCTACCGTGGGAGACTGTACTTGTCACTTTGAACTGGATTTCAACCCAAAACACCGTTCTGCAAGTTTATTGTGCCAATGCAGCCTTAACAAGCTGCTCTTTAACTTTAAAAGCTTTTCCTTAGCTTCTCTTGAAGAGTACAAAAGTAGATTGCAGGTCAGGTGGTGGCATCCTCATTTTGTACAGGCCAGCTGCTTCCTGCCCCTTCCCTGTCTCCAAGTACCTGTACCATGGCAAGTTCTGGACAGCTCCCAGTGCCTCAGATCTCCAAAATCCCAGGCTTAGCTCTTTTAGGAATATTCAAAATGCTTTGTTCGCCCCTGGTGTTTTGTGAAACTATTTTTATTTACCTTTGTAACACAACTCATGCTATGTTACAAAGCAGGAGGCTTTTAGAAGCTTGCATGTTCCAGCAATCAGAGCTACAGTCCATGCTAAAATGTAGACTCTTGCTGACTAAACCTGCACCAAAGCCACTCTTTCATAGACACTCCTGATAACAGCAGAGGCCAGGAGCAGACCATTCTCGAAGACTTGTTGTTCTGTTTTTCAGTTTTTAATTTATTGCTTTTGAAGCTGAGGGGAAGGAAAGAGGAAGAAAGACAAAGAAAGGCCTCGAGGCAAGTGAGAGGCCCAACACTCCTGCATCCCAGCCAGGACCCCAGCGTCCTGGGCTTTATCCCACTCTGTTTATCATTGCTCTGTAGCCAGCCCCAGTCTAGGACCTATTGTTAGGGATGGAAGAAGCACTTAGTGTGCCAAAGAAAATGTTCTGTGTTTTTCTGAGTGCCTGAACATAAGTCAGCAGGATGCTGGGAGCTGCCACACTAGACAGAATCATTAGTTACTATGCCAACTACTTTCTAGCAGCTGGTGCTCACCAAGGATTTGTACTGAAAACTTCCTAGACTTGTCATACCATCTGAATGCCCTGTGGGAAAGAAGCTGCTGCCCAAGATTGTCCTGCATTCTATGGCAAGGTGGGAGCACTGATTTATAAATGCATTGGGTTCCCTTATTGCCAGCAATGGCTCTTGCTCCTCCTTAGCTCCAGCCTTTAAAGGAAAGGATGCAAAGTACTTTCATTGTCAGCTTGTTCCCTTGTTTAATAGGAAAATAATTCTTTTCTCAGTTTGCTAGACCTCCAGACATACTGATTTCTGCTGTGATCCTATCAGTTCTCACAAACTAAGCAGGGTTAAATTCTTCATGAATGCTGATGCTTCATTTACACAATAATTTGAGCCTAGTTTGCACTGCCTTTCAATGGGATGTAGACACTTTTCAAGTATTTCAAAAGTGCCTGCTTAGTGAGTGATATATGGAGAACACCAGTGTGCTTCATGAATTGGTATTGTTGCCTGCCACGCAGGAATTGGTATCAAGCAAGTGCCCAGCTGTGCCATTGGAAGAAAGCTTCAGTTGAAATATAAGTGTAAGCTTGATGTGTAATTTTTTTAGTACAGACTTGCTGTTTATCCTGTAGTTCTTTGTAACTATGAGATCCTCAGTGACTGGTTGTCTGGGCTCTGGTCTTGTCTATAAGTTCAGTCCTTGGATTTCCCTTCAAATTTTTTTGAAGTGGAAACAGAAGCCAGCCCTCTCCTTTCTTGTAAAAGCTGATAATCACATCCCTTCTTGTATGCAGACTGGATTTCATAGAGACTTTTTTTCTGCAATCAATGAACAAATGCATTAACATTTTATTAGTATTTAGTGTTTTAGTACATTGACATTAGTTTCTAGTACAGGTGTAGGTAGTTGAATGCATAAAGGTTGCTTACATCAGAAAAGAGCTAATGCATTGGAAGAGGGAACTAGAGTAGAGAGGTAGTTTGGAACCAGAAAACCTGGAGATGAATGAATGATATCCTAGCCCTTTTAGATGGGATCCCAATCATAATCGCATGGTGATTTGTTGAAAATGGTCTCAGAAGCAAACCTGTATCTTTTGTGGTACAAAAAACTGCAGCAGAGAGGTTTTATGCTGTCAGTGAATTGGAAGAAGGGATTCTGGCCCAGCCTTTATGAAAACTACAGTTGAAAGAAAGGAACACAGTGGATTTCTTGCCAAAAACACTGAGTCGCCCGAAGAGCCGCTGGAAGGACAGAATCTTGCTTACAAAGGATGGGCCATAATGCCAAAGGCTGAGATTTCCTGTGCATAGTGAAGGCCTGAATCCTGGCCAGGTCTCTAAACTAAGCAACTCATAAATAATCCTGAGCAAGCTGTGAGAAGATTGCTCACAACCAGCCTGGCTGACAGAATGAAACCAAATCTTTTCTGGTGGCACAGGCAGGAATTTCTATTTCTCATTTGCATGTGTGTGCATCTGTGCCTAAATCTGTTGTCTGTACATATGAAGAAATGAATATTCAATAATTAGTGTTAAGGTAATAATCCTGAATTGAAAATGAGCAGATCTGTGAGTACTGACTCTACAATCCTTATTTCCATTAGGGGTGTGGAGATTTTTTTCTGGTTATTTTTGGCTTTGCGTAAAACAGTGTGAGTTGTGAGAAAGCTCTTAATTCAGTTTGGGGTATTTATACAGTCTCCCTAACAAGTGAACTCTTTAATATCCATTAAGGTGTGAGGTCCTCTACAGCTGTTTTGCAGCCTTCATTATGGTACTGAGCTTGTTGTAATTTCCTTAGGCAGAACTAACTTCTGCTTCGGGGCGCAAAAGTGTTGTCATGCTTTACTAAATCATCCAGCCGGCAGAGACTGAGAATAGGAGGTGCTCCGTGACGCATTCCTGTGAGCATGGCAAATTGACTGAGAGCTGGAGCATGTCTCTGGCAGCAGTGTATTGAGTCTCAGATCCTAAGCTTGTTCTGTACCAGGGCAAACATCGCCTTAAAAGTAACATCAGCACTTGGTAACAGGTTATGTGGGGACTTTATGAAACTGCAGATGAAATATCTCTTTATGAAAGTGACCTCAAAACTGGCAAATACACTGGCTTTCTGTTGTTAGGTATTGTATGTTTATATTATAGAAGGTTGAAGGTATGTTTTGTAACATAATGCATAAATGCAGAACAATGCATTTGCTTTGATTTCTGTCTGTAAATAAGGAAAACCCATAGAAGCCAAGAGAAGCATATTCAATCCAGAAGGATTCTGCAGGCCATGAGGATAGAATCTACTTAGGCAAGCAATAGTGTTTTCAATATAGTGTCTAGAAAAAAATAAGTGCTGTTTTGTTGTGTCATGTGGAGAGAAGGTATTGGAACCGCAGGGAGTTGTGTACAGGATTGTGCTGCAAGAAAATCTTAGCCAAAGTTATGTGATTTTGTTTGGTGTTTTTAAATTTAGTTCTTCCTAAAGGTTTAATAATGTAGTTTCAACAGTGCTTTCCTGGATAATTTAAGCCAAGTTTTCCCAGGCAATATTATGTCCAGTATATTGGTTGAAACAGAAAAAGTGGCTTATGGCAGGTTAGAAACCCAGTGAGAGAATTTGAGAGTTCATTGAATTGGACAAAGGTTGGAGAAAGGCAGCAATCTCAGTGCGTTTTCAAAAAGTCAGACTTACGTATTTGTAATTCCATAACAGTTAATCCTTTGCCCGATGCCTCAAAACAAAAGAAAGGAGAATCAGGGAAACGTTACTAAAATGTTGCCATTTGGATAGTAGCCCTCACAGTACTGCAGTCATTGCACATCATCTCTGTGGCACAAAATCTGGCTATTGGCAGGTGCAGTTTTAGTGGAGTTTTCATTAATATCAGTTTTGTCTCCTCCATTTTGTCTTGACTGTTACATTTTAGAAATAATAACTCAATCCTTAGCTTCACAAGCATTCTTTTGGATCAAAGGATGAATTTTATGTATTGCACGTTCTGAGCTGGAGGTAGATATGGGAGGAGTTGGAACAGATGTTAATTTCTAGAATTAATAACATAACTTGAATGAATAGATTAAAGAGTGCTTGAGTGAATTCTCCTATTTCTGAATATTTTAAGGGTTTGCAATGACAAAGCTTTTGAGGAAAGGAGCAACACATTCAAGACAAGCTGTGATATGTTTAAAGAATCTAGGTTGTAAGTTTTGATAGGTTCCTGAAGCAAAGAGATTGTAGTTAACTCCCTTGCCAAAACCACAACCTACACTCCGAATCATGGCATGAACGACTCCAATTATCTTTTATGTCCCAGTTATGTATGATATATGATGTAGATAGGAAATATAAGGGAAGTCTGCCCTGGGAATCCAAAGGAAACATTTGGAAGGAGCGGCTGAGAGAAACATGACAGAGATCGGCAGACACTTGGGAAGCTGAGGCATTGAGGCTTGAAGTTTATGTTAGCCAGAGTGTCAGGGTTCAATGGGTCATACAACATCTGTCTTGTGAGCACAGAATGTGTGAATTGCTGGGTCTTTGTAGCCTCTTCAGAACACCTCGTGGTCCTGTCAGTCTGCCACCTGCTCTCTGCAAAGCCCCTCAGCCTTGTGTAGAAGTGTGTTGGTGCTGCCTTCTCGCCAAGGCTTACAAACTTCAAAGCAAGCTAGTGAGCTTCTGTTGGTACTTATCATGTTGCAGGCCACAGCTGAACTCCTACCATATAAGCCTGGGCTATAAGAGCTCCTGTCTCTTTGCAGGAGGCCTTTTGTCCTCTGGGAAAGGCTTGCATTGCTCTGAGGATGAAAGAAATGAGCCTATCTCACTCCCCCCAGGCCTTTTGGATAGTAACTGTATGGAGTCAGTATGTATCCTAGTTGCAACCTCACCCAACCAGTCCTTTATCCTCTCTGGATGTTGTACTGCATGTCTGATTCTATTCCATTGTCACTGCAGCATGTATGTGCTTAGTGTAAGCCTTGTGTTACCGTACTAAAGCCTCTACAAATACAAATAAATAATTATCTCATTAATGATGGTTTTCAACTTTTTTCCTGCTGCTTTTCTGCCTGTCTTTAATGCTAATCAGCCACAGAAATGTTCCAGTTTAGAGTTTTTATTCTCCTTTCCTTTTTTCTCCTCAAGAGAATGTTTAGTAATATAGTCCCAGCCTATATACAAGAAAGTGCTTAGCGGGAAGCAGTTGGCACATGGCACCTCTAGGAAGTGTTGTGCTTGCTAAAGCCACTTAATACAAATTCATAGCTGGCTAAATTTTAAGAGATTTCTTGGAAGCAGCAGTGCCTCATAGGCAGGAGTCCTTATATGCAGAGTGGTGAAAACATGATGGCTCTTCTTTCCTCAGAGCTCCAGAGAATCATCATTTTGCCTTGGAAGGAGAGATGGAGAACAGTGTCTACAACAAGGTGACACGGGGTCCGCTGGCACATCCCAGCTATCAGCTTCAGTTTGCTGTGCAGCAACTTCAGCAGCAGAAACTTCAGTCAAGACAGCTGTTAGAGCAAAACCAAGCACGGCAACAGGTAACTAAGAAAAAATCCTGCCTGGGATGTAGCAGTGCTGACTGAGTCTTAGATGTGCAGGACAAACCCAGAGACTGTACATATGGGAGAGATTTTGTGAAGGAAGTAGCTCTTAAAGTGAGTTGCAACAAAACCAGTATTACCTGCAAGTGATTTTGATTGCATTTTGATACTGTGGTTCCCCATAGCTTCTTCCATTATGTTGGCATCTTAAGAGCTGGAGGAAATATGAAAAAAGGCTTGTATTATTGATGTTCTGGATGACTCCTAGATGCCAAAGGTGGACCACTGTGTATGGAACAGCATTTTCATTCTGCCTGGAGAATCTTTCAAGGTTATAATGACTTAATTGATACACTTGTTATATTACTTTGTTATTATGGAGAGAGAGATGTATTCTGAGTGATGTCCAAAAGGCTTCCCTGCTAAAATGGAGGAAGTCTTTGAGTGAACAAACCTTCATCCAGAACAGCTTGGTCTCCAATAGCAAGGAGCTGTTTGTTAGCAGTCTGGCATGACTGGACTCCGGTGAACAGACCTAACACATGGAGGTCTGAACACCCACTCTTCCTCCTGTGAAGCAGATGAGTCATTAGTCAGGGTCCTTGAGAGTAGGTTATAGGCAAATTGCCCTCATCCTTTTCTGGGAGCATCTTGAAGGAGAGGCCCTTCTGCTTTTTGCTCCTTGCTCTCCTTCTTTCAAGGCCCTTACTTAGCCTTGTAGTTTCCATCCTCAACTTCTCTCGCCTACAGTCTTCTCGCTCCCACTCCACGCAGGAGGTCTTCCTTTCATCTGTGTCCACGGGGCTCTGAGTGGGCAGATGTGGCTGCTCACAAGCTCAGGAAAGGGCCATAAACTGGACTGTGCCTGTGAAGAGGCTGGAGCTGGCCATGGGGCCTGGCTGAGCCCTCTTCTAACTGCTGACATTGAGCTGATGTTATTCTTGGCCTGAGGCAGAGCCATTACTCAGGAGTTTCTGTTAAAATGATTCTTTGTTAAACCTCCTCTCACCCCCACAACGTCCCCCCTCCTTTCTCTCCCTCTCTTCTCCTTCTGAGCCAAGCATTTTGGAGTTGCTGTATTGAGGGTATTGCCATGCTGCAGGACTCAGGCTGCACTGAATTTGATGTTAATGAAGAAAAATACTTGCTGAACATGGGGGCCTTCATAACTTTCTGTCATGAATAAAATGTCATCTTAATAAAATGATTGTCTCTTGGACACTTCCAGTCCAAGACATTGTATGGAGCCAGCCATCCCTCCTCTTCAATCACAGTTGCATCAATCCTCTGATGCCCGCCCTGCCTGTCATGGCACTACCCTTGTCTTCCCCTGCAGCCTCTCTAGCTTTCTGTCACTGACCTCTTCCTTCTGCTAGTTAGCTTCTCAGACTTCAGTCCTTTAACTTGGTCTTTCTAAGAACTGCCTTCTCTTTTCTGCTGCTTGTGCATTCTCTGACCTACATCTTCCCACTCAGACTGCTTTGACTTCTGCACCACCCTTTCATGCTGACCCTCGTTTGTCCTCCCTTTTTAGCTAGAGCTCATGTAGCTTTTCGTAGCCTGCATGGCTTTACCACGTTTCTTTGTCAGTGTCACCTACACTGCCTATCTCTTATTGCCTACTGTTTCATTTCTTTTCCTTCCCACGTATTGAGATCTACTCCATCCATTGTTGTCTTGCCTTCTACATTCAAATTTGTCAGTCATCCCTCAGCAGAAGAAATATATCCCCCAAGACTGAAGGCCTATCACTTGAAAGAGTGTCATCATCTCTCTACTTTGGGGAATGCATGCAGGACATCTCCAAGACTGTTTCTTCTGATTGTTCAAGTTCTTGTCATGGTTAAAAGGCAGACTAGCCATTTGTCAGTAGCTGAAGTAATTAATGTATCTTGAGGCACACCCTGAGTGTGGCGTGACCATGCAACATGACTAGATGCCAGTCTTGCCTTCTGTCTCCAGCAAAGGGACTAGTTACATGTATGACTATGTATGTGTGATCAAGTAACAGAAGCACCATGATTAATAACACGGCAAATGCTTCTCCTGTACATTAACCAGTTCCGTGTGTTGGAGATGTGATGGATGCACTGGAAAGCATGGGCTTTTCTAGTCAAGTACTTGTGTCATAAGAATCCCTACCATGCAGTACATCTATCTTACCATGTGTGTTAACATGAAGGCTTGTTGTGTGCTTTGTTGCAGCACCCGCTCTTGGTTGAGCACTTTCCAGACACTTAAGAATGATGATGATTTCTCCAGGCATTTAACAATCTGCAGAATAGCAAATACTGTGTGGGTGGAGGAAGAGGAATAATAATGAACAGTTTTCACTCATTGTATGCAGAAGCTAGTTCACACAGTGTAGTACGGTAGAAAAAGACCTTTGATGCCAGAATAGGTACTTGATTACTTGGACAAAAAGAAAAACACCAAACTGACTGGATGAGAATCTAACAAACAAATATGTGGAGTGATACGGACCAGGAAGAGAGACAGTACAGACCTTGAGAAAAGAGAACAAAAATAGGAAGGGGAAGAGTTTGAAAATAGAGACAAGAAGCTTAAATCTGATATCAGTAAAATCAAGGAACAAGAATTACAAAATCAAACCAAAAGACAAGAAAAACAGGCTTATAGCAGTATTTTTAATGTTTAAAGGAGACTTCATGTGACACGTTATGACCTAGCTGTTATTATCACTGCTGCAGTTGGCAAGACAGTTAATATACCATCATTGTTTATTCTCTAATTGTTTCCTGTACTGGAAAGATGCCATTAGCTGTTAGGGAGGTTCCTTCTTTGTGTGGCTATGTTCTGTCTGCTTAGCCTAGCATCTACTGGGTTTAAAATTTTATGCCAAACATTTCACATGGGAAAAAAGCTAAATTAAAACAAGGGAAGTACAATTGTTTGGTGGAATGATCCCCATCAGTCCTGCTTACATCAAAAAGGCTCATGTTAAATAAGACATGAATCATGTTAATGAATTGTGTGGGCAGTTATGTGATCGCATTTTCAATCACAAGTTAAAGTAGATTTTGTGCTGTAGAACATTAGGCTAAATTAATCCTAAATAATTCTCCTCTCAGTCATTTAAAAATTGTATGTCGTCTGAAATATTCCTCATTTTATGAAGTCCAGCAAATTTTTGTCTTTTAACAGTTGTGATTATCTTCTGACAGCCTTAGCATTTATTTAGATCTGACTGGAAATGCTGAGTACTGTGAATAATATTACTAGTATTCCTAAAACTATATTATTCCTGCCTGAGGATACAGGACCTCTTTGAATGCAGCCTCGAACATCATTAAACTGTTTTCTAAATTGTTATATATGGAACTGCTGTCAGATTTGCAGTATCTCTTTTCCTTCAGTTTCTTGTTCATTCTTGTTTTGCAGCTTTCTCCCTCAGATTGTTTTCCCACTAAATGTGCTAACTGCCATTTTTCCTATTTGAGTCTTGTGATACTGATGAGTCAAAGTCTCAGTGTAAGTAAAACAGAACAACCATTCTGAAAGCAGTAGTCTGAGCTGATTTATACCAGCTGAAATTTTGTCCCCATGTTTCTGATCCTGTCACTATTATTAGAATTACGGGAACGCCCAGATGTATTAACTGTCTTTCCAATACAATGATACAGCCCAATCCTTGCCCCAGAGAGCTAACAGCACCAAGAGAGATAAAACAGAAGGCACCAAGTCAACTGCATATAGTCTATTTTTTTCTTGCTCTGAAGAGTTTACCAAGGAGGACATGGTTCAGGACAGTCTGTACATACCATGAGTTTGCTCTTCTTTAAGACCCCAAAATACCCCTCTTAGTGCAGAGTAACACTGTGGTAGTTAACAGTACATTTTGAGCCTGCTCTTCATTGCCGCTTTCTGAATTTTCAATTCAGCCAATTGTTGTATCCAAACTAATTTAACTGAATGCATTAGTATGTGTTCAAAAGAATTTCCACTAAACAATTTATATTACTAGAAAGGTCTTCCAAGCCTATTAATTCTCTGTATTTTTGCAATGTTATCTGAAACACAATTGTTTTTCTAAAAGTGGTGGGCTGTATTTTGTTGGGTTTTCTTTCTTTTCCTTTTTTTTTTTTTTTTTAACCTAAGACCTCATTATTGTTTATTGCTTATAAACATCTCAGTTTGCAGCGCCAGGGATTTGGAACAAGCTGCACGCATCTTTATGCAATACATGTGTGTGCATCTGTCTGTCAGTTCTCATACACTGCTGAGTCTCTCATCTTTTTCAGACTTGCTGATCCAATCGAATGTGAATGACTGTGGGAGAGAAATCTCACAGCTATGTTTCATACAAATTTCATTAAAATCCAGAGCCATATATCTGGGAAGGGGGTTCAACTACTGTTCCCGTTAAAGCAAAGACTGCAGCATGAGACCACTCCTAATTAGACAGCACAAAATCAACACAAGGATGCCCAGACCCATGAAGGGAGGCATAATTTGGGGTATGCTTTATATTAGATACTGTAAGACAGATACACAGGAAATGAGCTTCATTACCTCCTCTGGTCACACAATGAACACGTTTTTGCTTGCAACATTTGTTCCATTACTGTGCTAGGGATGGGTGTTAGATACAGGGATGGTAAGTGCCAGGAACATTCTTTCTGGTTTTGAAGATCATTAATGTATCTGCTTTTCTTCAAAGTACTATACTACCTTTCTGCTTTTAATCACTAAGAGCCCAAACTTAGCTGCTACTGACTAATACTCTTAGGTGTTCATTGTCCTTACTGACAAGGTGTAAACACTGAGATTTTCTAATTGAAAGCTACTCTTTTTTTTTTGTAGAGATAATACTTTGTGTATGGTGTTGTTGTAGATGTGGAAGCAAGGAGATACTGCTTCAGTCTGTGATGTAGGGAAAAGCACTTTCTCTGTCAGTGCTAACTTCATGGGCAAGACAGGGTTAATGCTGTTCTGCCTCCCCAGAAAATTCTGCACAAGAATTAACTCACTAATAATTTACTGAAATTTTAGCTAAAACATCTTATAGCTTTTTTAGTGTTTTTCAGATTTGTAGCCCTTGAGACTCGTTTGGGTAGCAAATGTCTCCTCAACATCAAGTTAAATCTGCCAGCCTGGGAGCTGTAATTGAAAGTTTTTCACTTGAAGCAGCAATAGTTGTAGGGTGCTACCTGCTTCAGGACTGCATCTATCAGGGTTTGTCTAGGCTTCTGCTCTCCCTAGACCCTTAGTCTTCAGAATCCTGAGTGATAAGGTCTGTCCTCTATGTTTTGGATGTGCTGAAAACTTCCCAACCCTTCCTTTGTGTGGTCAGGCTCTGGTCTCCCCAGCTGTCCTCTTTACTTGCACAGTAGCTTCTCCTGGTTTCCTGTTCTGTCCCCATGGAGTTCACAGCAGGGCAGTATACTTTGTAGCCGAATCCAGAAGCCATGATCCTTGTCAGCTTCCAGTCTCCCCATCCTTGCCTGGAAGACAGCCAGAATCTCAGCGCAGTATGGAGACAAAGGCTTTTTTGGAAGTTTGTAACCCCCAAGAAAAGCATCCATGACCTTTCTTTAGGCAGATTTCAGCACAGTTTTTGCCGATCAGACTTTGTTAGAGCCTTCATGCTTGCTGTTTCTTCAGAGTTGTGGACCTCCTTGCCAGTGCATATTAACACAGGGAAAGAGTTATGACTGTATGCATCATGGACTCCAGAATCTTATTGATTTTAGTAACAAGAAAAAGAACTTACAGGAAAAATGCATAATATCAAAAGAACTTATGGGAAAGATGGGTAATATAATTTTACAGTGAAATGTTACTGCTGAATAAGAAGTGGGTGCAGTGACTTGGGGGTCTCCATCCCAACCTTACAATGTGTCAGGCTCTGACATGCAAGAGACTAAACCAAGTTCCATTTCAGTTTGTTTTTCTGGGGAGAGGTGGGGTGTGACTGCTATTTTCCAGACTTCTGCACTTGTACTAGCTTCCTTATTGAAAATCTGGAAGCTGCAATCAAGGTAGAGCTTCAGGGAAGGGAGAGGTTAAGAAGGATTGGGAGCTCGAGGGCCTCTTGTCAGTGAGCTCCATTTAGGAAACAGGCCTGTTTTGGCTCCTGCACTTCCTTCTCTCCCGAGAGCTCTGCCTGTCAGAAACGCCTTCCCACACACCACTGCTCTGCCATTTGCCAGAGAATTGCGGGGGAGAGGGGCTTTTCCTGTCTGTGTGCTGAGACTCAGCCAGCTCTCAGACTGTGGTTTTCTCTGGAGCCTGGAGCCCATTTGCTGTGGCTTTGTGTATTTTCCACCCGAGGAGAAACTGAGGACAAACTCATTGAAGGGCAGTGCTCCCAGGGTCACACTGAGGGCTCAGCTCTTCCCCTTTTCTGCTATCACTGACCTCTAGATGCCAAATTACAAGGTTACGGTATTGCTTCTGTGCTGGGAATCTGACTGACTTTGAGGAAAGACAAAGCACAACTCCCAGCAGGTTGCTCTTTTCTGAAGAGAGTTTAGCAGTCCGCAGAGCTCCCATAGGGGAAGCATTCTCCACTCCCTGCTTTGCCAGTCCGTTGCTCAGTTCCCCAGTGTCTCATAACATGCAGATCCTTTTGTTCCCTATGTCAGGTCTCCAATATGCTTACTCTCCCACATACTATAGGAGTAGAAATATTTTCTGTTCCCTGATATTACTGGGGATTTCCTTTTTGTCAGTGATGGACTTAAAGTTCCTTTTTCAGAAGAAGGTACCCTAGAGCTTTTCTGTTATTCCAACTACCTACACAGCTAGACCAGATTAGTGGTATTGTATCATCTTCCCCATAACCTTTCTCTTTCCTAGAACTGTGTCGCAATCCTACCTCCCACATAAAGAATAATTTAGCAAGACAATGCAGAAAGTCAGTGTAATGAAATCTTTACTTCTTTGTGGATGGAAGCCCATTGCAAGATTAGATTGAGGATTGGGCCTATTGTTTTTTGATCTAGAATAGTAGAATTCTGTGGCAGTAGTGAGGTTGTCTGCCCTCCTAGAAGCTAGTCCTGGCTTCCAAGGGCATAAAATTCGCTGACTTAACAACTTAACTCTCCATATGTGGGACTTTACCTGGAGCCCTGGGGTTGCCTTCACCAGGCAGATATTATCCCTCACAAACATGTCACCTACCTCCATCAGCATTCTCAGCGATGTTCACAGAGGTAATCACCAATTACTATGGGATTTTTTTCTTTTTTTACCCAGGCTGTTTTTGCCAACTACTTACAATCCAGCACCAGTCATATATCTATGCCAGCTGGCTCTGATGCCCGCAAGACATCAAGTGCCACTTCTAGTATCCAGAAGGCAGCCAATTTGCACAAAGTGATGCCATCCCAGAGTACAGCTCCTCAGCTGGTTCCAAAGCCTCCAACAAACCACAGACAGGCAGTGATCAGAAAAGCTGCAGCCCAGAGGATTTCCAAGTAAGTTTTGTCTCTTCCATCCACAGTAGGGAGTTGGCACTGGTTCCCCTGAAAATGAATATTGGTGAAGAAACTGTCTACATCTGACTCTGACAGATCTTTTTGGCTGTGCTGTCCAGGATAAATCTCAGAATAACCTGAGGTGTACATACTGAAATAAGCATTGCACTGTGTTGCAGTTGTGTGTTTCACAATGGTGTGGAAGGTAACTGTAACATCATACAAGTGTAAGGATATAGGAACTGTCAGACTGATCCCAGAGTGGGATTCAGTAATGTAAATACAGGTTGCTAGTGGCATTTTGGATGCCCAGGGCTATTCTACCTGACTTCCAGCTGCTGTTCCAGATGAGTACAGGTCTTCTGTAGATCTCGTGTTATATCTGTCAGTCCCATGCATATATCTCAAATAACCTGAGAGCACCAATTATGGTACATCTATGTTTAGGCACTTGAGTCACTCCCTTCGTCTAATCTTTGATGGGGGCTAGAATCTGGTGGGTCAGAAGAGGGTGCCAAAAAAAAGTCAAAACAAAGCAACAAAGCAATCCAGTACCTTTAACAAGATAATCTGCCCTCGAGCCAAGTTTTCCCATAAATTTAGCACACAATGTTGGATTTAGGCCTTCAAGCACAAGTGTTTATTTCATTTGAAATGTTTATAGTGTGCCTGATGTAATGATAGATTTTCTCATTAACTGTAGAAATCCTTCTTTTAACTTTTAGTAAGCTTTTAGTTATGTAGTGCTTGCTATTCTAAGGTAAGTGGATGGATTTGACAGTTATCTTTGAAAATAAATGCTATCTTTAAAAATGAACTAAAATATTCACCATGAAATTTTGCTTACTGATTGTAAGTTTCCTTCCTTTCCATTTCTTGGTATGTCTTCTCTTTTGTCCATTATGAGAAAATGTGAACAAGACTTCTGGGTTTTCAGCTTCCTCAACTCTCTATATCCTCTTAAATGGCAGAACTGCTTTAGTCTAAATCCTTCACCAGGTTTTTCCTCATATATCTTCAGACTTGTTTCATCCTGAAAAATTGCTTTCATAACTTCCTTCCTTGTACTTACTCTACAGCCAGAAGAGTTGTAAAGCTTTCAGAGCAAGCTCCTGTGAGGTTTCCTGATTCTGTTTTCACTTCCCTGTTTAAAGAGAGAAGTTTTAGTTTTAGATTACTGATGAAAGACGCCTTATGAAGATGCAGTCACTGTGTGTGAATCAAATCTGAAACTGCAAGGCATATTTAAGGAACTTGGACAGAACTGCTTTGGGGAAGTTTATGTATTTGCTGCCTGTACTCCTGCTATCTTAAGAGATAGCACACAGAATTAATCCCCCAAAACTATTTAAAAAGAAAACAAGATGTTAGTAAATTTTGTCAAATCAGCAAATACAGATGTGAGCACCAGGTCTGGCAGGTGTGCCCTCGTAGGTTTGGTATCTGATTTCTTTCATGTTGGGTGGCTCTTGTTAGTACAGGTGACAGGCTGTGTCAGTGGGTTTCTCTGCTGGGCCGCAGGGATGTGTATTTGAAGATGCCGGTGTGCTGCGCTCACTTCTTGGCAAAGGAAATGTTTATCCTTGTGAGATGGAATTGCAGCTCCTTGGACAGACTTTACTTCGCTGCATTTTTGTGGTTTCAGCTCTGTGACAGGCAGGAGTGTGGGAAAACCGGAAAAAGTTCAGCACCAAAAATGCACAGAAGGGGAAAAAAAAGCAAAAGATTCCTTCAGAATTTCAGAAAACTAATCCAAGTATTGAAAGCTGCAAGGAGCCGCTCCGGAAATATTTTCCAAGTTGCCTTTCAGTCTCCAGCACAAGGCTCCAAACCCATTCTTGCCATTCATGGGATCTTGCAGTAACATTTTTTCACTTACATGGAAAACAGCAGTGCCTTGCTATATTTCCAGCACATTGAGAGCTGATCGTTTAAAAACTGCTATGTCTCAGACTAATTTAATCCATTCATTGTTGTCAGGAAAAGACCAGATACACATCTACGGAGGGGAGTGAATGGAGAAAAGCCTCTGTGTCAATGGAATATAGACTAGAGAAGAAAAAGATGTCTTGCATGCTCCAGCCTGCTTTCTACAGTGCCTGATAATTTTGTACAGTCTATTCTCGGACACATTGTGTAGTCTGCTTTCAAAAAAGTCCAGTGGTAGAAACTCTAGTGTGTGCTATAAAAGTCTATTTAAGAATCTAGACAACCTTTTAATCAGCTAGTTTCTCCTGATGTGCTATCTGAATTTTTCCTTTGTTTCAGCCTGTTGTACTTTGTTCCTCCTTCCTGAACCCTAAACACTTTCTCATGTAAATACTTTCCATCTTTTGAATATTCTTTTACTTCTTGGAGTAACCTAATTTTCCTTAGACTTGTTGAGGTTTTGTTAACCTCAGATAGTAGTTCTACCTGCCAAGTCCTTAATTGTCTTGAATTTACTGAATTTTCTTCGGTTTGTCAGAGTGCTTGGACTGTGGCACCCAAAATTGTACTTTTCCAGTGTGAGACTACCATATCCTTAGGTTATGATGTGGCAAATATCCTTCTCCATAACATCTTTTTGGCTGCTTCATTTGTCTGTCAGGTCACTTTTTGGTTTGCTGCCTTCTCTCACCCCCTAATACTTTTTGGCTGTTTTTCTGATCTCTTTCCTCAAAGAGGATCTCAGGGCTATGTATTATTTCTACAAGATGCACTGAAACTAATCCCGTTCTGTTAAAGCTCTCGTGTCTCTTTTTCTCCCCCCATATATTTCAGTAAGCTAGACCTTATTTCTGTTTGCTCTTGCACTGCCTGGCTTTTGTTTTGCATCCTAATAAAGATCATCTTTTTAAAGTTGTTTCTAGAATTTCTCCAGAGACAGGACTGTGATAACAAAACTGAAATCAACTTTGTCTCTTTGACCTATCTCCTCCTTGCATGCGTTATCAATTCTCTCCCAGCCAGCACATGTGGCTTCCAGAATAGGAAGAAACAAGAAGTAGAAAACTCAACTACAAACAGAATGAGATGCTAAAGATGAACATTACTGACTAATTCAAAAACTGTCTAGTAACTTGGACACTTTCCTGGTTGAAACATAAAGGACAAAAATAATGGAACAGCCAGGCAATTCAGTCTTGTCTTTTCAGTTCCTGGCTTCTCTTGTTTTTTGTAAAAGGTGGTAGGTTGACTTTGTAATGGGTTGTGTCCAAAGCAGATTCCTTGCTTAAACTAACAGAGTGGAAAACTGGGGCCCATATTAAGGTGTGGAAAAAGACCAACTGGGAGAAATGGTTTAGTATGCAGGTCTATGGTGAAATATAGTCCCATAAAATGGTCTCATAGGGCTCCATAGTTTTGATTAGATGTGCTCGTATCACTAATTGATAGTTTTTTAACAGCTAACACAACAAGCTCTTTTTTCTTTCCCAGAGTCAGACTGGGTCTTTCCCACTGCCCATGTTGCCACTACTATTGACAGGTCTGTGAACCATGAAGAGACCTGTTGATATTTTGAGATAGAAATCACAGATACAGTTTTCATAGGCTATAGAATGAAGCAGATGTTCCCTGGAAGCATTATTTGGTGTATGGAATCTTCACATTACAGATGACAGCATGCAAAGTAGAAAAATATATATGCTCAACTGTTCACCTGAGTGAGCTGGTACAGGTGGCAGATGAAAAATCTTTCTGCTTTTAGGAATGACTAAGTTGTAATAAATACGCATCTCTGTGCTATCATTCACATAGTGACTTTTCAGAAACCTTCGCTCTGTGACAGCATCAAGAAGAGCAAGGCTTTGAACAACCTGTGGACAGAACCATCCGTCAAAGAAAACATCTCAGAAAAATTGATCTGTCAATATTAGACCACTTTATATAAGGAGAGGAAATGCTAGGTAGAGAAAAGGAGCGTATTGTTCAAGATGTTATCAGAGGGAGACCAAGAAGATCACCAAGTTTACCAGCAGTAGACTGGAACATTGCAACCTATTGGGGATATTGATCAGCATGGCATAATTTCTTGTACTGAACATCTCTGTAAATGTCATAACAACTTTATTCAGGAAGTCTTTTGAAATAAATATTCCTTTCAAGTCCCACCACCACAGCACAAAAATCTTTCTACCATGTTCTCTCTTGTTTTACATGGTGCCAGCAGTAGAAGAGCCAAAGTTCTCTATTGTAACGAGTACAGAAATAGGGTAGAGGGGATGCATTTCTCCAGGGTTCAGGAAATCTATCCCAGGGTGGGGAGGAGTCCTGACTGCAGCTGGACACAGAAGTAGCCAGCTTTTCTAGGATGCACTGGCCAAGCCTAGCAAATGTGCCAAAAGTAGATGATGATCACTGAGTGAGCCCTGTAAAACAGTATGGTTCTGTTTTGTATCCTGTCTTGCCCATGTGTACAGTGTCTTAAGTGAGCCGGGTATATCACACGCGTTAGCTGAGTGCCCACTGAAAAGAAGACAGGCAGCAGAACACACACATAACAGTTACTGGAACCCCTTTGACTGTTTTCCTACTGCTCTACTGCAGCACGCTTGTTTTTTCAGCTCCCGAATATCTGGGTTAATCAGGCTGCCTGACCCTTAGACATTTTTGGCAGTAAAAGCAGTGCATCTGAGAGACGTGCCTTGATTTAACACCCTGACACAGCTGGGCTCACTAGACCTGTAGCTCGTAGCCCTTGGCTAGCCTCAGATCATACACACAGATACACATACAGGGGTACCCTGTCCAAGAGCAACAAAGAGGAACAAGCCTCCCTACCTCTGGGTCTTTACATCTGTTGCTGTCCTCTTGTCAAACCTGGGCTTTTTGTCATGTGAATATGTTAATGTCAGATCTGTCTGGTTCCACTGGACCTGTAGATGTATCTGTACCATCGCAGAAATAGGTTGCTAAAACAAAGGTGCTCAAAATTCAGTCAAAAAAGTATTTCTCTTTCACCTGTGGAGCAGAATTTGCAGTCCAGGGCTGGGCAGCTTAGTGCTAGTCTAGTACCTAAGTTAAGGAAGCCAGTATCAGTTTCAAGGAGGAGTTAGCTGTATAGGAGATAGAAAAGAGCAATGGCAGATATTTAAATGGAGGGGACAGTTGGGACAGTGTTTTCATTAGTATTGAAGAAGAAATGGAGAACATAACAGTGGATTGCATTGGAGAAGTGGAAGCAAAAACAACGCAGACATTAAAAGTAGGAAACTGAGAAAAGGCATAAGGATTTCAGCCAACCCAAGGAGGAAGAAAGTGGAAAGGGATTAGCTCAGTTTAAACAGTGAATATGTTCTGGCACTGAAGCTTCCATCAGGACAGCACAGAGAGTATGAGGGAGTGAGCTTAGCATGGTGCGAGATCCCAGGAGCAGAGCTGAGAATGAGCTCTCAGAATGAGGTGACTGTTGAAACTGCAAGAATCAAGGTATGTTGTGGGTAGGCAGAGAAGAAGGGCAAGTCTGTAGAGATAAAGAAATTCTCTGAACAATAAGGTAGAAGAGTGACTGTTCCCTGTTTTACTTTTTTATTGTTGTTGTTCTACTTGCTAGCATTCTTGATTACTTTTTCAACTACTAGCCTTGCATTCTACCTACAGAAGGGTGAGCTGAATTTGGCTGTAAGTTGTGCTGTGTTAACAAAGTGGACAAGCTAATTATGAGCATGGAACCTTTATGTAAGAAGCATAAAGATACATATG
Organism: Melanocharis versteri; assembly: GCA_013397845.1. Classification (NCBI taxonomy): domain Eukaryota; kingdom Metazoa; phylum Chordata; class Aves; order Passeriformes; family Melanocharitidae; genus Melanocharis; species Melanocharis versteri. The sequence goes on from VZTG01010346.1 coordinate 713,338, forward strand.
GATTCTCAGCTCCCAGAAGGACCATGCAGTATCAGCACAAAAAAGCCCATAAGTACAGATCCAAAATTCTCTCCAAGAGACAATAAATATAGAAACAGGCACCTCATTTGACAATAGCATTTCCAGTTAAGGCTGACTGAAGTAAGGGATTGTGGTATGCAAATGTATCTGCATCCCTCTCCCTTCATGTATGGACTCCAATTTATTTCACTGAAATCCAGCTGAAATAAAATTCGGGAGTCCCTCACAGATCTTTTAGCTGTCAGGAACACCTCGGTAACTGGCAGCTTGCTGACCTTGAAATCTGGAAGCAAAAGGTTTCAAATAAAACCATAGAAACTGCATGTGTTTAAACAGTGAATTATAATTTAAACAGTGAATAGCAATCTGTTAGTTGTCAGGGCACCCCATGGGGATTGGAGATTACACTGCTCTTTGAGGGGGAAGAGGTGACAGCAACTGTAACACTGCAGAGCTGAAAGAGTGAAGGACTCTGGCAGAGACGAGTGTACACACAGGAGTCTGGAGTGATCAGAAGTGGGTTGGGCTGGAAGGAAGTAAAGCAAGGAAGGATAAGGGAGGAGAGGACAAACCAGGAATAGATAAATAATTGTATAGATTTTTAAGGACAGAATAGATGCTTGCAGCTGTATAACTTGTCCCTCCCTTGTGAGTAGACCCAATCTTTATGTAGGAGAACATGGTTTCAGTTTGGTAAAGAATCTTTGTAAGTTAAAGTGCAGTTGTAGTCTACAGAGTATAGTTTTGCTGTAACTCAAGTGCTCAGATCAATGCAGAAAGATTTGCATAAATATCTGCTTGAGGAATGGCACTGGATTACTGTAAATTAGATGCATCCCCTGTGTCTCAGTTTGCAAGATAAGTGAGAAATCTTGGCTAAATGAGCTCTCTCTGCTGAGGCAAGATGCAAAGACTTAACTCGTGAATTTAGCATGTTTTGACAGCATGTGCATTTCTGTGCAACAGTGCTTAATCACTTTAATTCAAATTATTGGACTAAGATGACCACAGCATTACTAGTTGCGATATGTGTTGGTGGTCCAATACAATTTACTATCTTTTTTATTCTCCAGAATCAGCTTCCAAGGCACATGAGACAATTAAGTGTTTTAGTCACATCGAAGTTTTCCTGGTTGCTTGACTGTTCATTCGTCTTGCTCTGCTTTTTTGGAGTCAGTTGCTGTCACTGCCTTTTTCATACCATGCTCAGGCATAGCTTCATGGTTATAATCCCAGTGAGATTATGTGAACTAGGGGAGTTCTCAGTTTTTTGTTTGAGACTTTTATTCTTCCTTGCTCTATCACTTCTTATCTCTGTCTAATTTTATGGTTTTACCTCTTAGGGTCACCTCCACTGAAAAGCAACTGAATGAATTCCAGAACAGCCTTCATAGTGCTGCATCCTGTGAGCCAGGGACATATTCCACAGGTGAGTGACAGTGCCAAAGACTGTGAAAGTGGGGGTGGGCATGCTGGGTTGCTTTCATCTTTTTCAAGAACTGGCAGGGAAAAAACTTTCTCAGCAAGAAGAAATACAGCTGCCTCCTCTGCATGTAGTGGTTCCTAGGAAACAGTCTAGGTTCAGCTGTGCAGGGAATTTATACCCCTTGGATTAAAAAGACTAAACAGAGGGGAGCAAAGGCTGAGTTTCATAGAGTTGGAAGACCCCTTAAAATGCAGCTGGGGAGAAAAAAACCGCCTTGGCTCAAATGGTTCCTTTTTGCTTTAGACTTTGGCTCAAGATGCTCTCTTGTTTAAGCTTGGCCTGTAATACAGGGCCAGGACATTCTTTACATTTTTCTTTGGTCTTGCAGAAAAGCTCTTAGTTCAGAAAGACATAGCTGAGACTTGTGAATCAGCTGCATAGTGAAGTCAATCAGTAGAGGTGAAAGTATCTGATAGAAAATCACTGCGAGTTGCAGAATCAAATCTTTGTCATTCCCTAGTGGCTAATTAATTCAAACAGAGGTTTATCTGCTATTAAATTCTCAGCAAATGAGGACCCAGTCAGCTTTTGATTTAGGCAGACCTATTGGCAGGTAGAGCATAATCTTGATAAACCCATTATACCCATGGCTCACAGTAATTTGTGATAGTGCTGTAATGGAATATATGGACAGATTATGTTCCAGAATGCTTTGAAAAATTATGTTTCTGACCTTCTGTTTTGCAATGGAACTGTGAAAACATGACTTAAGTGTCACTAATGCAGTGATCTCTGTGTTTTCAGAGGCTGAAAGATAAGTTCGTGGAGGGGTGAACTACCTAGTTCATCCCTTGGATATTTATCTCTGAAACTTAAAAGATGACATTTCCATTATTAATGTCAGTGATTTTTTTGCTGATACTTTAGCACAAACATTCAGCTAATGCACTTAACTTACAGTTCCAAACTGCCTCCCACACTTTACCACCTGCCAAAAACTCCAGTTATCCTACCAGAAATTTTATAGGGTGAATGGCCATAGTCAATGTAAAACACCCTATGGTACATTGGAACATGATAGTGTACTCTGGCATGTAATGGGATTATCAAAATAAATAAAATTATGTCAACCTTATGTCATGTTTAGCTGAATCAAAAGTTTTGGTCTACTGTATAGTGCAATTTAAGTTTTTAGTAAAGTATATAGAGCAAGGTTACAGATAAATTTAGAAGTAAATGTAAAAATTAAGTTCTCGAACTTTATTGACCAAACTGGTTTGTTGAGCAGACTTACATGAAGGTGTTTGTGCGCTGAATTCTGCCGCCTTTTTCACATTTTCAAGAGTACTGTTACAGTTGCCACCCTGTAATTTTAACCTTTCCAAGTGAATCTCTCCATCTCCTCTGGATACTGTTGTTATGTGTGCCCATGATAACTGTAGGTAGCATTTTGCTATCCTTTCCCATTTCTGTGAATACCTACGCAGTGCATGCATGAGGATGGTTGATAGTATTAATGATGGAATGCAACAGCCAGAGCTGAAGGAATAATACAGGCTAGATAACAACTGTAAAGTTCAAGGTAGTCACTTGTGAATACTTGTAATCCAGTGAGAACTGAGAACTTCAGCTCATATTTCCTTCTGTAGAGCTGGTCTAGCTGCATTGTGCTAAACTACCCTCTCTGAAGCTGAAACAAAGGGTTCGCCTGATATTTAACTAAGAGCATCAGGGCTTAGGTAAAGCCCAAGTTTGGCTAGGGATAGGCTAGTAGAACCATGGTGGGTGGGTCACTCAAGGCTTCCTTGCTGCTAAAAGAGGTGCATAGCTCCAAGAGCAGCGCTAAATATTGCCATGATTAAACTAACTAGAGCAAAATGTTTGTTCTTGGAAACTGGGGAATGATATTTTCTTCAGCTTCGCACCAAGCCACTGGTATGCGTCAGAGGCTGCCGTGCCCAGTTTATGTGTCTCAGAAACTACTCTGCAGTAGTAGTCCTCGCTGCAGGAACAGCTGTTTTTCTTCTTCACTCTCTCCATTGATTGCTTACACTAGGGCCCCGATTTCTCCTCAGCAGCAGTTTACTTGGGGTTACTGTTTCACATGTATTTAGTATCTTAGATACCAACTAGAGAGGTTGGACACACAAGTCATAAAGCAAATCACAGAATAAACTGCAAGCATTTAAAGATAGAAGGCTGTGAGAAGCTGTAGATATAAAAGAGGAACCAGGCAGAACCTCTGTATTAACACATACACACAAATGTTCAAAAATGTCTGAGAAGCGTGAATAGGCCTTCTCCTCTAACAGCCTATCTGAGAATAGTTACGGGGCTTTGTGGAGAAGAAGCAAGAAGGTGTCACAAGCGATCTTACATCAAGCCAGGATGATACTCAATGGAAGAGAGAGTCAGGCAGTATGGAAACTTTTAACTAGACTGTCCAGAAAACAGTTCACTAGTGGTTAGTGCTGCAACTGTAAAATAGCAGTTGTAGACACTGTTGTGCAGTGGGCTCAGGCTCTTGAGAACAGATCCTTTGAAATAAAAAGGAAAATAGAAGTCAGCATTTCTGCAAAGTAGCTCAGGATTCTGAAACAAGCCACCACTACAATGAAAGTAGCCTCATCCTCATTTAACAGAGAGGCAGAAGTTGTGTGAGCTGTCTGTTACTGGTGTAATGAGAGAGAAGGCAGAGAACCTCAGCATTACACTGATTGTTTCCTGTTTCATGGAATTTAGCTATTCAATCACTATTATTGAAACAGGGTGTTTTTGAATTAAGGAACCAGTTCTCTTTTCAAAGTCTTTTTCAGAATATAGGTTGCTGAGTAATAGCTAAGATAAGTAGTGTGGTTGGTTGTTCAGGTCCAGGTTGTCTTTAGGAGGCTGTGCTTGAGTTCAAATGATGGTCAGGCTGGTCATTTTTGTTTTACTGTGTATTTTAAGAATGTGAGGTGTATGGGGACATTTTGCCATGTTTTGCTGGTTTATTTTCCTTTCCTCTCTAGTGGCATTAGGTAAATAGTGTGTGAATTTGTTTTCTCGAGAAAGTGAAGGTCTAGATAAAAGAGATGTAATTTTTCCACCAGAACTTAGCTTTTGAACAAGCTGACAAGAAACATCAAGGAATTTTTGTAGTTATGTGTCAATCTCAAAGTTAGAAATTAATTCTATTATTATTTTTCATTTTTGAAAATGCTAGCACAAAGGAGGTTTTGGGGAGGCTAGAGGATGAAGAGCACTTTATGAAAATATAACAGCATAGTCCCAAGCAGCTTCTCTGTTCCTGAGCTGGACTCTTGTCTGCAAGAGCCTGGAGATAGGAACAGTCTGAAAGTATAGTTAACCCCTCAGTGCAGCTGTGGAGTAGACGCTCAAGTTGATTTTATTTGGTTTGGTTTGATTTCCAAAGGTAACAGCAGCTGTTGAGTTGCTGTATGAGTGACACCTGTGTTCTTTAGGCTTTTCTCCTTCATTTGCTGCCAGCTTCTTGACAGTTTGTGACATTTTTATTTTAAAAGCTTCAGAAGACAGAACACCTCTGGGGTTCTGTTCTGCTATGACAAAAACATAGTGTACTAATAAACTATGTAATTACAAACAAACTGGGCAAGACTGATGCCTGTCTCCAAACTTGACAGGATCTTCATCTTTCCATAATCAGACTGATTAACAGTAATGCATTTTTATTGTGCTGATGTTTATATTACTAGTGTCCACATAACTTTTCCACTGTGTCTGTGGAGAGGAGAAAAAACAATTAGAATTAGGGGAGGTAAAAATTAATAAAATGCATTTCAAGTTTGGCAGTGAAGACCGCTAATTCATGCAAAGTCATGGATCTCTACCTAGTCTGGTTGAAAACATGAGTCCAAAACTAATTTATTCTCTCTAATTTATTCTCTCTTGAGAATACTTGATGCAGAAAGTGAGTGTCAAAACTCAGTCTGAAACTAGGATGAAATTTCTTGAGCTAGTTGGTATAGACTTGATTTTTTTTCCCATGATTCCTAGTTCTGTGTCTGAGCTTAGTTGCAGGGTGATGAACAGTTGTCTGTTTATTTTGGACATTCACCTGCCCCCGTATCTGCATGAATGCCAAGTCCTGAAAGTATGCAACTCTTTGAAATAAAGTGTGTTATCATCTGTAAGGGCTTAAAATTGCATCCTGAAGTGCAAAGAGACTTGAAGAATATGAGGATTAATAAAATGGCTTGGATCTAATCTATGTAGAAGGCAGGCTGCTATTCTTCATTTTCCAGTGATATCTTTCTTTAGGCTAAGGTGGAGAACAGGGTCCAAATGCCATCCAAATATGATGAATGTGTAAGCAGTGTGGTCCAGAATGGAGCCTGCTTGTAAACTAGTGACAGTAACGAGCACTTTTGTACTTACTCTTCTCATCATCTAGCATGCTCCAGATTTTTTTCATTTTACAGAAAATCTACAAGTAGACTGTGTATTTCTGGAGTTTTTTATATCCAAGATCATTGTATGGACCTTCTAAACAAGGTCATGTTATTATATGTCCTGTTATTGGAGACCTGAAATTAGAATTAGCATTGGAGGTGCTAAGTCTTGGCTGGCTGTTGTCTACCCACTGCTTGAACGTTATTCTTGAAATGCAGCCTCTTTAGATTTTTTTAGTAGGTATGCAAATGTACAAGCATCGAAATTGTCCTGGTCCAGGAAAAAAAGGCAAATAAACACAGCAGGCATATAAACAAGACACATACAAGCGCTTCATATTTTTGCCAGATCTAAACAAACCAAAAAAAGTGTGTGGAATTTGAAGATTCTTTTATCAACAAGAATCTCTCAACTCTCTTGGAGCATGAAGGGTGGGGATGGGATGTAATATGTACTGTTACCACTGTGCATGGCCTGTGTCACACTTCCAGCCATTTGTTACAGTGGGGTGGAATTCCCAGCTGCCCAGCCTTGTCCAGGCTTCCTCAGCTTCTGCCAGGTTCCCTGCAGCCTCGGAAAGCAGTAGATTGTTGAACACCAATGTATTTATTTTTATGTTGTTACCACATTCCCAAGAGGAACCTTGACTATGATTTCAGCTGGTCTCACCGCACTGTCCAAATCCTTCATCAGGAGCAGCTGGGAAAAGAAATCACTCAGGTTTCTACACAGCACATTGCTGGTAAGCCTCCTCCGTCTCACTAATCCTGTTAATTCCAGTCTTCATTTGCCACCTTCCTGGTTCTCTCTGTTGTTGCTGTGACTGACTGCACAAATGGTCTTTACTTTAAAAAATGACCTTCAAATGGGCACCTCGAGTAACCTCTACCTCAGACTACTTTGACTACTCAGGGACAAGGTACCTTATGACACAGAAGAGCAACTTTTGATGTCACCTCATTACTTATCCTAGTCCGGGAGTGGAGTCATGATGAGCTCTTCCACATAAATCCTTTCAGAACCTCCTGTCTGGCTGAGAAGCTCTGGGTGGATCATTGAAGAGGGAGCTCCCGTGTGATATCCAGCACTTCGCATCAAACTTTTCTGGTGCAGCCTCTCACCCTGCATACAGCCTTTGTCAACAGCAGTTCTGTCAGTATCTCTCTGTAATGCTGTCTCCATGCAGAGAAAGGATCATTGAGAAACAGAATTGGTCTCTTTTATCGTATTTTGGAAAGCAGTGGAGCTTGAGTTGAATCCTACTATTGTGCCTCCCTTTTTGGGAGGGCAAAGAATCAGTTACAATGAAAGATATTTAGTTGCACATTTGTTCTTATAGTTATCTTCTTAAAGCCATTGGTTTTTTATTCAGCACAGAAACATCCTGAATAATTTCTCTCTTAGTGCTACTGACTTCCAGAGTTTTATGAAGAGGGCACACAGGAAGGGGAAAAAAAATAGTTTCATTCCTTGCTTTAGTTGATGAATCAGTCCCAGGTCAGATAATGACACACAAGCCTGTAGTACCAGATGGACCAGAAGGGAAAGGAGAAGGGTAAAGAGGCTTTCTTTTTACCCCATTTCTTAGTGCTCTTTAAAGGGGCAGGGAACCATTATCTTATGACTAACAATGAGCAAATATTGATGTTTCAAATCGGTACCTTTAAAATAGATACAAGTTATCAACAGGACATGACTATGTTTGAGTTTACCCAGTTCTGAGAAAAGTGTATGTAAGTCTCATTAAGTCTCAGCAGAGTGTAAAGCACTGCCAGAAGCAGCATTCCAGGCCCTTCTCAGATGATGTTAAGAAGATAATATCCAACTCAGCCATTGCCTCTCAGGTAGAATTGAGGGTCAGTGTTCACTTCTAATCATCAGAAATGATGTTTATTCCTTAACTTGTGAGAGCAACCTGCCTCTCACATCTTTTTTTTATGTGATTTTTCTTTTATGAAAGGAAGGAGCTTTTTCCTGTTGCTGCTGATCTCATGCCACTGAAAGGACATTCCACGTCTCAGGACTTTTCCTGAGAAAGCAGGAGAAAAAGGAAAGAACAGTCTTTAGAAATCATCTTCCCCATCTCAGAGCTGGAACCCAGCTTGAGTTTTAGGAGCCTTTGCTTCTGACAGCATCCTCCGAAGCAGGATGAGTAATGGTTGCAGGCAGTTGGCATTTTTGCCTGACTGGAGGCTGAGCATTGCTTGTTCTCAGTAGTGAGGCGATGGTGAACTGCCTGCGTTTCCTTGCTGTATTGAAAATGTCATTCAAGATCAGGTGTGCAAAGACTGGGGAGAGGTTATATAATATTCTGGCTGCTGCTGTCTCACATCTGGTCCTTTGGCATTAAGCTACCTATAGAGGGGATGACTTTGCCCATCCAAATTGGATTTTGTTTTAATCTGGCATTATTTTATTTGGGCTAAAAATAGAAGCCAAAATATGAGAGAATAGGGTAAAACGTGTCTGAAGTTGTGAAATTAGATGTGGGGAAGAGCCAGAGAAGAGAGTGCCACAGTGAACTAGGGAGTGGAGAGGTGAATAAGAGAAATCAGAAAGGAGGCTGTCAAGTACAGAAGGGCATTAGCAGGTAGGATGAGTGTGGGGCCCAGTGTCTTTAACAAGGGGAGCAGGAAGGCTCGTGCTGACTTCCACTGGTATTTCTCTACTTGTCAGTGAGTCTGCTCGCTGCTTTTTTCATGCAGGAAGACTTCTCTGGAATACAGTTGTATGTACTGCTCATGACATGTACATCACACTCCCCACACACATACTCAGACATCCACACCTCTCTCACCTCTCCATCCCCCAAGAAAATTTTCATGACTTGGAACTGCTGCTTTCCCTTGCCTTCCTGGTCCAGCAAGTCAGGTTGAAGTTGTGCCCAAAATATGGGGGAGGGAAGGCTGGCTTTCTGTTGTCAGCTGTCCTGGCTTGCTAGTGTCAGTCACCCATGGATATAAATAAACCCTATTTATTTACTGCCTTTCTTAGTTATACTGTATATTATCAAGAGAATGCTGGGCATCATTCTAGGATTAGAAATTCACTCTGGGATAAAAAAAATCTGTATTTCTAGGATAATCTTAGCTTTTCAGGGAGAAAGGAAGTTCTTGTTTTCAACGCTAGATTCAGGAGACTTCAATATGCTGCTCAGTTTTCCCACAAACTGTCTGCGGGTAAGATGAAACAGTCCAAACTAGCTGTAAAAAATATTAGCATGGGTTCCTGACCCAGTACTGTCATCTAGCTCTGTGCTCTTCTCTGTCTTATTCCTGCAGCTTGGAAACACAGTAGATTAGGTGCTGGTTTGTGACCAAGTCTGTGTACATCTGTGCTGGGAAAGTCTATACGGCACTGAATTTTAGTGTGCAGATATCTCTTAAATGACTTCATGCAACTCCTGTGATTTTCTTGTGACTCAGAATCATATCTATAAAATGGAGGTAATCCTTTTCTTCCCACTGTGACTGTTCTGAGTTTTTGAGGTGCAGTCATGGATGACATAATAGTGTGTAAACATGTGGACAGACATATGGGCAGATGCTTTGACACCTCCTGGCCGGCAGAGAATAAAGGAGGCTCATGCTGTTGTATGTGGTGATTCACTGCAGTGACTCCTTATCACTGGAGAGAATCAACCCTAATGTTGGCTGCTGTCAGGAATGAGCTCTTTTTCTGTTCCCCCTACTCAACTAGAACCTCCATCTACTCAACTGCAAGGAGGTGGAATGCTTACCAGTAGCTTTGAAAGGATAAAACTTCAGAGCATTATATACATTAATGTTTATGAAATTACTGAATTGGTAATGAGCTGCACTCTTGTTAGGAATTTACATATTTACTTGTAGACATAGGAATGCCCCTCTCTGTGCCAAGTCCTCAAGGTAATCATACAAGAACTCAAGGAAAGTGGTTTTAATTCAGTTTGTGAGAAAAGACAAACTGTGCTATGCATTTCTGTAGGAACAGGAAGGCTCAAACATCTTCAAAACAGGAAAATGAGGTTGAAGTTGGCTGCCTCTCTCATATGCCTTTGTTTCCTTAATTTCAGCATATTGCCAAGGGATACGTTTCTGGATTGGTAACCTATCTTAATGCACATGGTTGACAGTTTGGTTCCTAATTCAGTTTTCAAACTTTCTGTGCAGTGACATAGCTGGCAATTCCACTTTCTAAACATCTTTCCAGATCCTCTGTGCTCTGTGATGTTTGGCTCTATGCTGGACTTTCAAGGAGAGTGTATTTTTTTAAAATACAGCAATATTTTTAATAAACAGTTCTCAACAAATGTCACTCATGTTTAGGAGCAAGCTGATGTGCCAAATACACAGGACAAGCTTTACCTACTAGATTAGCTGTAAAATGCAAACTGTCCAAAATAAACTTGGTACATTTCTAAGTGGTTTGGACTTTTCTTTTTAAAGGGCTGTCTAAGGATGTTTAAGTAAAAGAAGTGAAGATGACATTGACATTTTCCCATAATGTGCCTAAATAGTAAAATGCTGCAGTATGTAGAAGTCAAAACTATATCTTTATAATAATGGGAGGAAAAAAATTCCTTATCCCTATTTTGTTTCTTTTAAAGATCAACCTTTTCACACCCCTGTCTGTCCTGCAGCAAGGTCCTCAGCATGTGTTGGAGTGGGGAAGTAGACTCCCATGCAAGCAAATGAGTAAAAGACCCAAAGAAAGAGATAAAGCATACTGATATGGAAGAAGGATTTAGAGGAGGGTGTGTGTGAAGAGATGAGTCAGAAGCAAGAGTGAAGAAGGTGTTCTGGTGCTTGAGAGGAATACCAAGAGTACTTTTTCACACAGTATCTTACTAAGTTAGGTTTTGTTATACTGGTCTGTGATCTCATCTATTATGGCACGGAGGTTGTGTGATAGGGACACCCAGGTTTCTGGTGATGGCTGAGATTTGCAGAGCAGTGCAGCAATTTTTCCCACAAAACAGTCCTCCATGGTTACTCAAAATCTTTGAGTAAAAAAACTTTGGTTTTTTTCCCAGCTTCTGCTCGCAGAGAAGGACTAACACAGAATGCCAGGTGAGGAATCCCAAGAATTGCTTCAAGCATGGGACAAAGGAAGAAGCAGCAGCAGTGACTTCACACCATCAGCCAAAACAGAGAGAAGAGGAGGCCTTGGTGAGAGGACAGCCCACTGAAGAGAGTATCTATACATCTGTGAAAGCAGATTGTGGTGATAGACCTGCAAGCTGAGGTGAATGAATACTTCTGAGAGCTTCTGCTGCTGAGTCTTTGGGTCCCTTCCTTCCATTTCTTCCTGATCCCTAACTGTGAGATCTTTCTGTAAGACAAGAGATCTTTCCTGCAGCTGTTTTTCCTAAAGTCCAGGTTTGAACATAAAGTCTCACTTGCTCAGCCATTTCAATCTGTTCTAGTTTGGTAACAGCCAAGATTCCTTGCTTTCATCACATGGCGACCATCAGCAGAGAAAAATATTAGAACGTGCGACTGGAGATGTCTGTGTTGGTTGCCATCTTGAATTTTGGCACAGAGCCATAGCAATTATCAGTTTAAATAAAGTAATTTCGTTTGTTTGTTTTGGTTATAATTTCAGTTATTAATTTACACATCCCAAATATTTGCTGTTCTTCTACTGGACAGGATTTTAAACCTGTCTTTGTTTCACTGTGGGATACTTGTATTATGCGTTGCTTATTTTGTATTTTGATTTCTGTTTGTTTAGACTTCGTAAACTTTTTTAATTGGCTGATGTTTTCAGACCTGGGTTTGAACCCTAAGGCCCAGGTGGCTCTTATCAGTTGCAATAGTGTCTTGGTGAAGCACTTCAGTTAAAATTTGCCTAGTGTTATGAAAATCAGTTTGCTTGTGTTAGAAAACAATGTCAGCAGCTGGAAATTGTATTGGAGAGAAGATCCATCCATCCTTAAAATGAACAGGAAGCAGCTTCAGCTCTGGCTGTTTGTTGGTGCAAAGTTAAAGGAAAACTCAGTGTTTTGCAACTTCTGCCTTGTCCAACAGCAAGGGGTGTGATTGATAGTTCTCAAAGGTAAAAAATCTTCTTTTTTCTTGGATCAGTCTTCAGAGATTGGATTCAACATCCTGTTTGATCTGTTTTCTTACTCCACATTCCCCTGTCTTTTCTAGTTTGTGTAGTCAGTGTTAAGAGATCATTCAAATGTGTTGACAAGTAGATAATGACCAATCCAAAGGACTGACAGAAGAAACTGTATCAGAGGGGGAAGGTGTTTTCTCTTGAAATGATTATGTTTGTGTTCACTCTTGGATTCCACGTATTTTCTGTCACTCAAGACCAGATAAATTGTGAGAAGGTTAAATAATTTTAACTTATTAGTTTCACCATCACTCGCTTCAGGTATGAATTCATAGGACAGAACATGCAGTTTTTCTATTTCTGGTACACTCACACATGTGACACATGGAATACTTCACTTTTCCAAAATGCAGCTTTCTGATACAGCTGTTCCCTTCATTAGCTTGTCTTTCGTTTCCAATGAACAGTTATGATCACGTTCACTTTCTTTGCATTTTTGTTGGCTCATGATTAGTGAAAGTTTAGTTGCAGAAGTTGGTTCAGACTTGTGCACATTCTCAGCAGCTGTGGGCTTCAAGACCTTAGGCCTGTCTTCTCACAGCCTGCTCTGCTACGTGTAGTATTGGCTATCACCTCCAGCACAGCGGGAGGGGCTATTGCCATGTAAGATTTAGCTTCAGTAAATAACAATTCCATTCCTTTCTTCCTCCCTTTCTTCCTCCCAAAGAATCTGAGTTACCCTTATTCCACTGGGTTTTATATACAGGATTGAGTACCTGTAGGATATATGTCCTTGTGGACCTCTCATCTCTGCTTTTGTTCTCTTATTTGTTTGTTCAGGTTATCTCAGCCACTGTTGAAAACTGTAGAGAGGTTTGTAGGATAGAGATATAGGTAGCTCAGGAAAGGTGATTGTCTTACAGGAATCATTGTCAGAAGCAACATTCTTACATCTTTGTCAAGAAAATTACCAATTAGTGCTGGCTTATTATGAATACATGTGAATTGTTTTGTCAGCTTTGCCAGTCTCACACCCACTCCTTTTGGGATAATGATTTGAACTTGGTTACAGACATTTTTCCTGAACTTCTTTGCATTGCATGTTCGATGTAGCCAACCCTCACATCTGTAAGTGTGATGACTTAGTAGCAGTATATTAAATATCCTGACTCTAAGATTTTTTAAATATTCAGGAAAATGCACAGTGCAGTCTAAGACCCTCATTTTGAAGGGATGAATTTTGTTAGCACCAGGAGCAGTGAAGACCTGCATCCTTTTGCCTGAAAAATTTTTTCTTCTGCTTCCAACAAATAAAAAAAAACAAGCCAGGAGTATCAAGACTGGTCCTTTACCTGAAGCCAAACACCTAGACCTTGAATTTCTGTTTATTCTCAGGATGTGCTCAGCAGGAGCATCAAAGGGCGTAGCAGTATTCCTTTGTCTTGAGCATCTGCTGATCCCATCTCTGAACACAAATGCTGATACGCCGGGACCATGTGCAATAGAGAATCAGGGACAAATTCTGCGATTCCAGCCTCTTACTTTTTCCATCCCCCTGTATTCTTCAGCTTGGAGTCCATATGTCTTTGTGTATGGTGAGTACTGTGTACTGAAGGGTAGCGTGTATTTTGTCTCTTTGCAGCTCTGCTACCTCCATGTCTGTCCCTTTCCATAAGCCTCTCAGTGCTGCAGTTAAGAGATTCAGTGGGGAAGCATAGAACTGTTTCCCACCCATCTTGGGAGAGAAGGCATTTTACAGGAAGTGTTTTCTATTACAAGGGAGGGAGGTAGAATAGCAAACTAATTTGGATATATAATAGTTGCACGAGGGGAGTACAATTATATGTGTTCCTCAAGCGTGGTTTATTTTTTCTCTGTATTCATCAATGGTTTCATCAGAAGTGTCCTTCTTCACTGCAAGAAAATTACCAATAGAAAGCCCCAAGAATCATTCAGCATCTATTTCAGTGGTGACAGTGAATAATGTAATCAAAGGATCCCCCTCTTCTGTGATTGTATCATTTCTAAATTACAGAGCCTGTTCTAGTGACAGAGAATCAGGCTTGTTAGTCTCGAAAGGAATAATGTGCACATCAGAGTCCTGGAGGCTGAGGTAATGAAGAGTTCATACAGCATTTTTTGCTGTGTTCTAGGTGATGAGCATACCACGACATAAAAATTAAGGGGAGGGATATTAGATTCTCTCCTTTCCAGAAGAGCTGACTTGTGCTCAATACATGAAGTATCAAGTTTCCTTTTAACATATTTGATCTTGACCTTTAAAACAGCCTCACAGGGCATGTGAGTGCCATCAGTGGGAGATCATGTGACCCTAGACAAACCACTTAGTCTTGGATGCCAACAAGATGTACTGAAATTTCTATTCTCGAGACTAGGTATGTTTTTGGACAATCATGGTTTGTTGGAAATGCTCCTCACTATGATGCCTGCAAGGTCAACAGATGTAAACTTGATACTGGTTCCACATTGTAGAAGGAAGTTTTAGTATCAAGACCTTCGTTTACTAGTAGGAATCTCAATGCTGTGCCTTTTCCTCATAACGGATACTCTCCATATGCATGGAGTTGAATGGCTGGCAGTGCCAGACCATTCTTCTTTACCTGACGAGCTCATTGATGTACAGATGACTTTACAGAACAGACTTGGATTCTCAGCATGTGTTCTCTAAGGCCTGTACCTTGTACTAATACAACAGTTCCAGTAATTTTGGATTAGTTGCTGGAAACAAAAGTAGTCTGGCTCCTGTTTTATTTTTTAAGGTTTACTTGATGAAACTGCCAAGGACTTTTTTTCCTGAGTCTGTCCTATATTTGCTGATAATCCTGGGCTCATTGTTTGAATCTGAATGGGTTATTTGCTTGTGTATAAATAGTTGGGTTTTTTTGGTTGCAGTAAATGGCTGATTGATCCTCTTCAAATTACTTCCTTTCTGAACACATTATTCCCATGGTTCTGTCATAAGTTTCTTCCAAAAGAAGCTTCTGAGCTTTACTTAAATCTGGGACTGGACTTTTTTTCCTTCTAGAACCTCATGTTTCTAGAGCTGTGACATCCTTGTTTACACCAAACATCAGGAGAACCTTGTTTAGCTTTACAGAACTGAGGTTGCTTATACCAACAGCTTAACATTCATAGTTCTCTTCATGCACAAAGTGGTTACTTGGAAAAGAGGTGAACAACGAGGTATGTAAGAGAGAAGTTGAAAAGGGAGTAATTGTTCACAACCATGCCCACTAGAAGTAGGAACATCAAATGAAACTAACAGATAAAAGTTTGAAAGAAAAAAAAAGAAAGTGGGGGGAGATGGCAGATTTTTTCCACAGTATGTACTTGACCTGTGGAATTTCTTGTTACAAGATGTGAATACAAAAAAAGAGTATGTGGTTTGAAAAGACAAGTCGACAAATCCATGAAAAAGTAATCTGTTAGGGCGTACTAAATACTGAAACTGAAAAACAGGAAGTTTCTAAGACTTTTCAAATTACTATTCTGGGGAAGTCTCACAATGGGCTTTCCCAGTTTTTAACTTGTCCATCAGGCATGGGCTGTTGACCTCTGTCAAAAAAGAGCTAGGCTAGGTGGTCTTTTAGTCTGACTTTGTGTGGGTTTTTTATTTTGACAGTGGCAGTACAGACTACTAGAACAGCCAAGACAAAGCTACTTTCATGACAGTGGCATGTTCCACCAGAATTCATCCTGTGGTGTTGAGTTTTCTTAAGAAAAGTGTCTATTGCTGACATATGCCAAGTTGTCACATGCAACTTGTCTATGCTTTCACCTGGGTGGGCACTATATATTGCAGAGGCTTTCAGAATGATGGAACTTTTAAAAGAACATAAGGGACACCAGGATCCACCTCTAGACAAATTGGAATTTTGGAGGAAAGTAGGTTGCTATATGGAAGTCATCCATAATATGATCCTTGTAAATGGTTAATCGCATAATACGGAAATAAACTTTCCACTAACCGAGGCTTTTAGGTTATCTTATTCATACACATTTCACTTCTTGACATCTTTGTCTTCCAAAGAGCTCGAGTGCAGAGCACCTTCAAGGTGAATGTGCACAACCACAGCATGTCTTAATGAACCTGGTAATTTGTTCCTTCCCACTTTAGAACACTGCTGTCCTTTTCCAAAGAATGAAGTTTCCCCGCTGACTTAGAGATGAGTAGTTAGGAAATGCAGACTGATCTCAAAATTGTTGGATTCTGAGTCTTCCTTTGCAGTTGTAATGCAAGAGGACAACTCCACTGAACTGAAGGTGACAAATGACACCAAGTCTGCCCTGAGGAGTCTGCTCTATTACCTTACCAAAAAAGGATTTTATTGGCCCTTATTGAAAAGGAGTTTTCACTTCTGTTTTGAATTAAAAGGAAAGAATCACTGATCACTGTGGAGACCCTGGTATGAAGCCTTTGCCAGTGGTATTCAGTGAATCATAGTGGTTCCCAGGGGAAAAGACTATACTTAACAGGGCCTCTTCTCTACAAGTCCACGCCTACAGCACACACAGTGAGCTTGAGGAATCTTACATTCTTTGAAAAGAAGTGGCTTCTTTATCTGACCTATCAGACAAACAAATCAAATTGGCCTCAAAAAGACCAAATTTGATGCAGTTGTTAAGGATTTAGGGGCTGTTAAAAATTTTGTCTTTTATTAACAAAATTTTTATGATTTGTTTGGGGCAGGTGAAAGAGGTACTCTTATCTCTAAAAGCAATTTCAACACTGTATTTGGCATTTTGCCTTCTGCTGTTCTGGGATGTGCAACAGAAGACAACCCCAGAACACTGGTTCAATTTGGTGCCCCTGCAAGAATATTTTAGAAAATCTTATTTCACCATAGTTACAGCAATGGTAAAGTGTAGTCTCCTTCCCCCACACAAAAGGGAGACAAGTTACAGTACTCAGTGTAGTTATGTTCCAAAGTCATAAAATCTCCCCCAAAAATATTTTGATGTTATTGAGCTGATCCCTGTATCTTGAGTATTATCATGTCAAAAGTCAGGAGGAAGTCTTTGGAAAGTTTCTGTATTGACAATTCAAAATGCTTAACTGTCATCACTTCCCCATTCTACTATAAAACAGTTTTTATCTGAGTCTAGGGAAGAAAAATGACAAGGAATTTTTTCCACACTATTTCCAGTAATTATTGTAAAGGATTTACCTCATGGTTTTTATGTGGTTTTGCCTTATTTATATGATCTTCTGAAAAAGTTATGCTGTGTCAGATATATTTAATATAATATATTTAATACACCTAGGACGTCTTAATACACCATTCTTCAAGGTGCAGATGGAGAGCTGTGAATCTACTGGGAAGTTGTAGGCATCCCATTGGTGCCACTACTTACATTACTTATGCTTCTAGTTGCATGATGCTTCCCCCATTCAAACTGGGGTTGTCTTCCTTCCTGAAAGTGTTTTCTCCACTATTTCTAATTCCAGAAATTCAATGTGGAATACATTTTGTCTGTGATGCCAGCCTGGATTTTTCTTTTTCTTATCCACAGACCTACAAAACTCATGTCTCCATATGTGTAGTAAAACTGTCTTTTGAAAATTATCTAGGAATAAAGATTGGTGGCTCTTTCTGCCAAATTGTGGCCCAGGTCTTTTGAATGATGGCTTTTGCTGAAGGCAGGTAAAATTGAACAAAATTATGACAATTTAAAATGTGTATTCAGCACAATGTAACTGCTGCCACACCACACTTTCCTGAGATTTTATTGCCATCTGTTTTGTTTCTCTTTGCTCTGTTTGTTTGTCTCCAGTTCTAAAGATTAGCATGATAGAGCACTTAGCATGATAGTATTTAAATGAGGTCCTCAGATCCTGAAGCACAGTTAGAGATTTTTGTAGCAAGTCTCCTCTGTGGGGGCAGATGCCAAATTGTGTCATGCAAGGCAGCTTGTTGCAAGCTGGATGTCTTTCAGAGACTCTTGTTGTGAGTCAGACTGTCTGCTACTGCTTTTCCCCACAAGTGGAGTTTCTTACAAATCCCTGAAAACAGTGGATTTCTTCCAAGCATCTAGTCAACCTGCAAGAGGATTTCAGCACTTCAAAAGGCCAAAATTTTGTTTCAAGAAAGGGCCAGAACATGGTTACCAAGACATTACCCAGCCATTATACTACATGCATTGCACAAATCCTGTAAGATTTGCCCCTGGCTGCACAGCAAATCTTTGTTTTGTCTGCTTCCTGAAGAGGATAAAAACTTCAGGAGAAAAAATAAATCCTTCCTGAAAAATGTCAGGAAATCTGGTTTGATATGACCCAGCTGGTTTCTTTCATCAAGTGATGTACATGCACTGGCCATGATATATTATTATAATGCCTCATTTCTGAATCTGATGAGTGACTATAAACAGCTAGTGAGAAATGGCTGAGTGTTGGCAGACTGGAAAAAGGAAGTCCACTTTGCTTTCTGCAACACACCTAATGCCTACATGTTACTTTTTTCCTGTGTTGGCCCCTGTGGACAGCAATGAGGTATCTTCTTCCTTTTCTTCTGTCACACCTGAAGCATGGGTTGCCATGCAGAGGGACCTGGACAAACTCAAGAAGTGGGGCCATGGGAACCTCATGAGGTTTAACAGGGTCAAGTGCAAGGTGTTGCTCCTGGCTCAGGGCAACTCCTAGCATCAACACAGGCTGGGGATGAACAGATGGAGAGCAGCCCTGGGGAGAAGGACTTGGAGGTGCTGGTGGGTGAGAGGCTGGACATGACCCAGGAATGTAAACTCACAGTCCAGAAAGCCAGTTGTGTCCTGGGCTGCATCCAAAGCAGCGTGGGCAGCAGGGAGAGGGAGGGGATTCCTCTGCTCTGCTCTGGTGAGACCCCACCAGGACTGCTGCATCCAGCTCTGGGGTCCCCAGCACAGGAAGAACAGGGACCTGTTGGAGCAAGTGCAGAGGAGGGACACCAAGATGATCAGAGGGATGGAGCACCTCTCCTGTGAAGACAGACTGAGAGAATTTGGTTTGTTCAGCCTGGAGAAGAGATGGCTTAGGGGTCACCTAACTGGGGCCTTCCAGTACTTGAAGGGAGCCTACAAGACAAAAAGAGACCTTTTACAACATCATGTAGTGACAGGACAAGAAGAAATGCATTCAAACTGAAAGAGTAAGTTTAGATTAGATATTGGGAAGAAATTCTTTACTATGAGGTTTATGAGGCACTGGAACAGGTTGCCCAGGGAAGATGTGGGTGCTGGAACCCTGGGGATGTTCAAGGCTAGGTTGGATGGAGCTCTGAGCAACATGGCCTAACAGAAGGTGTCCCTGTCCATGGTATGGGGTTGGAACTACATGATCTTTAAGGTCTCTTCCAACCCAAACCATGCTATGATTCTGTGATCTTTCCTAGTCAGCTAAGTGGAATGAGAGACAAAGAATATCACCCTGCACAAAGATCACAACCCTCCTGAAAGAGGGAGAAGTAAGTCTTTGTCTTCAGAAGGTACCACTTGGTACTGCTTGGCTTAAGTTAACAGTAGCAGCATAAACCAGCATAGGGGACAGAGTTTCTGCCTGAAAGCTGTTCACTAAGTTTGCAGGATGTGGGAAACCAATGACGAGGGGGATGGTGGGGGGAGGGCAGGAATGGTTTGCCATAAACCACAGCTGTAAAGAAACCATTATTCTTTACTAGATAGAAAGGTCCTTATCCCTCAGTGTATTTTTCATTAAATCATAGGCCAGTACTGGAAAGGGCTCAGCTGCTTGATTGAATGCCTTCAGATCATCTCTGCATCTTTCCAAGAAACCTAGCCCTATGTAAGGGTGTTATAAAGCAGCCAAGTAACTGAGATCTTTAATCTTGGAAATTGGTCTTTCCTGGAAACACACTGTGACATCCAAAGTGCTGTACCATATTCTTTCTGAAATTATGGGCATAAGTGGCATCTCAAATGCGTTACTGTCATTTAGAGAATGGCAACCATTAATTAACAGTTTTCATTTGCTGTATTTCTTGTTGATACATCAGAATTCATTTCTAAGACAATCCATTTCATAATGAGTAAACCGTCTCATCTCTTCTGTGTTGACTTGTTGCATGATAAAGGATCTTGTATTTGTATCTGAAGCCTCTCTTCAAGAGAGGACAAGAGACACTGAGTTTTGTTGTTTCCATCTGTCACTTCTGGAACTGCATAAAAAATTAACCAGGATTTAAATTAATCCCCTGTGTGCAAAAGAAAATACTGGTAAAGCAGAGATCTGAAAGTCCAGGTGTTCTTTTACTAAACAGAGTAATTATATACAGCTTTTGACCAATACTTTCTACTGATTTTGAATGTAAAAAATAATAGATGTTATTTTTAAAGAATTAGAAGGCATATTTGCATCCTTGCACTATATCCAAATTGCTGCTGTTATTCCAAACCACAATTAATGTAGATTATAGGCAGCCAATAAGACCACAAAGTAGTATAGTTTTCCAAGTGTGTAGATACCACACTGTTGACTCCATTTGTATTGAAAACTATTTTCATGGTTGACTTCACTGCCTTTTAATCACCTATTAGAGAAGACAAGCCAGTACTACACAGATGATCTTTTGTATGCCACCAGCTACACTTGTAGTGGGCAAGAAACCTTTTCTGCACAGTGGAGCTGGCTCTAGAGCTGCATTCCGCTCACTCTGATACTGAACCTGCCCCGCATTGGACTTGAGATCATATTGAAGGCATCTGCCTCCTAAGACATTGCAATGGATCCTCTTCATGGGATGGCTGTAGTGACTGCCTTTACGAAGTAACCTGAGCCAGACCTCCTGTATATTTGCTCTGGTGAGGACATTCTAGTCACAGATAAGGAAAGCTTCAGAGCAGCCCAGGGAGATAAGAAAAGGATCTGTGAACTGAGAAAATGAAAATTTGATAGCTACAACAGAGAGATATAAGACATCCCAGGACCCGGCAGAACAGAGCTATGATGTTGCCAGAGGAGTGGACAGGTATGTTTGTCTTTTATTGCTTTTGGGCACGGTCCATCTTTCTGATTGAGTGTACTGATGCGTGTTGGTTATGGAAAGGTGAAACAGCAAGCAGCATGTCCTGGTTCACAGTGGTAACAGGGATGTGCTTTATGTAAGTGTAGTGGGATAGCTAGAGACCATCTAATTCAAAGCCCAGGAAAAAAGACTCATTTAGCCTGCAAAGACCATTCTTTGCTGAGGTATAAGTGTACATTCTGTACTCACTGAAGCAGTGTTCCTCTCAGAGCTCTACAATGCATTACAGCCTGAAAAACAAGGTGTTCAAGTTCAGGTCTAGGCCTTTTGCATGCTGTAATAGTTTGCCAGAGAAACAGGGACTGCACAGATGGTTGTTTGATCATCTGTGTAGGATCTGCCTTATGGCACTGCAGAATAGGTTTTTTTCACTCTTTCTATCCATTGATCTTTGTTAAAGAGACAAACTGTGCTGGGATTGTTTTCATCAGCTTTTGTTTGTTTCTGAAAACAACAAAAGGGAACTGTTGAGAGCTGTATTCAGTGCTGGCAATGAAGATCCCACTTTTTCTTTCCCATTGTCTTCTTCAATTTGCTAGCTAGTAACAGCATAGTAACTGCCCTCTGCTTTCTCACACAAGTGTCCTGACACATTTTGGTACCCTTGTGCCCAGGAGTATATTCAATGTTACTAAGCCCCATGTAGCTAGTATAGTTTGTTGCTGAATTGTAGCTAAAACACCCCTAGAAAAGTTACTTTAGTTTTAACAAAATAAATTCAGAGCCTGTCTCACAAATCTAATTCTCAAATGTTAATTACAGAAATGGAAGGCTGAACAGAAAAGCAGTAACTGAAATGTGTTTGATTTCAAAAATTACTCTTCCTGTGAGCGTACCTGTGTCTGTACTGGTTGGACGCCCCAGGACTCTTCACCCCTGATTTTCCATTGCCATTTTGTCTCCTTTGCCAAGAGGCAAAAGGCTTGGTCTTTCTTCCGCCCCTTCCTGTCACTGAGGAGCAGCAGTGAACAAGGGCTAGTGAGACAGTCCCATCTCAAGGGGCTGCCAGGGTCAATCCGTGGGTGGTTCTGGTGGGCTCCAAGCGCCATGCAGAACTTTGAGTGTGCAAGTGTTCTAGCTCAACCCTTTGCAGCTCCCCCTCCTTGCTTCCCCCTTTTTAGGCAAGGAAGCCCTTCAGTTGGATGGGGAGCAAAGCCAGCCCAGGGCTCGGGAGGAACAATGACCAAAGAACAGACTGCAGCTTGTAAACCAAAACCTCCCTTGGGGCTGCTACTAAAAGGAGATCAGAGAGAATTCCTATGCCAGTAGGCATCTGGATTTCTCCCACACACGCACTCTCTTGTAGCTAGTAAATTTCTGGCCTGTCTATCAGCATGGTAGTGTAGTCACAATGCATTTATTTGCTCCCTCCCTGGGCAGGCGGCAGGGAAGCCTGGGCATGGAGAGCTGCACAGGGCAGAGCAGTACTGCAGTGCTGCAGGGCGAATCAGAGCTGCACCTTTCATCATCACACCGATGACACAGGTCAGGGAGCCCCAGAGAGATGAAAAGGATAAAGCATTGGGGAGTGCTTCTATTAGAGCACGTGTGCCCTGGCCAAAACGGCACACAGGTTGGCAGGCTGCCCGCACTGACCCACCCTTGCTAACCTCTGTCCAGTTGGTGATGGTGCAGGAAGGGCTGTTTATGGTTTATTAAGACATTTGAATTTGCACGGTTTGGCAGCCTCACATGAGCTATATGGAAGCAGCCACTATCGTGAAGGGCTTGATGGAAGAGCTGGATTCTGAGCTGACCCTGGAGAGCCCTGGCCGCAAGCGATTAACCAGCTAGGTGTCATTTTACACTCAGTTGCTGGAGACCAGGAATTGGGAGGAGACAGGGAGGAGCCTCTCTGGTCTCTAGAACATGACTTTTAAGTAGCTGTGTTTTGGCACGTTAGAGACAGCCTCTGAGTCTCATGTGGCATTCAGCACCAGAGATTTCTACCTCTGGGTTTATCTGTGGCTGCAAAAGCCCATTTAAAGGACTACATTGATTTCTTGCCTGGGCAGCATCTGTAATCTTTTTTATGAGCATCAAATCAGTACATGAGAGGAAGGGTGTGTTATTTACCTGGATGTATAGGTCTGTACTGGCAGACCATATATATCTTCAGATGGACATATGACATTTGTAAGCTATGGCAACTGCATTGCCTGGGATATTTAAACAGTATTGTTGAAAATGTTTTATGTTTGAGGGGAGCTTTATATGAATCTATCAAAAGCAGATGCCGGGGTGATGTACATGGCTGAAGGACTAGGTTGGAACAGGGCACATATACACCAGGTACAGTTTGAGGGTAATAAGAAATTTCCATTTTGGGATTTTCTTGCTGACCTAAATTCTATCTGTTCTTTTGAAGAAATATTTTGGGAAGGGTAAAAATTTTAGACTGAGTATGCCACAGCAGTAGCCATTTAAAAACTGCAAATCATCTAACCCTCCAACAAACAACTTGCTTGTGAAAAAATTAGCATCTCCCCCCACCCTCCAAATATTTATTTTTTACAAAGTTTTTGAGATTACTATTTTTTAAGTCTTGGCAGGTGAGACCAAGCTCAGGTCATCATGCAGAACAGGTGCAGAACACCCCGAAGCACCTCACAAACCACAACAGACAAGAGGTTCTCAGGGTGTATCAGATCACAAATGAAGAGGCCCAGTATTCAGGTAGCCACAGATGCTCCTGCCCTGACCCCGAAACCATCTCTTAGAACTCCAGGAAGGTAAAAGATCTGAATGGAGACATCAGTTCCTCTGAAAACGGACTCAGCACCCTCTTTCCTTGTATTTGCCCACCCTTTGTAGGCTGACTGAGAGCCTTGCAGTTTGCATTTGGAAACCAATAGCCAGGATCTGTCAACTGAACTTAAGAGGTTTGGCAGACAACAGTTTCAGTTGCAGGACTCCTGGAGCACAGCTCTGAGGAACAAAAGTCTAAGTGTATCTCTGAGCACTTCTTCTCTTAGCAGCTTCCCTGCTTGGTGCATTTTCCTTCTCTAAGGAAACCTTCAAAAATTCCTCCTACAGGGAAAACCTTTAATACTTCAGGCTAATGGGGAGGGCTGAGGTCTTAAAATAGCTAAAGCAAGAATAGAAAAATCTCCCCTTTTCCATTCCCCCTTTCACCTGCTTTCTCATTCTCTTGCTTTCCCATCTCAACCACCCAGCATTCAAATACACAGCAGTTCTTCCACATTATCCTTTTCTTCTGCACCAGCTGTCCAGCCATTTTGGAGAGTGTGGCTTTTGTGTCACCAAAGTACCTCCTAGAATGAACATTATACTGCCCAGACGACCAAGGAGTGTTCCAGAAGAAATCCCCAAGGGCTGCCAGACTCTCAAGGTTTGGTACTTGGCCCTCAGCATGCGTAGTGTCTGACCCACAGTTCTCTTTGTGTTAGCCTGGGAGCAGGAGAGTGGGTGCTGACAGTTTTTTCATTGGCTTTGGGTGGGCCAGGGGGCCTTTCAGCTGCACTTGCAGGATTTCACCACCATGTTGGAGAGCTGCTCCACTTTGGGGGTCCTCCCGACATAGTACAAGATAGTGAGTGGCTCCAGGTCCTGGGGAACACAGCAAGGCGAAGCAGATGCCTCAGGGTTCAGCGTGTTATATAAACCCAGCACCTGCAGGAACAAAGTAAATGTTGTGACAAGGTCAGGAATATGTTTAAGTTGGGTGAGAACAGGAAGGGGCTGCCAAGTCAACAAGTCTCTAGGTGTTTGTACTATGCTCATCAGAGGGCATTTCCCTGAGATGAGTAATACTCCCCGTCACTTCCTGATCATGGCCTGCTTCTAAAGGGTCTCACCTGCCCTGGCCTGACTCTTAAGAGTTTTTTGTTTGGTTGTTTTTTTTTTTCCTAATTGTAATACCCTTGCTCTCTGTGACTGATGCCTAAGGGTTGAAGGAGTGCAAGTAGTTGTCTCCTTTCATCTCTAATTTGGTACAGCAGTGTGTCACAATTTTTGCTTTTAACAAGGTTGGGTGTAACCAGCCTGGGGCCACGCTGTCTTGGATTCTATTAAAGAAACCAGAAGAAAGAATATCAGTGCTGCTTATTTCAACCAACATCTCCAGATAGCACTGGATGGATGCCAGTCCTCTCAAGTATCCACAATTCCCTCCCAGCTTTGAACTGTCTGAGGCCTTCTCCCTCCACTCCATCCTCCAAGTCATTACACTATAATACTGGAGCCAGGACAGTGTCCCATGGGACCCCACTGGATTCTTCCTCCCAGCTGGCCCCAGCCCACAGATGACTGTACGCTGCAGCCATGTAACCACTACAGAACAGTTGCCACATTTCTTGCCAGAGGTGACCACTTCTCAGCAGTGAGCATGATCTCACCTGCACTACTGTGGTCTCTTTAGTGCTTATCTGGTATAAACAACAGGGTCTGGCACATTGTATTTTAACTACTTTACAGTCTTTGGGGATGAGAGGTGCTAAGGATACATCTTGTTCTGTCATCCAGATCCATGTAATCACAGCTGTTGTGGTAGAAACTCACTGGGATCCTAAGTAAAGTACCCCTGGCTGTACCACAGGGTATCATGTGCTCTGGGGCCACTACTCAACAGCAAGTTAAACAGACTGGTGAAAAGTTTTCTTTTCATCATGTCTTTCCTAAGTGGTGCTGGCAAGCTGTCAGCAGCTATATTGTTCTAAAGTTTTCTTTGATCACTTCACTGACCTTAACGCTTGCTCATTTCCTTTCTTGCTTAAGATCATTAGGAGTCATTCTAAAGTCTCCTTTCTCTCACACTGATTCAGTCCAGTTACCTTCTAGAGAGCTTCTCAGGACAACCAGATGGTAAAGCTACATGCCCATTACCCTTTCAAAGCTGTTCATCCCCTTGCTTTGTCTTGTGCTTACTGCCCAGCATCTGTTCACTTCTTCATTCCCACAGAGCAGCTGTTCCCACTGATATTAGTCCTTGAGCTTCAGTGAACCTTACTGCTATGCAGACTCTCAAGCTGTCAAGAAAACGTTAGCATCTTTTCTGAAATATCATCTTTACCTAGTTATTTATTCTTCAGCTGAATCTGCTTTTTCCAGTAACTGTTCTAGTGAAATCTGAAATCAATTTGCTAGTGAGCTGTTGCATTATCTGGATTGCTGCCTTTTGTCTTTTGTGGGCAGAAGCATAGGATTTTCCTCCATCTTTTCCTGCTTCAGCAGTGGACTGTCTGATCTCTAATATGTCTTTTCCTCTTGATACTTTTCCTGTGCCTGTGCTATTCTATTACTTTTATTTTCTTCCACTCTAGCCAGGCGTAGACTGTATTCTTCCCAAAGACTGACCAGAGGTTGTGCCTAAGCCACCTAAAGACATTTGCTTTCTGCCAAGTTTTCACTCAGAAATCTCACTGCCTAGTAGCTTCCTCCTTGCTGTAGGCCAGGTAGGATTTATGCAGCTGGAAAGGATACCTGTGAGAAAGGAGATCTTACTGAATGGCTGTGTTCACTTCTGGAAGTGGACATGGATTTCCCTTCACTTTTGAGCTATAGCTGCCCGTTTAGAAGCAGATGGCAGACACATGCCATTGCACAAGTTTTTCATGACAACCTGGCACAGAGTGTAGAAAAGTCCTCTGTCCAGTGCAAACTGCAGGAGAAATTTAGGAAGAAGATAATTACCAGAACTGATGTTTGATGTGAACAATTCAGTTAATACTATGGCCACTGCCAAGTATCCTAAAACCATCAGTCCTGCTGTTTCACATCTTATCCAAGAGACAACAGCATCTTTCTCCTCAAGATTTGCCTGAAAGCAGACTCAGTACTGACTCCAAAGCAAGCACATTTTCCCTGCTGAACCACCTACGCTTTTTTCTGCAGTTTCCTTGGAATGTTTTCCACAAATATTGATCTGAACTGCTTATGCTGCTTTGAAGAGACTGGATATTGATCAGACTTAGGGAGGAAGAGACAATCACAGCCACAAGCCCTGGTGGGATAATATACTGGATGTACCGTGCTGTGCGTGGTGTCTGCGCTGCGAAGGTACGGACAGGGGCCTGAACAAAAGTTAGCAAAGTAGCCCTTCGGCTCGTGGACCCATTTCCAGCCAAGGTCCTGTCGGAAGTCAATGTACAGAGGACGCACGCAGCAGTTCTCCTCCAGGTTCCTGAAACACAGCAGTGAAACACAGTGAATCTAAAGGGGGACTTTACGTGCAGTTGTGAGATGCAGCTTCCTGAGCAGAAGGACTCGTTCCGGGAGTGCTGGTGGGACGTGGTGGCTGTGTGCGCTGGGTGCCAGGAGCGGCACACACCGGCAGTGGTGGCAGCGGTGGCAGCTCAGCAGCCAGGCACTGCTGGTGCTGCTGGCAGGCAGCTTTCCCACCGCCCCTCGAGGCAGCACCCAGCTGCTCCGAGGCAGCACCCAGCTGCTCCGGCAACTGGCAGCGGGCTGCGGCGCGGCCCCGCCCAGCCTGTGTTCCAAGAAGGTGCTTGCAGGTCTCTTTGAACCCGTGGCTCTGCCAGAAGCACACAGCAGCTCTGCTGAACTGGCCAGTGGCCCTTCTGACACCATGGTGACCCACAACCCCCTTGGAGGGCTCCGCCTTTTCCAGTGGCATGGAGTCTCACCTAGCCTGCCTGCCTCAGGCATAGGATCCGAGCCGGTTTCTCACTTACCGGAAACAGTAGTTGGTATCCAGGGCCCGTTTCTTTCTCTGGCTTCCCAAGACGGGGCTCTCCAGTCGATGTGGAGGTAACATCATCAAGATGAGGTGAGGATTATGCAAGTCTTTCTGCTTCTTCAGGCGTCCCAAGTCCCCACGGCCATAGTCATCCTCACTGTCAATGCCTTCAGAAACAGAGGATTCACAAAGAAGAAATCAGCATGGAGGTGGAGGATGCAACAAGACCTTTCAATACATTTAACACTCTCATGCTTGCTCTTGAACCAGCTTCAAGCACCATGTCCGCTTACTTCTTCCCTCACAGGGACCCCTTTATTTCTGGTGAATTTGACTGTTGCAGGCCTGAAATAGAGGCTTATGGGCCACCTGTTTTACCATTTGCAAACTGCTGGTGGGGCCATTAATCCATCCCACTCACTCCTGGCTTGAGTCCCAGGACAGGCAGGAAGATGAATGGTTTAAAGAAGATGTCAGATAATTGGCACTCCGCAGAACAGCCTCAGAAATGGAGCCTGTGGGGGCCAGTGGCTGCTGCCCAGGGCTGCAAGCCAGGAGGTTCCTAGTTCTTAGGCCAGCCAAGCCACTGACTCTCTGAGCCACCTCACACAGGATGCCTAACTTCCTTGTGTTTCAGTCACCCTAACTGGAAAGCAGAGCCTCTGTGGAAATCTGAGAAGGCATCAAGTTGAACTTCTCAGAGAGACACTGAAATATAAAATTATTCCTTTCTGCAGACACTCTTGCAAACCCACCCAGCCTGCCCTTATTTCTTTTTGTAACCTATGTATATAGTGGATATACCAATATAATGAACACACAAACCCAGATGTGTATGTTTTAAGACAAATGTTACACAATGTAAAATGCTCGAATACACAAAGCAAGGAGCTCATTTTTTTCTTTAGATGCTTGAGGCTTTCCTTTCCCCAACAGCCTCCCCTAACCCAGCTCTTTATCACCTTTGAACTTGATCTCCAGGACTTCATGCAAATTCTCCAAGATGTCCCCGTTGGGCTGAAAAGTATGGCAAGGACAGTGTATGCTAATTTCCAGGCCAAGGTTGGACTCTGCAAAGAAGATGACTCTGTGAGAAACAGTCTTTCTCAGCTGGGACAGCTCCTGGTGTAAGGAAGTTTTAAGGAAGTTTTACATGTGCTGTGCTAACTCCTAGACAGTGGATTGGTCTCAAAGTCAGGGATGCTATCATAGCTGAGGGGCAGAAGCTGCCTTTGGAAGAATAGGAAGAAAAATCCACCAGTTTCACCTTTGCCAAAAGCCTTGCTCTTGCTAAAAGGAACTTTCTGGAGAGGTAAGAAGGGTACTTCTTGTTACTTTTTTAAGGCTATTCAGCATCCAAAATAATTTGTGAGCTTCAAGGAGCTTCCCTGGGAAAAAAAAAGTATTTTGAAGAGCTGGCTTTTGGTCTCTGTTAAATCAGTTTTGCTACCCTCAGTTCCTATTATCTGGCTTCTGCTTAATGTCCGAAGGAGAAATCTGAAAATAAGCAAGTTGGATATGGACAAATAATTTTACTGGAAGCATTTTTCTCAGCAGCTGCAACCTCCTGTTTTGTTGAACTGCTAGCAGTCACACAGACTTTCCAGAGGCAAGTCTACTTTCATAATAACTTCCTGGACCAGTCATGCTGTGTGGGCCTGACTGAAGGAACGTAAGGCTCTTATGAAAGCTCCTTTTTAATGTTGTGCCATGAATTAAAACATCTGGCTTCCTGGGGCATTGACAAGGTGCCTAGCACCTTTTTTCCTCAGCACTATATATACTCTGTGATGTCTTGTCAGCTAGTGTACTTGCCCAGAGCTTGCTGCAGTTCCTGCCCAGAGCTTACTGCAGTTCCAGCTCTGAACTTCAGCCATCAGGACACAAGTTAGATTGCTTGAAATAGGAGGAGCCTGCAAGCTCAGAGCTTACCCTTCCAGGGAGCAGCTGCTTGCCAGTACCTGCATTCCAGTCTTCAGTGGCACCTAGCTTCTATCTGTGAGGCCAATCCAGCTGTGAGTCACGATGCCTTATGCTCCAGCTGTGAATGGGGTCAGTGTTCTTGCTGGGAACTGCCCCATAACTATCTGTTGGGCTGTCCAGCGGTGGCAGAGGTATGTTCTCTGCAGTGTTAAAGCCTCCATCTGTCTAGGTGTGTCAGCCTCTGGTATTTCCTCACCTTTATACCTGACAAGCTCTACACAGCTAAATAAACCAGGATCCTTGCTGCTTTTTCTCATACTACCTTTGCTCTAATTCACATGAAAATTTAAGCAAAGCGATTGTCATTTTCTATGGTCATTTAGACAAGCAGAGGGGTCCCCTCTGGGCTTAGTGTAAAGGATTTCCTCCAGAGAATGAATCCTCGTTCTGACTCAGCCCACAGAGCTACACAGAGGTGGGGCCTCCAGAAAAGAGCCAGGAATCTAGCAAATGTCACGCATTGAGGAAGCTCTCTGGAGGAAGGCTTGTTCTCAGGCTGAAAGAACCTGTCCTCTCTGTGAACCAAGCTCCTGCAGCAAGGGGAGCAGAAAGATACTTCTGTCAACATTGATCCCCATTTCTATGGATGCCTTGACACCCAGTCCAGCTAAGACCCCTACCTCTGTGCAGAAGCCACTCACGCACGGTCTCGGTGACATCGAAGGACAGCCACTCAGGGGAGCCCCGTGTCTGCACATTCCTGCCACTGAGGTACCGCTGCTTTGCTATGTGCTCATCTGGCCGAAGGATCTGTGTCAGAAGGAGTGGTAGAAAAAATCAGCCAGTGAAATGCAGAAGGAAGGGATAGCCTTCTTTTTTTTCTCCCACAGCTTGCTAAAAACTCATTCAGAAGGTTGGTCTTGGCAAGTGAGACACCAGGAATACCCTGGCTCAGGTGAGAATGACATGCTTCACAAACAACTTGAACTCCAGAGATCTACAGAATGCTTATTTCTGTGTCCTGAGCAGCCCACCTCCCTCAGTTCAGAATTGTTTTGGGGCACACATATAGAGGCAGAAGCACACGGCAATTCATTTAATGGATGGGTTTGTTTTTGTATACACCTGTGGAATATGGATCTGGATTTCAGAGTAGAACCACCAGTGGTAAATACAGCATCTTGCCACAAGTCACCTGCCCAGGAAGCCAATTTATTGAGTTCTCACTGTGGCATTTTCAGGTGTCCTACACCCTTCAACTTCTGTCAAAACAGACCAGGGCTGTCCAGGTTTGGAGACCTCTGCCTCTGCTCTGCCATCTCTTCCCACTTCCAGACGAACAACCACAGCACATTCAAGGTGTTCCTGCAGACCCCAGATTGACTCCACAGACCACTGAACCTATGGAGAAGCTCTGAGATCACTTCCTTGTCAGTTGTGTCATCTGGTGAAGAATTGGTCTGACCTGTGATGCTGGATTCCAGGAAGTCCTTAAGAACTACCACCCAAAGACAATTTTAGCTGCACTCTTATGGAAAGGTGGACAGACATGAGCCTGTGGGAGTGTGCTGCCTGGATGCTAAGCTGTATCATGAGGTGGTCCAGTTCAGCCTATTACCATTTCCAAGCCTGAACCAGACCTTATTCTGTCAGTCCCTAGGTTCAAAGAAAACTCCAGATAAGTACCGGGATTAACAGGTGGCCTGAATTGTGCTTCTGAGGAGCTACCGCTGAAAGGAACTATTTTTCTAGTAAGTCAGTGACAAGACAGAGAGCTCCATCCATTGGATTAGCACCAACTGTACTGCAACAGTCAAAGGAATAAAACTGCCAAGGATCCTACACAGGATGTGACAGAAGGGTCAGAGCTGCTCCACTGATGAGGGGCTCCCCTTCCAAGTGGGAAAAGGGCAGCACCACATCGTAAAAGGAAAGGAAGGTGACTGTATCGCTGCATATGGTGGAAGAAGCCTAGGTTACAGCATGCACTTTCTTCTCTCTCCCTTCTATGGCTCTGCACATATCAGTTGAGACAGCCATTAAGGAGTCAAGCTGTTCTGGGCTCAGACACTGGGGAAGGTGATAATAGTACTCACCTGGAAGAGCTCAATGCGCTGCTCACTGCGTTTGGAGCTTGGGTTAGGCACGCGCAGCACCCGAAACTCAGCCCGGAATAGGTTGGTGCTGTTCTTCTCTGCTGACGACACATTAAAACGGAACACATTGGAGGTGACACCTTTTGGACAAATGCCCAACTCATCTAGGAGAAAGAAATATAGAAACACTGAGAACCACATCTCTGAGGGGCAGGATCTCTAATAAGTATTGTTTGAGAATGAGCTTTCCAGTAGAGACCTGTCATTCAAACATCTTGCCACCTGTGAAGTACAGCTATCTAGCTCAAGATAACACTGGATGAATTCACTCAAATTTGGTCTACATTGCAACATTTTGCAAACATTCTCACTACTGCCATCGTTATTTCAATGCTACAAGATGAAGAACCAGTAGAGATCAACCACAGTATGTTTATTATTATGTCTTCTAACTCTGCTCATCAAATGTTGCTAATACTCAGGAGTTGGCTGCATTCAAAATGACAACCCCAGCCCAGGCAATGGGACCAAATGAGACTAACTTGCAGTTAGTGAGGCCTATTCCCAACAGCAAGGATGCTGTTATCCTGCTCATGATGGAGACATGAAGCCACATACAAAGTGATCCCTTTGCTGCTGAGTCTTAGTTTTTCAAACTTTGACATTGCCTCCTAGAATGGAAGCCACCCAGTGTCAAAAATCAGAAAGCATGAAGTGTCAAAGACTCTTTAGGGCAGTGATTATCCAATGTGTACTGAAAGAACTGGGGTTTAAAATATGTTCTCACTCATGACCTGAAGGAATTAATGAATAGTCCTTGGCCTGTGGAGATCATAGACATGGGCAGGAAATTTTCTGCTTCCATGTGTGCCTGCTGAACAGAAAAACCCATTTCACAGATGCCTCAAAAGAGAGGACGTAAAACCTCCAAAACAGAGTCCTCAAGAGCAAATAACACTCTCTTCAATGGGACCATTTTGGTCTCATGGAAGTCTTTGTTGTTGCTGTTGTTTCTCTCCTATTGACCTTGTTAGCCTTCAAAGCTCTAGCATCATGAAAGCTTCCTGCAAACTAGACATAGCAGCTCCTGCTCTACATCAACATGCAGGTTTGGTTGCAGCCCTGCAGAGCCTCTCAGATGACCTCTGACTGTTGTCCAATGCAGCAGGAGGCTCTTGTATCTACTAATAGTTAAGTTGCTTCTAAACAGACAAAGAGAAAGAAACAGAAAAACTGTCACCTGTTCCCAGACATGGTTCCAGCCTGTGACAAATAGGCTAGAAGCCCTAGCTGGAACAACCTTCAAGTTACATTCCTGAAGTCCTGCAGGCCTCTCTTTTGATCCCACCATCACTATCTCCCCTGAGAAACAGCTTCTGAAGATGGGATAGTGTGGAACAGCACCTGAGTGCAGAGGTTCACCTCCCGTGCCAGATTCTGGTTCCAGCAACACTGATGTACACTCCTATCAATGGAGATGAAGGTCTTCCTCTTGCGCTACACACAAATTCAACAAGCAGGACCCTGCCAGTTTTCAAATATGTGTTTTTAGAGTCCCGAAATTTTACTCAATAAGCTAACAACCAGATGCTGGCATTGGGCTTTAATTGGAGGAGTTTTTGTCATTAGCACTACTGAATAGAACAGCATTCCCATACGGGAAAGTCTCTAGCTGTTATTGAAGAGGTGGCTGTTCACAAATCCCAGGAGACCAGACCCCACAGCAGGCACGAGCTGGCCTGCTCAGCCCAAAAACCCTGCAACACAAAGAGTGCCCCCAGCCACACACAAACACCTACTGTGGGGACTTCACCCCTGCGACCAATTCAAGGTTTGATGCTGCAGAAAAGCCCAGCAGAAAACCCAAGTTCTCACTAAACCCAAGATCTCATTAAGTGCCCAAAGACACATCCCTAGCTGAAGTCTAACACTGATTACTGTTCTGTGTCCTCGAGCTAGGCAGATACTGTGTTTCAATAGCCCCTGAAGCTGCTTTGCACGCCTCGCCCTATTAATAGTGCTGTTAACAGCCTGCCCTTTCATTTCAGACCTGACTGCCTGGCCATAAGGGGTGTCCCAATTATCATCAGAAATGCCTTTGTGCATCAGACCACTGGTCAGTCTAGCTCAGTTTGTTTCCAGCAGTAATGCTTTATCAGATGATCTATTTAGAGGCTGCATATATGGTACAACAGCACAGAGCTGATGAGAGACAACTAATGATTTATCATCTCCTTAATGTTTTTGGCTAAATTAGACAGCCATGGTGGTAAGACATTACATCTATGGTATTTCACCTGCTGTCCCCACACTGTTTTCTACCTACTTCACCATCAAGGTGCTGGTCTTGGGAGACCTTCAAAGTGAAAACAGTAGTAGCTCTTTTCCCTTCCCTAAAAGTTTCATGTTCCCTTTGTATCCTGGGAACAAGCTCTCTGGGATGTGGAAATGGAGCTGCGTTCTGTGCTTCACTCTAAGCCCTGTGAGGCTGGAGCCCGTTTCTTATAGCACAGGGTTCAGGATACAGGTCTCACTCCCAGGAAACTTGACAGCTTTGGGACAAAGCACTTTTTTGCACGAGGTCATGGGCAAAGGGAGCAAGGGGATTTTTCAGGGAATTTGGTCCAGTCCCAGCTGAGGTGTGTTAATCACACTGGAATCCAGACCTATTCATCACTAGCACAGAACAAAGCCTGGAGGCAATATTCCTGCAAGCTCTCCCAGTCCACAACTCTCAGTGGTAGTAAGGAAGCCTGGAGACCAGGAATCTGTGACACCCTGTGCACCCATGCCTGGCTATGTCTGGTATGACATATCCTCACAACTGGACCCT
This sequence comes from Melanocharis versteri, assembly GCA_013397845.1. NCBI lineage: Eukaryota > Metazoa > Chordata > Aves > Passeriformes > Melanocharitidae > Melanocharis > Melanocharis versteri. The sequence goes on from VZTG01010346.1 coordinate 747,794, forward strand.
GCTATTACTGTGGAGTCGACAGCCCAGAGCTGTTCACTGCACCAATGATGAAACCAGTAGCCTCTTTGTGTGGATAATGTGATACAGAGAGCAGGTTCTTTTGGGAGTTTCCACCCTCCTACCACTGCTCTAAGTGACGTGCAGGCTCACCCCATGCTGCTGGATCCAGCAGAAACTGCTGTTGTTTGTGGCAAGCCCCAGGAAGGCTGATGGCTGTGCACTTCAAGTTTGATGAGAAGGAAGGGTAGGCTGTCTGTGAGCAGGTATTGCCTCACTCTGTATTATACCTCTGAATCACCAAGGTGTTTCATGCCAAAGCTGCATAACTTTAGAGAAAAAAGTTGATCCATCTGGAACTCTGCAGGTGGCAGGTTTGGAGGGAATAGATGCTTGGCCCTAGTGACCCATGACGTTAATTGCCTTGTCTCTCAAGCTGCCTTGGAAAATGGCATCTGTTTTTCCTCAGGAAGGTAAGCAAAAAGCTATTTGCAGGACTGTTGCAGATGCTTCCCAAGCTTGAACATAACCAAGTCAGTGGTTAAGGGGGTCTGAGTTTTATGAGATCCCTGAAGTGAATGGCTGGTCAAAAGTGAGTTATTCTCTGAAAGAAAGTCCCTTTTACTTCAGCCAGTCTACCTGAGAGGCACAGGGGAAAAGACCATTCTGGGAGTCACCAAGCAGCTCAGAGAAGGGATGGAGAACTTGGCTCTCCCCCCTGCAATTTTTGCTCCTCAGCTCTCCTCACTTTTGGGCTTTGCATCTTTGAAAAGGATTGGTTCTCTGAGCAAATATGACACTTGACTAATAGTCTGGAGCTAGAACAGTTTGTGTGAGTGTGCACACATTTCAGACTTGTCTGTATCATCACTGCAGTTCCTTCAATGGAGTAGTCCTCCCCTTCCCCCCCAGGAGATTGGCTTTGGCTCAGAGCATGCTCTTAGATCACCACCTGGCACAGTGACAGAGTCATGGGAAAGTTGAACACCAGCCACTTCTGAAGATGTGGGGCCAAATTCAGCCATGGTGTAAACGATGAAACTCCCCAGGTTTCAAAAAGAGTGTGTCTCTTGACACCACGATCTGTCTGGAGCTTGTCTCCCCCAGTGTGACCAAATTACAAAGTTCCCTCTTTCTCTGGGTGGTGGCATCTACACTGCCCACTCCCAGAAATTTAATCTCGGCACTACTCGGTCTTTTGAACCCACTGTCCCAGTGTCCTATGGGGACATGGGACAGGATCATTCATTTCCACAGGAATTTTCCCAAAGCCACAATCCCTGCTCATCACTCCTTTTCATGCATTGTTTCTTCATTCCACTTTCCCCTCAATTTTAGCCAAATCCACACTCCTAACTTCATTGGCCACTGTTGTGCTTTGTGTTTTCCCCATTTCGTTCCCCCAAAAATGCTAGAGCATAGTCTGGCTGTACTATTTTGCAGACACTTGGTCTTCCCATATATGTTTATAATTTCACAAATGACACTTCAGTAGGTCAAAAATGCTGAAATACAGGTAACCTTTGCCCTTTCTGTTCCTTGAATCTTGGTGTCTCCTGAGCTGAGAGCTAATCATATAACCATATGGAGTGCAGTCTGCTAGAGATTAAGTAAAATTTGTTGCATTACCACATTGTAGCTTATTCCAGCTCATCATATGTCAAGATTAACATAAACCTGGCAGAGTAACTGCATTCTGAGACTGCCTGCACTAAGTCACAGCTCCTCCCCAGAACTGCTGGTGTTCAAATCTTGTCCCCAGGACTGCACAACATCACAGGAGAACACCCTGGATAGTGGTATGACTGCATCTTCCAATTCCTAAGGAATCCTAAACAAACCAAAATGACTGCTTGTGCCTACATGTGCTCAGCATCTGCAATCTGCTTTGGGTTCATGTCTGCTCAGTCTCTGTCTTTCCATCTGCTCAGCTTCTGCACCTGAATCTGTTTAGTGTCCACATCTGGGCCTGCTCATCATCTGCTCCACACCTGCTCAACATCTGTCATGTTTCCTCAATGCTTGTGTTCCCTTGGGGGTCCCTTTGGCATCACTGTCTGCTTTACACCTGCTCAGCATCCCTGCTGTCTTCTGCTCCCTCTCTGAACACTCACACTATCTGAGTAACACCTCCATCAGTGTCCTCCAAGCAGCAGTCTGTTCAGCAAGTGCCTCTCCACCTTCTCTACTGCCGGCGCGGGTGCTGCACGGACCGGACAGTTGCCTGTATCTCTGCGGCAGGCGCTGGAGCTTCAGCAGGGAGGCCGTCTACCTGCTGTCACCCAAACACCAGACCTGCGCCGTCCCTCAGCCCGGTGCGCAGCATTCACCCCGCCGCCCGCGCGGCTTCCCCTCCCCGCCTTGTCCCGATGTCAAGGCTCTAGGCACGGGCTTCTAGGCACGGGCTTGGCTCGCCGCTGCCGGCCGGGGCCTGGGCCGATGCCGCTCCCGGACCCTGCCACCCACCGTCCCCACTGCCGGCCAAGCCCCGCGCCGTCCCGNCTCCGCCCCGCCGGGGAAGCGGCCCCTTCCGCGGGGGCCCGGCGCCCCTCGGCCCCGGCTGGCCGCCCCTCCCCCGCCCCCGGGATCCCGGGCAGTCTGCCCCGCGGGCGCGGCACCCCGGCCGGCACGGGGGGAGCCCCGCACTTACTGTGCTCGGGGAGGCCCTGGATCATGTCAAATTTATGAATCTCTTTGGCATAGTATTCGGACTCGGTGTTGTCCTGAGAGCAGCTCTCTTCCTTCTCCTCCTCCATCTCCTCCAGCAGCTCCCGAGTGCTGTTATAGAGGGCCAGGATCTGGTAGGGCACATGGGCCGGCCCCACGGTCTCCGGGGGGCTGGTGAGCCGCAGCTTGCTCAAGATCTGCCCTCGGATGGCCTCTACCCTCTTCTTCTTGATGTGGTCCAGGTCCAAGGTGGTGCAGGAGGACAGCGAGAGGCTCACGGTAGCGAAGCTCAGCAGGGAGAGCAGTACCAGAGCCCTTTGCACGTACATCTTCATGTGCGAGGGGGTGGCGGCGGGGGCCTCCAGGAGAGACCCCCGAGCGGCGGCGAAAGGGCGCGGGGGACCGGGCGGTGTGCTGGCGGCAGCCTCCCCAGAACCCGCAGGCTGAGGCTTGGCGAGGAGGTGCATGAACTCACTGCGCCGTGCGCGACTCAGGACTTCCAGGAAGAGCTGGCAGCGCTCCGCAAGGAGAAGCGGCAGGCGCCGTGCCTCGCCGCGCCGCGCTCCTTCCCCATGCGCCGCCC
>VZTG01010346.1:751379-777043 GCA_013397845.1 Melanocharis versteri
GGGGGCTGCGGCGGGACTGGGGGCCCCGCGGGCCGAAGGACGGTGGCGGCAGGGTCAGGGCGATGCCCCTCGGCCCTGAAGGCAGGTGGCAACGAGAGCTCCGGGGGGTGCCCGGTCACGGCAGCCCTCGCTGCGGTGAAGGGGTTGCGTCGGGCATCCGCTGCCCTCGGAGGGGGCCAGGACCACAGGCGGGAGACAAAGCACCGGCCGTGGATGGGGTTATTATTCATAACCCGGGCCTATTCGGGTCTCTCTCCCGGGGCGTGCCCTCACGACGGCCACACCGGCCTCCCACCTCAGTGCCGCGGGCTGGGCCCGTGCCTGCTGCCCCGAAGACCAGGGAGGGGTTCCTGGTCCGTGGAGCGAGCGAGGGCCCTTCTCTTGGCATCACCTGGACCCTGCCCTCAGCACCCAGCCCTTCTCCTGGGGCCAGCAGAGGGGCAGCCCCTGAGCCAGCGGCTTTGTGCCTTCCCAACCCATAGCAGCCGCTCGCAGCACGGGCTGCCCTGCCGAAGGAGCCGGCCAACCCGCTGGGTTGGCGGTGCGTTGGAAAAGTGGGGCAGGGACAGCTCCTGCGGGGCCGTGGGCAAGGTGGGATCTGGGCAGAACTCTCTGTGGAAGCAAGTCCTGGATCTTCATGCTCTGGGAGAAGTGGGGCCCTGGGTGCATGTGGCCCCTTGGAGCGGTGGTGTCCAGCAACAGCAGGCAACAGCACAACTGGAGGCATCTGGAAACATCAGGCACAGCTGCAGGGAGCCTTCCCTTACCTGCATGTTCAGGGGCCTTGGGCTGGGAGAGCACTGCAGGCTCAGAGGACAGTGGCTCACCCAAGATATGGTGTGTGGAACAGGTTGACAGGAAATCCATGGGGCAGTTGGGGGTGCTGAAGGCCCTGTGAGCCATTCTGTGAAGCTCTAAGGAGATGTAAGGGTGAGCTGCTCACTGCTTGTGCTTTGCTTGGGGAAGAGGAATTAAGAGTTCTTTGATGGAGCAGACAAAGATGTAATAAGATCTAGTGGCTCCAAGATGATGTCAAGCAAATTTTGACTCGAAGTAAGATGCAAATTCTGACTGTTGATGTTAACTATCCATGGAATATTTTTATGTAGATTGGGATGGATGTTTCTAGAGCTCCCCAGGCACTTCTGAAATGAATTTTGGATGCTTTTCCACACTGGGATCTCCTCTACCCTGCTGCCAGGTTGGACGTCGCACTAAATGCAGTTGAACTGATTGCTTTGGACTCCAGCAATCCATTTGCTACAGTGCCGCATGGTGAGTTATTAGTTAAGATGGAGATGAGTACAGAAATTATAAGAAATTACGAGAGTTCCCCAGAGGCTGGTCCTGGGCCCAGGTTTTACTAATGATCTTGGCACGTCAAAAGGGATGTGCTAATGAAATTGGCTGCTTATCTAAAACTGGAGGCATTGTCAATACAGGAGAGGACTGGGATATCCTATAGGAGGGGGTAGGCAATTTTGAAGGCAAATACAGGAGAAATGGGATGAACTATGATAGTACAAAATGCAAGGTTATGTTGCTAATGGCTGAGATCAGACTCTTCTGTTACAAGCTGACAGTGGGGGCTTACTGCTTGGAAGTAATAGTGGGGAAGGATGTAGGTGTCCTGCTGTTTCCAGTATTGGACCACTCATTTTCTGCTCCAAGTGTTGCTCTGTGGGTTGAAAAGAGGTGGGGAAGCTCTGTGGTCTGACATGCACTGGAAGTGATGCTGGTGGCTGTGAGCAGCAGTCATCAACAGGTTGCACATCTTGTACATGCTGGAATCCAGCTAGGCTGAGGGAGAGCCTGACAGGGCTACTGAACATGTGAGTATCATAGGAAATATTTTGCACTTGGCAACTCTGGCTGGGGTTTGACAGTCTGAGCTGGGGCTGATGTAACACGAACAGCATCTGTTCTCATGGAGATCAAGATGGGCAAATGTGTGGGCCTTCGCTGCCTGTCAAAGCCCCTTCCAGAGGAAGGAACCTCTTGTTTGAAGCTTTGCTTGTTAGGAGATTTTATTCTGGAGCCTAAAGAAATAAAAATATTTGCAGTTGTTTCTCTCCTCCAAAACGCCTTAGAGATGGGGTTGATACTTGGGAGGGGTGTGGAGGAGAAAAATACTGCAGAAAAATTAAACTGAGATGCTTGGAGCTGCCAGCATGCTACTGGTGTGGAGCAAGCTACAGCAGTACTCTTTGCTGAGTGCTTTGCTTCCCAGTGGAAGCTTAATATTTTAATGAATTGGCCCATATCAAAATCAGGAGTCTGGCTGGCTGCCTGATGTGGAGATTGGGTGAGGAAGAAAGCGCAGTGCTGTGTCACTTGTTGCTACTGGAATTGCCCTGCATCCCATAAATCCTACTGCTGTCAAAGAGCTGCTTTAGAAAACCTTTGGCCACTCTGAATAAGGTGGTCATTGTGCTACCATGTGTGCTTTCCACCATAGCCGTAGCTTTAACTACGTGTGTGCCCTTGCTCTAAAGGGGGTCTAGGACCAGAACCATATGGGAGGGCTCAAGTGTGATTGCTTTCCCAGACTTTCTCATGGACAGGAGGACTGGACACAAGCTCTATTCATATGTCTGCCAGTCAAAGAGTAATCAACAGTTAACAGCACTAGTGGGGGACTCTGTTAGTCCTATTCTGCGTGATCGGGTTTGTGTTGAAACCAGATGGAGAGAGTCCATGCTTAGATGTGAGAACTTGTCCGTGAAAGGAATGCTTGCGTAGTTCTTACTTGCTGTTCAGCTGAGAGGGGGTGGCAGCAGTGTGATTTACAGTGAGGGCAAAACCAAACAAGTAAGGCAGACTGTGAGCTAAGAATACACCTGAAACTGTACACTGGGAAAGAGAAACCCTGACACCACAGACCTGAACTGGACAGAAAGCAAGCACTGAAAACAGCTTTGGACAACCACAGCAGCACCAGACATTTGTCCTCGTACCTGGCTCCTTCTTGGTTGGTTGAGTGGAGCCAATCTAGGCCCAGGGTCAAATGCTGCCTGTGGTGTCACCAGCAGGACAGACGAGAATTAAACTGTTCAGAAAATGTGGCCCCAACGCTTAAAGCAAGCAAAATCCACTTTAGCCACAACATGAAATGATGGATGAAAACTCTTTTCCTCCTTTTGCCCTCCCCAAGCAGGCAAAACTGTCAGGGTAGGTGACAAACCCCATTCCAATAAGTGGAGTCCAGAGGGACTCAAGGTAGGACAGATTTTAGGTTTCACTCTTTCTGCACATCTGCTCTTTTTTCTCATTGAGAATCTCTGAAGTCAGAAGTCAAAATTCTGGGGCAAGGCTCAGTTCCCCAAGCCCTTACATGTTTTCTTTCCTGCACATGGACTACACCCTCCCTCAACTGGCCTGAGACTTCTCTCCCTGGGGTAGGCAGCAAGCAGCACAGAGTATCTTGAAGGGGAGCTGGGAAGTACAGGTGTACTGTCTGGGATGGGGACCCAGGGGAATTGTGAGGAGAAGCTTGGAAGGGGAGGGCAGTTCCAAACAAGTGAACACACTGGTCATGCTGCTTCATGATCTGTCTGTCCAGGATGGCACCCTGTATGGCTCTACCCTGGCTCTGGGAGGATCACCCTGCCAGCTACCTGTGTGGGAGCACAGCTGGCAATGCACTCCTACCCAAGGATTCCTACCCCAGGGATGCCTTCCTGTGTTAGCAGACATTGCTCTGGATGCTATCATGCTACTCTTAGGATGCTCCTTTTCTGATCGAGAAGGTCAGCTGTAAGTGTATCGTAACCCCAGAGCTACAGTCCCCTCTGTCTCCTGGCATCTGTGTAGCTGTGTTGTTGCAGCAGCTCTTTAGAGGAGTTGGGGAGAATGGGGAAATGCAGGGCCATATTCCCACGGCCCTGGTGGCGAAGCATGGGGCTAGGTGCAAACTGCCCTCTCTACTTCCTGAATGCTTGAATCTGTAATTAAAAGAGAAGAACAAAGTATATGGAAGAGCATAATTTCATAAAGCCCAGCGAGCCTGGCTTCAAAAAAGGAAAATCAAGTCTCAGTTACTGAATTCCTTGAACATGTCAAGGTTTGTAAAGGGAGATAGTATCTTTTATTAGGCCAATTGATACAGCTGGAAAAAACACACAAGCTTTCAGGCACAGAAACCCTTCTTGTATGTTTTTTCCAGCTATATCAGTTGGTCTAATAAAAAGTTATTACCTCTGCCCACAAATCTTATTTCACTTAATACTTAGATCATCACAGCACAACTACTTGAACACGTCAGTAGGAATGGAAAAAAGGAGAATTATTTGATACAATTTATTTAGATGACTTAAAGTTCCTCAGCCAAACCATGAGCTTCAATGAAAGCTAAGCAGGTATGGAGTGAAATCTGGTGCCTTTAGTAAAAGGTCTTCCTGGGAGGCTTAAAAGTTTAGACTTATAGAGTCAATTTTCATCACGGCAAAGTGTTAACAGTGTAGTTTGTGGTGTGGTACGGTTCTCTATTGTAGCAGCAGAAGAAATTATTTAGGCTAATGAGGATGGGTGAAAATTGTGAAGAACGTGAGATAGCAGAAAAAAATATAGGCAAAGGGACAAAGTACTGGAAAACCGAATGTTTATTAAACATGTGGAGCTAAAAACAGATCTATTTACAATTAATCTGTACATCTGTCCAGCCAAGAAACAGGCTGGGGTCGTTTTATACAGCTCAGTGGAAATCTCTGCACAACTCACGGTTGAGAAGCATGTGTGTAATGATCGTTGTGCTTACATTTGATCCTTGGCACTGCCTCTACCCTCGGCTCTGGGGACCGGCTGCCCCATCTGGAAAGCTGTTAGAGAGCCAAGGAGAACGGGGAAGAGCATCTGAAGCCATCAGGAGACTTTGGCAAAAGCCTCTATCAGGAGACAGATCTGCCTTAGTGGGAACTTAAAAAGTGTCTTCGGCAAAAAGCTGGTGAAGGCAGAGCGTCAAGCTGCTCCTGGCCTGCCCCACTGCATGTGGAATTAGAAACGGCTAACGGAGTACCCGCGTGAGGTGCTGCAGCACCGGTGTCACCCTTAGGCCAAGGTTTTGAGACTGCTGCGGGGGTGGATATTTCTGTGGCTGCCAGGCGCCGGGTGCTCGGGGGCGGCGGCCGGGCGGNTCACACCTGCGGCAGGCGATGCTTCTGCACTGGGAGGGCACCGCGCCTCGCTGCGGGGCGTGGCGCGACGGCAGAGCCGTGCCTTGCGTTCTGCCCCCTGCAATGAAACAGCTTTTGTCAGTAACTGTGTGTCTTCTGCTCCTTCGTGTTTCCCCCTGCGCTACAGGTACTAAAGATGGGCCGTCGAGCCCGCCAAGACCTCTTTGCAGACGGAAATCTCAGCAGGAAGAATTCCCCGTCTGCTTCTCTTGGAGAGGTGGGTGTCCTATCAGGAGGACTTGTCTGTTATCCTGCTGGTGTCTCCAGTGGAGAATTATTAATTTTTTCTGAGATTCCTTCCTGCATGGTGTGCTTTGCCCTTTGAATTTTGTCCTTAGATTTGGGACTCATGTGACTGCCCTCTCCCTTTCCTTGTGTTGCCGTTTGTATAGTACTTTCAACACAGGGTCCTATCTAGGGCTATGGTTTCTCACATGTCAAGTATGGAGAGTAGTATACAGGACTTGGGGCCTCTCCCTCCTGTGCATGCATATATTCCTGATATTAATTCCTAGAATTAAAATATGAGCAGGCGCATCATTTTGTGACCAGTTTTGCCACCATCTATGGTAGCAAGTCAGAATACAGGTAAACAGATGCCTTACTTTTGTGCTTTGCTTTGCTAGAGCCAAAGTACATTATCTGACATGGTCTCTATCAAGTTTGTGTAGTGATGCTCTTTTTCCTTTCCTCTGTGCACAGCTACAAAGGTTGTGCTAAGAGCCAGCTTTGCAGCATCTGAGACTTTTCCTTGTGAGTAATAATGTGCAAACTCAGCTCTTGTCTTTGGAGGAAAACTTTGGTTCAGAGGCTGTTCTATCAGTACATCTTCAAATAGCAGAAGGGGGTCAGGAACCCCTCTTCCTCAGGAGAGTGAGGCAACATCCTCAAGTATCCAGAAATAGATCTGAACTGTTTCAATTCATTTTTTTTTGCTTAGTGTTGCAGAATGCTGAAATTCTTCCTGGAGGCTTGCTCTTGGATGTTAGCATGGCTTCTCCACAGGCATCTCCTGCTAGAAGGAGCACCTCTCAAGAAATGGCATACCAGTTTTGCTCCCTGACACATACTAGATGGACAAAAGTGTCATCAGACTTCCACCTTGTTGACAGTGATATTTGTTTAAATGAAGTGATGCTTAACTTTTTGCAATGCCAGTCATTGGTCTCCAGCATACCACATTCTTGGCTTCTTTAAACTGGAAACCCATTTTGCCCTGCTGGCCACCTTGGCACCAACTCTGCTTCAAGCTACTCTGCTCAGAGCCCGAGGACCTTCTGTCTTGGAGTGACTACTCCCTGATTCCCTGTGCAGTGGCAAAACACTCCTATTACACTGAGTAGCTGTGTCCCAGACATCTGTGCCAAAATGGCTGGGGGGGCCATTTTTCCTTTGAGACCCTGTGATGCTGTTGGAAATAGCACTGTTACAGCTTAGCTTGCAATAACACCTCATAGAGCAGGCTTTTTTCTGGAGAAAGTATGCTCTTTTCTTTTGATAGGCATAACAGAGAATCATCTCCCACCTAGGGATTCTCCCCTTGGGTATGCTGTAGGCATTCAGGATGGATTCTGTGAGGGAATGTGCAGAAGATGCAATTTAAGAAGCAGAAGTAACTGTGGACCTCATAGGTAAAGAAAGTCTTAAAGAAACCAGCAGATGGTTTAAGGGGGTGTGATCATTAGTTGGTCTCCAGATCAGGATGGCTTGCTGTCAGATTGTTCTCTTGCTGGAACTGGCTATCCTAGTTCATGAGCTGATTCCCTGGTTTTAAAGAGACCAGAGCATTATGTAGAGGTGCAGCTGATGGACTGTAACTTACTGCAGTTGTGCTTGTGCTTACTGCTCCCATCACTGCCATTACAATAGCTGGGAAGAGATCATAGGGGCTTCAGGCCTTGGGCAACCCTGAAGAAGGCTAAGAAATATTTACAGTGTTCTCTTTGAAAGCAGTGAGCTTTTCAGCAGCAGAAGGGTTAGGACTTTCATGCCTTACAACATTCAAATTTGTTTGTACTGGATCTTAACCACCAGCAAGAATCGTTTGTGTCAACAGTCTCCCTTCAGACAGGTCTTTGTTGCTAAATGTTTGTATTAATCGAAAACCTTGGAGCTACTGGAAGAAAGACAAAATCCACCGTAAATAATCCTCAGCCTTTTCCTTCACTCCAAAATTGGAGGCTTTTTATACATGACCATATTTGTTACCAAAGTGAGTATTTAACAGAACTAATACTGTTTTTTCCTTCACCCTAGATTGGCAATCACTTTTTACTTTTCTGGAAGCTTGGCCTTGGTTCGCTGTTAAGTGGTGGGGTCAGCTGTTACAATGGATGTCTCATTCAGCCATCTAGTCATCTTGAAACCTTTATAAGAAATCTTCCCAAAAGAAATGCAAGATTAAAAAAAACAGTCTTTTTTTTCCCCCTGGAACTGATAGTAGTGTAGTTAGCCCTATTTAATTAATTTCAGCATAGAAGGTTTTATTCTTATTACTGATTTTGAAGACAAAGGGGTTTGTCTTAAACCTTTGCCATATTCACACCCTCATATGCAGTTTCACATTCAGGTTGGTGATTTTGCCTTCAGAGGTTTCTCAGAGTTTTAAAACTGGTTTCATTCACCTTGACGTCTTCTTAATTTTTTTTTTTAATTCCATGCCAATCCACCCAGTTTCCACCCATCTCAAATTTCTGGTATGAACATACCATTTGTGCTATTGTTCAGGTCTTTTCATGACACTAAGAAGCACCCAGGAAGTGTTTTCCAGTCAGAGCAGCTTGCTTGAAGGAAGCAAAAAGTACCTGTCTATCCATGTTTCACCATCTGGGCTTATTACAAGGAAATTCACTTTGGGGCTGAGCAATTACTGTAATTAAAAAGATCTTTGTTTTGAAGTCAATAGGCAAATCATCTGACTTGGAGCATAGATTTTATCAGGCTACTGCTGATCTCTGCTTGGCCTGGGCTCTTTCTTCCAAAAGAGACTCCAAACTGTATTGCTCTATACAACAAATGTGTTGTTAAAAACCCCTTCCCCAGGGCATAGTTGCAATGTCTTGTGCCTTGTAGCCTAATATTCTTTCCCCAAGCTCTATGAAAACACTATGATATCTTAGTATTTTTTCAGCGCCTGTTGTACGTATGTATCTCCCACAAGAATATTCTTAACTGCAGCAGCAAATCTGTAATTCCTCTCTATTTGATAATTCCCATTCTGTGTGGAAGTACTTGCATTATCTTCAAATGTAGACCTCCTCAAGGGGCTCCTGAAAGGTCACAAAGCTCACACTCTGCCATCTGACATGCAGAGCATTCCTGCCTTTTCAGAAGTACAAGTACTAACAAACAACACTGCAGCTATGTGTTATTTCACCAGGCAAGATGGAACATGAATATTTGCTGTAATTGGTGCAGTCGGCACCCTCCTGCAGCAAAGGCTGTGTGCATTCCTGGCCTTCAGAGCTCCTTGGCAATTCGGCAGGCACTTCTTGGGCACCCAGGGGAATATGCTGTAAGTGGGAATTCCTAGAGATAAATCTGCTTGCTGCATGCCAGAACTCCGCATTTCAAACATTCATTTTCAGAGGGGTAATGTATCTTTTTTTCCATTGAGAGGCCTTTCCCATCCCCTGGCTTGATGTGGTACATTTACTCATCTTGATGCTATCAAGTTTCTGACAGAATGGGAGAAACTCAAGCTAGTCATGTTATTTGTATAATGGGAGGGACAGATCTGATATAGTGAGATCTGTTGAAGATCTTTGCTATCCCATCCTAACAGGACTTATGGACACTTTTATAGAATAAAAGTCAAACCTTTTTCCTGGCTCTAACATCACTGCACCCAACAGCCTGAATGCTGGCTTGATGACATCCATCAGAAGAAGCTGTTTGGCCAGGTTTGGAGCTCTTGATGAGATTGATTTGGAAAGCTGAGTGGAAAAGTCTTTTAAAAAAATGTATCAGCAGATTTTTCCTTTCCTGTTTCTTCTCTCAGCAAGAGTGAACTATTTGCTGTTCTGTAAGAAATCTGTATGCAAAAATATTTTAATGTTATCCTACTTCCACAGTCTATTTTCTCTTTATCCTTCAGTGATGTGATCCCCTTGGGACCTTGTTCAAGGGTTCCCTGGTTTCTGCCTCTCACAGTCTCAGTATGATTTTGCCAGCATGTCTCTGGCAGCCCTCTGTAGATCCTTTGAGTGGAGACTGCTGTACTAGGCAATGGCCAGCCTAAAGGATGAAGGTTTCCCCTATTTTGAGAATATTTCCACACAGGTAGGACAAAATGACTTTATATCAGGGTTTGCCCAAAAATCAAGTTCTCTGCTGGTTCTCTCTGCCACATTTCACCACAGCCTGGGGAAAGGCTCTGTGCTTTCACTTCTGAAAGTATGTTCTTCTCTTGTTGTCCTAGCTGGTATGTGTAAGCTTGCTTATGTAGTTGTGGTCCTTGGGTGGTAGTTAAAAAGCATTTCTTGCTGTAAAAAATACCTTATTCAGCATAGATCCAGGTAGACAGATGAAAACTTGGGCCACCTCTGTTGCATATTGGAAGGATGTTCCCACTGGTGAATTTTGCAAAGGAGCTATCTGGACTTCCATCACCTAGTTTACAAACACTCCTGGCAGTGATTCTTCAGGCTGACATCCAGGCATTTTTTAAATAGGACTCCATTACCTAACCCAAATGGGTAAATAATAAAATGAAGAATTGCTGAGGGTGAAACCCACGTGGAAGATTGCTCTAAAAAGTGGTTATTTAAATGCTTTTCCAACATGTGTTGCCCAGCTGGATTTTCTTCCATGCTAGCGCAAGTCTTGTACCACTTGGGGTCTGTACATCCAGAGAAGCTTAGGTTATGTTGGACTCCACAGAAGCCTTTCTGCTGTTGGCTGTGGGAACAAGCAGGCCCCTGGCTGACAGATATACACTTCCAACAGATTTTTACCAGTTGGGCAAATCTGATTTCATTTGTGCTGCTCATTGGTAAGGACACTTTTGTACCCCAGCTGCCCTAACTGGCATGTAGCCCCCTCTGCTCTTGTCATAGTAAGATCATAAGACCAGATGACAGCAAAGACACAAAATGAACTCAGATACCAAACCACTTCCATTAGAGATATATGCAATTTATGAATCTCATGGCTTCTGTATTCCACAGGAGAGATGGTTTAGTCCAGAAGAAAAGTCAGGTGGGTTGGTGGAGTGTTTCCAGCCATCCTATGCATACTCTTGGTGTAGGGTCATAGGTCAATCTAGGATACTCTAGGTTCTCCCCCTGAGTGATTCTGAACACTGTGATTTCTAGAATAGCATAGACATTATTGGGTTCTTAATTGCCTCCTTGCATTTGGTACCTAACAGCACTGGTTGTTGCAACTGCTGGTGCTGACATTCTGCTTATCTAAAAGGTTCTCAACCAGTTTGCAACTTTTGCAGTGATTAACAGGTGGATTTTCTTGAGTTACCTATCTACCCCACAACCAAGCTGCTCCCTTATACTGTAGTGTTAGCTGAAGATCATCTGCTGAGGCACCATAGTCAGCTATGCCTATCTTATGCTAACTGCTATAGCTTGTGCTGTCAGGGGAGAATCTGAGGTTGCCTTGAGAAGCAGTAGCTTCTGAAGAAAGGGCTGTAGCCTGCTGCAGTGTAAAACCCCTGGTATGACTGGTCCAGCATCAATTCTGGTCTCTGGCATGGCTGCAGTGACTCCATATGAATCTTTCTAGCATCCTACACACCTGAATAATTTGAGTTTTATCATGCTATAGGGAGAATGAACCAAGTCTGTTCCATTCTTGCTCACGTTTGGTTTTTTTTTTTCTTTAAGTATCACGGTTGGCATATGCATAAATGACTGGATATAAAACGTTACAATGGTGGGATCAACTTTATGCTTTGTTCAGATGAATAAGGTTGCAAAGCACATGGTGCAGGACAGCCATAAATGTCAATCTTCAAGCTATTTTGTGCAGGCTTCCATAGTGCTTCCTTTCCTTTAACTTCTTTCTCTCTTTTTCCCTCCTGACCCTTCTAGGATGAAGACTCTCAGGAAAAGGTTGACCATGTAAGACTGGAGGTTTTTTGGTAGATGCTGGCTCCTCTGAAGGGGACTAGTAGGATTAACCTATCATGTGTCTGGAGACTACCTTAAGAGGGTACTCTAGTAGTGGAGAATAATATAAAGTTTGCTTTGGATGCAGTACCTTTCCTGCATCCTCTGTTTCTGTTGCTGACAGGTTTTTAATTATCTTTGTAACAGCTGCTCTTATCAGCTGCTCCATCTTGTTTTGAGGTCACAGATGTATATGTGGCCACTGGAAAGATGCTCTATTTTCATTTAAAAGTCAGGGCAGCAATTAGCTAATAGAGTACAAACCTGACTGAACCTATATTGCTGTCTGGTATGGTCAGCTTGCTCTTATAACATGAAAACTTGTCTTCAGGGGTGATGAAGTCTTGCTGGTGCCCCAGAGGAGAAGGCCAGGCAGTAGTAACAAGGACATGTGCCTTTGTATTTTCTATGAGTCTTTACTTTTTATTGCACCAGCACTGAATGCCAGAATCTGTAGTTAATAACGTCATAGTGCTTCTTACCAGGCTCCTATTACACCCAGAGAAGGAATACACATATCCTTTCTTATTCTGCACCAAAGCTAAACTATGTCTTAGCATTAATTTAGCATTAGAAGCCAGGATGATGCCACTCAGAACAACCTGAGAACTTCTACCTGTTTCTGTTGAAGTCTCTGGGCTAATTGCCTTGCACTCTTCCTAACCATGGAATTGGTGTTGCCCATTTTTTCCTGCCTAGGGTTGCTCTCTGTATCTGTTAGATAATTAAAACACCTTCTCCTCTGCTCTTAATTCCTTCTGCTGAAGGACCACTCCAGTACTGGTAGCACAGTAGATTCACCTGTGAAATTTAAAGCCCAGAAAAGAAACCCGTATCACCCATCTCATTAATTCTGGCCTCAGAAGGGTATGCTCATCACAAGGAGTCAAGACTATTCAGATTAGCTCAGTTTTCTCTTGGTAGTGCAAGAGATGATATTGTAAAAAAGGTCCACTGGGTTTATTTGGCAGTGATGGATGCTTCAGGACTATGCCCAGAGCACTTTTCCATTTATCAGGCAAAGAGACCTCCCACTGATGGGTATAGTTTTGGGGACTGGTTGCCTAATAGAAATTTTTACTGATAATTGATCTAATCTTCCCCCCGCCCCCTGCCTCGCTGGAACCAGTTCTTACAGTCATTTCACTGGAACTAATTCCACCTCCATACAGTGCCCTAAATCATTGATTCCCAAGGTCTGCTGTTGAGTGCTGACTGGTCACATGCCAGAGGCGCCTTCTTGCTTCTGGCTGCTAAATTTCATTAAAATAACTATACTGATGTGACTCTTCCACATGAGCAATTGTTGCTTCAGGGATGTTATGCAATGGTGCCTGGCAAGGAGATTTTACTTAGCATGAGGGGATCCCTGCTTTGAAAACCCTCTTGTTTGGGTAATTCCTCTGTCCTTTATTCAGGCTTATGCTGTTAAGCATCACAGTCACACTTTATAGTATTTTTCCATTTGTAAAAGTCTGTAAATGGTATAAAATGGTTAACGGAGTGTTCAGAAATGTGACTGATCAGTAAGCTGCTTGTAACTTATATTACTGTATGCTTACAAGCTTCTGCTAATTGTATAATAAGTCTCTTCCAAATCAATTGTTAGTGGAACTTTATGTTACAAAGTGTGATTCAAATCTTGTTGCAATATATCCCTCCCTTAGTTATTGCCTGGCCAATCTGAAATACTTGGCTTCTTGAATCATTTGTCTGAAGTTGGCCCCTTTGTCCCTCTGATGGCTCATATAACCCTTCTCTGAACTCCCTTTGGGCTTTGCTGAGTGCTACAATCTGAATTCTTCCTGGATTTGGTCCCTTTCCTCTTGCTGTGCTGAAGATAACTTTGTAGCTGCCTGAATACTGACAAACAGCCCCATCTGGGTTGTCGATGTGAACGTACCTGCTGAAGTCCTGCCCTCCAGCCATCTGCCTGCTCTGAAACTTGTTTTGCATCCTTTGGCAAACCACTCATCTTGCATCTGAATTTTTGCCAGTTGAATCACTCATTTGGCTGCACCTTCCAAGACTGCCTGGGATATTTAGCCAAAGGCTGTAAGGCTGATCAATGGTATAATAAAGGGTGTATCCTAATATTTCAGTTAATTTGCCGAGGCAGAATAAGCAGGAGTATGAATGTGGTTGTGAGCCAAGATTTTGCTGGGTTCTTTTTGTGGCTTTGCCATAGATTTGCTCTGGGGCCTTGGAGAAGTCCCTCCACTGGTTTTCTTTAGTCTCTATTTGAAAGGAAAGCCAGAGCTTTATGCAGAAGCACTGTGGGTATTCCCTAAATAGACCCACAGGGGGATTTAGATGCCATGTCTTCATAACAAAATCCATATCCTGTACTGGGTGCCTGCGTAGTACGTAGATAATCTCAGGATGGGCTGGTGGATCTATTGGGATGGTAAAGAGTGGCTGGGAATGGCAGTGTGTCTGAAACCCTGTCCTTCTGTGGAGTTCTGGCCCCATTCTGAGAGCTCTGGGAGTGCATGTCCTTGCACTACCACTGAGAGACCCTGATCCCCATCCTGTGTTTTCTGGCCTTCAGAAGTGGAGCAGGGCTTTTCCTTGCCTTCAGGGACCTCCAGGTCCTGAAGAAGCAGATGTTCATTTCAGTGTTGGAACCTGATGCTTTAGACGTAGAGAATAAACCGGCCATCTCCTTTCCAAGCTGGAAACACTGATTTTATTGTCCTCTTCCTTCTCTGAGAAGGATGTAGCAAGTAATGTTTTCTACCTCCATAGGGAATATTATATATAATGACAAGCCTATGAGCTGTTCTGAGTCTGAGAAGGCTCTCAGTCCTTTCTCCTGAAGCCGCTTTCCTTTGCAAATGGAACCAAAAGAATTTTGGTACCATAGGGAAAGACTTTCTAACTGAAGGCTACACCATTTGAGTGAGAAGACATCTGTTCAGTCCCGATGAGTCCAGCTGGGACCTCATGCTCTAGTTGTGCTTCGGTAGACATGCCACAGGTAGTCTCAAGGTCTTTCATGGACTAAAAACAGGGACAGCACCTGATTTCTGCCCCTTATACAGGTGGATGCTGGGCTCTGTGGCTCTATATCACTCAGTGTTTGAGTGACAACATGCTTTAAGGCAACAATTGGAAAGAGGATTTGAAGATCTGACCTTTCCAGAGGGGTCATCAAAGTCCTTTTGCAGTTCTAGTTGCCAGTGCTTCTAAAACATTTGTGTGGAAAAATGGGCTGTTGCTTTTTAGGTTAAGACAACATGTCAGGAATGACTCTTTTCATTTAATGTTTGTTGGAAGAAAAACTATTAAAAAAAGTAAGTACCTGAAATACAAAGCCAGTTGTGTTCTTACATTGCTAGGTCACCCAGTTGGGGTGGGGTTGAGTGAATGTATTTGCATCCTAAAATACAGTGCAGGATGATGTGGAGATCCCCTGGTAAGAAGCAACCTGCACTCTTCCCGGGGAGGTACCAGCTTGGTTACCAGAAGTACCTAAAACAAGATTATTTCTAGACTTGAGCTGACTCACATGGATCCTGCTTGCAGGTGTGTCTGCACCTGTGGTGTAGACATGGCCTGGGGCTTGATACGATCAGGGCCTTTAATCAGAGCGGTATTTTCCTGACCCAGTTCTTACTCTTGCACAGTGGTTGGCACCCAGCTCCAAACTCTCATTCCATTGTCTGGTCTGGATCTGTGCAGCAGCCGCCCCCCAGGTGCTCTCCCCCACATTCCCCCCACATGCAAGTGAGGAACCCAGCACCAGCAGTACTCAGCTGAGTGTTGATCAGGGGACTTTATTTGCATGAAAATAATCACAACTCTTTGCGGGCTGTCCTTCCACTCTGGTTTGGAGAGTTCATGACCTAAGAAGTCATAATCGTAATGCAGTCACTTACAGTCATTGCTGTATCTACAATTTGCACTGCAATAAGATCTAGAGAGTGTTGGTGTATGGCTGGCACAAAAATTTCCTATTCCCAAAGACCTTAGAGTCTAACTGCAATGTTGTTCTCCAGCATCCTGTTCTCCCCTGTGAGCTTCAGCTTGCAGAGGAGCCTTCACCAGGGGTAGCTGCATTTTGTATATGGCATGTTGCCAGGGTTTTGCCTTCTTAGGCATGCAGTTGGGAGTAGGGTGGACTGGCAGTAGATAGCTCTTGAAGCAATTGGCATTTCTGAGAACCTGGGAGGGTTCTCTGAGGCAGAATTTCCCGGAGCTATTGCACATTGTGAATGCCCTCCCATTTACGTGTTTGTTCTGGACTGAGCTGCATTTGTCCCTCCACGTCCCAGAGTTTCTGTCATCTGTTTTGATTATTGCATTATGCTAATAAACACCCTCCACCAGAAGGATCCAGCATCCAAGGAAGCACTGGGTTTTTTACCTGCTTCCATTTTACAGGGTTTGCAGCTTTTTTTTCCCAGAGGTCTTCTGGTTGCTTGCAGAAATGCTGGACTCCCAGCCTGTTCCTGGGGACCTCTCATCTGGAAGTTGGCCAGATTCTCCAGGAGGAATCTGAAAAATGCAGCTGAACTTTTGTTCCCTAATTAGGTCAACTTCCCCAGTGTGAGCCCCAGCACTGCACGGCCTGGAGCTCCCCAAGGCCTTGCGCAGCCTCTCTCCCGTGCACCCCGACTGGCTGACCGGCAAGGCAGTTATTTTCAGCTTTCTGCGCTTATCTCCTTGCCTTTTGATGACATCTTCTGAAATAGCTTTTCTAGTCAGCCATGTTTCCCAGCCTTTCTAGTAGTATCCTGCCTGCTTGTCTACCTTGATGTGGGTTAGGGACAATTTCATAGAAAATAATTTTATTAAAAGCTTTTCCTTTTCCAGACATTTGTTTCATACTTTGAGTGCTCCTTGACCCACCTAAAGGCAACAAAAGAACTGTAGGAGATGGGAAGGTGGATGGGAAAATGTCTGACCATATGTACCATAAAGTAGTAGCAAACTGAGAAATGTTCATGCCTAGGAGGGCTGGAGGGGTACTTCCCTATAACTATGGGTTGTGAGAGGATTCTGCCTGGTGACCCCTTGTTCAGAGAATCAGATTGTTGTGTGCTGATTCACTTTTTTCCTGCAGGGGAGAGCAGTAACTCCTCAGACAGGTTAAGGTGCCAAATGCTGCAAAGGTGACAGCTTTCCTCACAGGTGCACATCAGCTGACAAATAGCTGGCCACTGTTTTAGGAGAGCAACTCTTGATAGCTGGTTAACAATACGAACTGCTCCTTTACCTGCTGTGATAGATGGCAAAGAATATTTGAAGCCCCCCAAGAACTTCTTCTATTTCAATAACACTTTCCCTAGTAAAGGAAAGTCAGTGACTGTGAAAAGAAGGACAGTTTGTGGATGAAATGCAAATCCAGTATTTTCTGCTTGGTATTTAAGACATGCAGAAGTCCTTGGAGGATATTCATTAAAATCAGATGCACTATTTGAACCGTCTATGGACATGATAAAGAGAGCCAGCAGAGATGGGCTGTTCTTTGCAAAAAGCCCAGGCTTGCATAGATCTTGGAACTGATGTGTTTTTGATGTCATGCGTACTCTGAGATCAGTATAGATTGTTTTATGTGGCTGTTAGGAGCAGTGGGGCTATTTGACTTACAGCTCTTTAATTGGCAGCAATCAAAACTAATTCATCAGGCCTGGTTGTGGAGATTTACTTTTCTTCAGTCAGGGAAGCCTCTGGCATCTTGCTGGAGAGGGAATCCTTGAGACTGCCCATACTTCTTTCTTTCCACTCCATGGTCAGTATTGGATAAAAACAAGACACCCATATACTGTGTAAAATCTCACAGCATTTGTACATTGGAAAGACATAGATCCTACATATTTTAGGAGAAATATGGCATGATAGAAGCATTGTGTGTCCTCTGTTGCATGCTGTCAATGTCATTTGAGTCCCTGTGTCCCTGCACAGAGTGCTCAGTGTTTCAAAGGAGTTGTCATGTTGATGGAGGTAAATTAATCCACATTTCCAGACCCACCTGAGAATCTGAGGGACTTAACATGCCCATAATTTGCCTCTGTTGTGGTAGGTCCTAAAAGAAACTTTGCTGGACCTTCAGGATTCAAAGACACACAGGGTGGTTGCTTCCATGAGGGAAGCAGCATCCAACTGGCACCTTCAGAACTGTAGACGTGATCTGATAAGTAGCCTGGAAATTTCTGCTTTAATGGGGAAGCCAGATTAGAATTCTGCATCTGTCTGATAAGACAGGGCCTGAAAAACGATAAAGAAGGTAGAGTTTCTACTTTAATGCAGGAGAGATGGAATTCAGGCCAGTCATTTTTCAAAGAGAGAGATAAAATACTGATTATGGATGTAGTATCAAAGTGTTGGTATAGAAGGTGGCCTGAGAAATACTGGAAAAATGCCATCACAAAAATGATGAGCTGAATTTCTGAGAAAAAAGAAATTCGGACCATGGCAATTTTCCTTGGAAAAAGGACAATCTGCAGAAACTCAAGTAGAGTAGATCTTCTGGAGAAAAATAACGGACAAAACTAAAGTGGAAAGGCAAGTCACAGCAAGTAAGTGATTAGTTAATGCTGTGAAAGAGACTGAGCATCAGGGGCTGACAACACTGTTGTCAGGAGCTGGTGGAATCTCAGTGTTTTTAACACTAAACTCTTTGGATGTATAGCTTTGCATTCGGGAACATACATACAAATCTTGCCTAAGGTATAACAGTAGGTACCACCAAGTTCTGATCATTTAAATTCCCCAGTCTTTTTCACCAAAAAGGTATGTTTAGGAGCACATTTGCTGCACTACAGAAGAACAGTGCTGTTTCTGCTCTGATCCCTCGGGTTGACATTGGTCCCGCTTTCTGCCTCCAGCTCTTGCTTGCAGCTGCAAAGTCCCTACCTGTCACCATATTATGGCAAAGCACGACACTGCATTCTCAATTGTAAATTATGCTGAGGTTTTGGAAATGTGAAAGTATATGAAGGTAAGTTTATTTACTTGACAAAAGTGTATGTGGCATGTGACCTTATTGCAGCACTTTCCAGGCAACTAACAAAGAGCTATTTCTTCTCAGCTGACAGTTAACATTGCCTTTCCTGTTGCTAGTGCTTCTGTAGGCAATTCAGAAAGAATTACCTGATTTACTGCAAGAGGAAGAAAAGACCTGTAGGTGTATGTGAGGTATTTTTCAGGGTCTGACAGACATTCGGGGTGGCCTGGTGTGTATGATCAGTGGGAACACACTGTAACATTGGCAAGACATTGGAATCAAACCCTTAGATGCCCTGGAGTCATGCCTTGTGCAAAGACTGGGGCAGTCATTGTCATCATCCTCTGATCAGATGTGCCCCACTTGAGTTATCTTTGATCTGAAGGCTAGTTTTGATGATGAGGAAATCTAATTGCAGGTGCATTGAAACGCATTGGAGATGCTGAATGTTCCCTCAGCCTTATGGCCCAGATTCTTTGGTGTCATTTTTGTATCCCCATGCACCTTTGTGAAGAGTCATGAGGCTGTATGTTGGAAACATGGCTTGCTGGCTATCAGAGGGCTGGCTATAGTGTGAGGGGAGAGGGGGTTGTTTGCATGGGAAGCATCTGTGTGGGAAGGAGTGTTGTTTTTGAGTTAGGGGTGTGTGTAATGGGAATAGGGATGTTTATGTGGGCATGCACGCCCATATGTGGTGTGAGTTCCCGCTTTTTCCTGGGCTCTGGGTGTGTCCAGATCAACTGAATTCAAAATGCTCCTTTTTTGGCACTGTAGCCTCTTCTCTGGTTTGGCATTTTAAGAATCTAGGGGAATCATTTAAAGATCAGAAAACTCCATTCACTTGGGCCCCCGAAGGCTTCACATTCTGTGACATGGTCATTCCAGTCGACTGAGCTCTGTCCCCTACGGATGAGCCCATATAAGGAGGCTGTTTCCTGCGTTTCACGCTCCCTGCCTGTCCCTCTGCCCTCCTGTGCTCCCTTTGCCGAAGAAAGTTGGTATTTTGGGACTGCAGCTCCTGCCTCATTCCTGCTCCCTGTTTATTTTTGGAGGATGACTATTTTTGCTCCTATCAGGGAGCTATGCAGGGTCATGCCCCCTCCCTGCAGCAGGCAGAGGCTGCCCCTGGCAGGGTCTCTTAATTTCCCACACTCACAAACAATGCATCTACTTCAAGAAATAAACATGGGAGACCCCTACCATCAGGGGTTAGCTCAAACCTGTCCTCATCTGTGGCAAGAGGTGATTTGGCTTTGGCTTGGGGTTGACCCCACCACACATGCAAGGTCCTCTCTGAAGTCAAAACTCCTCAGGAGTCATACCACTCATTCACTTTCTAAATAAAAGCTGTGGAAGCCACCTGTGCCCCCACCATTCCTTTGCAGTTACCATTTTTTCCTCTGTTTTGGGACATCTTTTACCCAATCAGTCTTTCTCATGATGGTCCATTCACAGGTCCCTGTAATCCACCTTTCCTCACTGGGCACCATCAATTGGGTTCACCTTGCCTCTGCTTTCATTATTGCCTGCCATGCAGAATACTGAAGGCAGTGCTGTGTAAAGTGCCTCAAGCTGGGGGAACCAAGCCCAAAACTGTAAATGGCAACAGGCAGCTTCCAAATGGTGGCAATTTATGGCCCCATTTGAAAATTCCCATCATAAGCCCCAAGCTGAATTCCTGTTTTCTCTTGCCATGTGGCAGAGTGCCACACAAGACAATGCAAGAAAAGAGCAGGGGATGTCTTTAAGCCCCAGATGAACTTCCCCTTTAGATTTCAGTGGTGGCAGTGGTGGGATTCATCCCAGCTAACTTTGGAAGTGTTTGGGTGTGGATCACTGTGTCTGAACTTGGCATCTATCCTCCTATTCTAAGCAGTGGACAAAAGCAGACTTTCTAGGAACAATTCCTCATCTAAAACAAGATGTCTAAAACATGCTGTCTTGTACCCTAGGAAAGCCATAATGTGATACCTCCCACTAATATGTGGGCAACAGAGATGAACATGTTCCCAGTGAACCCTGTTTTACCAGGAGAGCACATCCTCTGTGGATCAGTCTGCTACTGTACTGTGCGTCCTCGACAAGTCAAAGGCACACAGACCTGAAACTTGTCCAGATACTGATTAGGGTGATGCATCTTTTGTTTACAGACAAGCTTAAAAACCTGTCCTGTAGTTTATGTCTTCCTTTTGTGAATAAACAGCATTTTAAACACTACATCTCAATTATTTGGTAAAGTGTTACATTAGTGTGTGTGGACCTGGTGTCTCAATTGTCTTGACTTTGCCTTGACTGCAGCTGTCTGTAACATGTCTCTCCTCTTTATTAAAGGTTCCACCACCTAAACCCCCACGCCGGCAAGGAGGCTGGGCAGATGATCCTGTACTGGCACCTACCAAGTGAGTCCTCACCTCTTTCCTTATTAAGAGAGACTTAGGTGTGGAATAAAGGAATGTCACTAGTTGGACTTTGCTGTCACAGACATTGGAACAGTTTTCCTGGGTCTTGTAGATGGCCTCTGTTTCCAATATCGATGTAACTTGTTCAAGCCATTTGAAGTATTGCCCTTGCTTGGTTCCATTGGCTGATTGACTTGGCGAGGCTTAGAACTGTGTACATGTCCCTGTTTGCCTGGGACAGTACCTGGAATGAGTCAAGAACACAATAAGCATGTTAAATGCAGGAGCTGGGATGGGGGGATTTGACTGGTTCCGTCCTTTCCAGGAGAGTGGCACATGACAGCACCACACTGACAAGAGTGCAATGAACACATCAGGATTTAGTGATCAGCCTTGACAGTAAAGGTGAAATTTGTCAATGTTTATGTGTGTATGGGGTTATGGTATAATGGAGATAGATGGAGATGGTCAGCAAGAAGAGATGGGAGGAAAAAGTATACAAATTGTAGAATGTATGTTGAGAAGCCTGATGCTTATGAAGCACATGGAAGACAAAGGAAATATCTGGACATGGTAATAGAATAGGTATGAAAACTAAAGGACAGTTCAGACTTGGAGGAGATTACTTGCTTTCAAGTAGTTTTGGTTTTCCAAGACAAGAAGTTATGCTGATGTTGTATTTCGTGTTCACAGAGCTGAAGGGCTCAGCCGTGGTGTGAGATTGCTTGTGTACTTAAAGGCCTATAAAAAAAGTGTATATGCCTTAATATATACTTCAGAGGCACTCTGATTTATGAAAAGTTATGTATTTTCTTTTCTGAAACTGAGAATGGGTGAGGACGTCCAGAAACCTGTTATACAGTAAGTATTCCTTGGGAGGGGAGAAAGGTGGTGTGTATTCTGGGGCAGCCTTTCCGAAAACCAGTACTTTTCTGGGAAAATTATCACTGTATTTGTCTCTGAAAAAGAAATAGTCTGGAAATCTGGAAACTGGAATAAAGCAAGGGAATAAAGATCTCAGCCTGAACTCCTGTTGCTCTCCAGTTTAACCATGATAATGGTTATTTTTCGTAGGCTGGCTGCAGCTAGAAATTGCCATTGTAAAGATGCATTCACCTCAGGGTATTAAAAAAGTGCCACAAATGATCCCGGATCTTTGTAGGACCAAGCAGAAGCTTTATGGAAATGTGACAGCAGACAAGAAGGTTCAATTTCATTGCTTTGGAAAATAAGTTATGTAAATGTTGGTTAGGTGAAGGACTGGATTTGAAGTAATACATATGCAGGGCTGTGCCTAATGTGCCCTGAAGGACAGTGAACAGGTTCCTAATGTAACAGCACTGTGCCACGTGCTATTTTACCATGTTTTCCATTGTTTGACATGAGCTTTATCCTATAGATTTGTAGCAGTAGCTGTGGGTGGTGCTTCCCCAGTACCTCAACTGCATAGGTTACAAGACATTGTAGGTGTCTGGAGTAAGGGCTTTTATGATGTTGGATGCAGTTCAACTGGAGAAACAGAACAGGACACATAGGGTTGCAGACCTTTCTGCCTCTGAGAATCTGCACACTGGGACATGAGAACAAGATGTGCCCCTTGCTCAATCATGCATGTGATATGTCATATCTGACAGTGTTCATTTGTATGAAGGGTTTTTATAGAATAAATTTTATGAAGAAGTCTCTTCTGACTTTCTCCAGTCATATGAGGTACAAGGTTTTTGTACAACTAGTTCCCGTCTTTCCTTCAGCTGTGTATTTTCCCCAAGCTGATCTCTCTTCTTCTTTCCCTTAAAAGAGTCTGAGATGCTGGCCTGTAGGGCTTTCTTTGTGACATATCCCAGGGTAAAGCCTTCATGTGAAAAGTCTGAATCATTGGCTGATGTCATACCAATGTTGCTCTAGCTTTGTTGTTTCTGTTTTCTCAGGCTCTATCTCCCCACAGCTTTTCAACCAATTTGACTCAGTTTGGAAGCCCATCAAGTTAACTTGCTCCAAGTTCACTAGTGTAGATGTAGTTAGAATAACATGCTTCTGTTGATATATCTGATTTAGGTTTAAGCCCTTTTTTGCCAGTGTAACTGAACTTATGCTTGGGAATTGTTCTGTTAGAAGTAATTTGATTTTCAGAAGTGATTGTTAAAATCTGATTTTTTTTTCTTTCACTTAGAAAGGAAGGATGAGCAGAGTGGCTACAGTTAGATTTTCTGTGTTGTGTAAATATATCGTGGATCAGATGGGATACTGCGGTCACTTTGTGCAATGATCTTGTAGCTATTTATGTGTTATTCTTTCTCCATTTGAAGTCTTAGCTTTTAGTTCTGTTTCTGACATCAGATTCAGTCAGTTACATCTGCACATGTGTTGCTTTTCCTGCAGGGGTCCTTTTTTACTATATTTCTAGTTCAGAGTCTTATCAGTATGAAATGATCACTCAAAATTGTTCTTTTTATTTCCATTTGGCACATGTCAGAGTAGAATTTATTTTGCAACTTGTTTTTCTATCTTTGTGCTCTCTTTTAGTCCCTTACCTGCCCAGCTCATGTCATGCTTATGTAAACTTCTAAATATTCTCACTATCTTGCTGATTATTTCCATCAGACTGCTGCTCTCCCAGACTGTTGCAAGATAGGAAGAGGAGGAGGAGTCAAAGTTTTCCAACCTAAGTGATTTTTTAAAATTAATTAGCATGGACGGTGTGTGAGATACAGTATTTCATCATGAGTTCCCATAGCATTTACAAGTGTCAGATATTTAAATTGCTTAGAACTATCAAAATGATGTCTTTTAATCAAGTTTTCAAAAGCCAAATGTTGGAAGATTACTTTGGACTCCCAGTACTCTTGTAGAATAGTTGTCATTGCTAGGAGTCCCATTTTGTAAATCTGGGTAATGATGAGGACCACTGATAAGTGTCTGAACAAACCCCCAGGCTGGTCCTTTGCAAACAGCAAATAAATGGTGCAAAGTAGTGACAGAAAATTCATTTTTCCATACTACCAGGGCCATCTGTACCTGAATCTGCTGTATCTAGTTAAACCTGTACTCAGAAGAATCATTCTCTGTGAGGAGAGGCAGTCTCATTGCTGCCCCAGCAACATTCTAGCCCCAGTATTAGCAGAAAGGGGACCAGCCAAGAATCTGGGCAGCCACTTGGGGCCTCGTAGCCTGCTGAGATAAATCACAATAATTACAGCTGGGTTTTGCTACAGAAGAAGCTATTTAACCACTGGATGGAGCCCAAGTGCCATTCTGAAAGCTGTGCTGATGTCCCTAATGGCATCAGTGCTGACACCCTTGACAAGCAAAGCAGAGGTTTACTGTCAGGTTATCTCACGCATCAAAAGGAAGAAACACAAAGTGCCTGACAGTGGGGAAAGGAAAAGGGAGCTCAGTTTTGCCTGCTGGTGAGGATTTGATAAAGGAGGGGTATTTCCATGATTCATTTAATTCCAGCTTCTTCTGATCTCATCTCTCTGACTTTCCTGATAGAATTTCTTCCAGTTTCCTGTCTAGCAGTGTCTTAATTTCTTTGTTTCTTGGGACTCTTTCGGTTTTCTTGGGTGCTTGATCCCTTTGGTCTTGCAATGAGCCCCCTAAAATTCCTACAACTCTGTGGGCAGCATCTAGGGTTGTTGAGGAATAAACACAGCTTGTTTCAGGTAGTCCTGCAAACAAACACAAGCGCTGTTTCCAGTAGGAAGTCCCTTCCACTGCCTGCACGTGTACCTCATTTCTTCTACATGGATCATGGCAGTTTAGCAACAGGTGCTTCAGCTTCAACTGAAATTCCCCCTTTGTGATAGCCCATACAGAGTTGGAATACTCAAGGCTTGTTTAGGAAAATGACCATGCTGAAGTACTTTGGAACAGAAGTGGTACAGTGGTACAGTGTCCAGGAGTGCATTTGTCAAGAAGGTGACTATTAAGTGCCTGTAGGAAGGAAGAGGATGCAGTTGAGGTGACCTTTAGAGCAGGGTAACCCAGCCCCTGTGTAGATATCATTTAAGGCTCTGAAGGGTGGGCAGTGGTGAAATTGCACCCTGGAGCTGGAGGAAAGTTATTTAAGAGATTAAGGGGTTTTATGATTCAAGGTCTCTAGAGATAAGTAAAGTTAAAAACCTCCTGTTTCAAAAATATGGGCTTAAACTGTGCTGTATTCTCTGTATAAGAAATGACCCCTAAGAGTGCCTGGTTTTAGAACCTCTAGCAATCCCTGTCTTGCAGCTGGGAGTAGTAAAGTGCTCAAGAGTTTCTCTGTCTGGGACAGTTGGGGAAAGCTTGTGTCATTGCTTCTGCCCTCTACTCCCAATGCAGCAGTGTTGAGGTGAGTCTCAGTCTGGGCTTCCCTGTGACACTGCCACGTTAGGAATGGAGCCAGACTTCTGGCTGCATGGGAGACGTCAGCCTCACTCTGCAGCTTGCAGCCATCTGCGGATGTCCTCAGTGAAGTGAAGTATAGGCAGAGAGGATCAAGTCTGCCAAGTGAGGGGGCACAACTTAGAAGGAGAAGAAAGAAAAGGAAGTCTGATTAAGTTTTGTCTTGAAGTGTCTGTTTTTGGGTTTGTCCCTGCATTGATCTGCAAGGGAATGAGGCAAGTAATGGCCCCTTGGGGACCTTCAGGACTTTCCTCTCAATGTCAGCCGTCATTTTCAATCACCCTCTCCCTCCCAGCCATTAATTTTGGCCCAGGATCATGGGGACTTGTCCATCTATCACTCCTAATTGACACTAAATGATCTGTCAGTTTATTGATGAACGGCAGGAGTGGAATTGTCACAATATATTTTACTTTCTAACAACTCCTCCTGACAATTTTACCTTGTCCATCTCACTCTCCTCACATAAATCTCCATTGGCCTCTCATTCCTTCTCTTGGGCTGATCTGGTGCCAGCCACCTCCATGCCATCGGCACGCATCAAGGACATCAAGATGGCGGTAAGCTGCAGTGTGCAGGCCCAGGGTGGGTTTTTTCCTCTCTCCCTGCCCCCTCCTCTTTTTCTTTTCTTTTTTTT